>OU342743.1:356801026-357265800 GCA_910589775.1 Avena eriantha
TTTAAAATGTTTTTTTGTTCCTATAAATTGAAAAAACATTATTGTCATTTAGAAAATTGGTTATCTTGATAAATCGATATAAAGTAATTTAAGTGGGTGGAGTTTAGCTAATAAGAAGATTGAAAAGTCATGGAATTTGGGGACCGTGAGTAAGAACATGGTCTTCCACTCTGTCTGAAACTAGGGTTGTGGCATTTTGAGACATACTATTTGTACATTGTATATAGAAAAAAAACACTCATGTCACTCAAAAAATTATCATAAAATTATTCCTGATATTTGGAAACTTCCACTAGCAAAACAGATTAGTACAACAAGATACACCCAGTCTACCAGATGCAGGAACTGTATCATAAATAAACATATGATGTCGATAAGGGCACGACCTTCGTCATTAATTTTGGGTTAAAATCAAAGAATAATTAATTGTGTAGCCAATATTGGGAAGCGTCTAGATAATTGTTTTTTTAAAGTTGTCAAAACGCGTGTTTCTGAATACACGTAAGAGGACGCCACAAAAAATATTATACTATATATTATTTATTTGAATGTTATCAAAACAGTGTTAATTTTTTCGGGATACATATGAATAGCAAGAACTTGAATTTTTTAGAACTTTCGGTGGTTTTTGATGTATTGAATTTCTAGTTAGCTTCAAAAGTTTTTTGGAAAATTTTAAGAGAAATCTATCGCGTTTACTTGTAGTTAAAATTTGACACAGTCAGCGGGAGTACGATTACATCGAAGACCTCAAAAAAGAGAAAATTACATAGAGGTCCATACATTTAGCACAAAGGGCCCTAAATTTAAGTAAGGAAAAGCAGTTGGGTCCTTCTCTAGCGAGCATCTGAGCCATAACTTTCGTACTACTATACTTCCTTCACACACAAAAATGCTTCTCACTTTTGAACCAACGTGTTGCAGGTGTGCTTTGTGCTTCCTCTTCGCAGGGAGTGAAATGGAATGACAAGGAAGGTCGACGCACGTGCATAGAGCCACGTTTTGGACGAGGGAGAGATCAGCCGACTGGGGTGTGGATGGTGATGAGGAAGTGAAGGAGAGAGAAAACACAACATATTTTGTGTGCATATATGTATAGTAAAGGTCTTGAAATTTACTACTACTCATTGTACCATGTACCTTGTGTTAGGAACCCATTACTTTTCTCTGACATTGCACCGCCTTCAAATCCTCCTATTCACTGCTCTCACGCTGCCTCCTGCATGCTCTCAGTCTCTTCTGGTTCCCAGATTTTTTTCAACATGGGGAAACTCCTAGTGGCAATATTGTTTATCATGCCAAGAAGCACCCATGTTCTCCTATCAAATATGGTAACACCACCATGCAAAGTTCTTTCATAGCGAAGAACTTGAATTTTTTAGAACTCCCAATGGTTTTGTTGTTCTGAATTTCTAGTTAGCTTCAAAATATTTTTGGAAAATTTTACGTGTGTCTTGGTACGGCAACTCGGCTCTGTGTCTGTCTGTGTCTCTGGTGTGTTTATCGGGCGGGTTGGTGTGGAGTATAAGGAGTACAAAGGAAGGAAACCACTTTGGTCCTTGGTAGCAAAAAAATCAAAATTTTCCGGTTTTCAAATTTTCACTTGCTTCCCAAACATCGGGAGGGAATGTTATTCAAAAGATCGGCAATTCGTAATACTTCTTATCTTATATTTGTCTTGTCTAATCTCTTATACTAGTAAGTTGCATGTGTCCTACACATGAGACTCGATAATAGACATATGACATATCATCACTATATACAATTATAATAGGTAAAACACAAAAATCTATAAATTTGATCAACATCTATAAAGTGTGGGTGTATATTTGGTTCTTATACTTTGTATCATGTAGAAGTCAATGATTATTAGCTACCTAACATTTTGGTAACATGGTCTAGAGAAATAAGGGAGAAGATTCTAGAATGATGGAGAAGTGTGTTTTGAGGTTTGTGCATAGCATTCATTATGCTAAAGACTATTAATAGAATCTTCTAGATGCTAGAATGGAAAAGAAGATCCAACGGCTGAAAATGTTGGGATTCGCGAGTATTGATCCAACGGTCAATATTCAAAGTTATTCGTACACTATATAGTGGTAAGATAAGATACCTAGTAAGTTGCACGTGCCTTGCAAGTGAGACTCAGATATATAATAAACATATGACATATCATCACTATATAAAATTATAATAGGCAAACTCAAAGAATTATAAATTTGATCGACATCTATAAAGTATGGTATATTTGGTTATTGTACTTTGTATCATGTAGAAGTCAACTTTTATTAGCTACCTAACACTTTAAAATTGTGGTAACATGGTCTAGAGAAACAATAAAGAAGATTCTTGAATGGAGAACTGTGTTTTGAGATTTGTGCATAGTGTATTGTGCTAAAGACTATCAATAGAATCTTGTAGATGCTTCAATGGAAAAGAAGATCCAACGACTGAAAATGTTGGGATTCGCGAGTCTTGATCCAATGGTCAATATTCAAAGTTATTCGTACACTATATAGTGGTAAGATAAGATACCTAGTAAGTTGCACGTGCCTTGCACGTGAGACTCAGATATATAATAAACATATGACATATTATCACTATATAAAATTATAATAGGTAAACTCAAAGAATTATAAATTTGATCGACATCTATAAAGTATGGTTCTATATTTGGTTCTTGTACTTTGTATCATGTAGAAGTCAACTTTTATTAGCTACCTAACACTTTAAAATTGTGGTAACATGGTCTAAAGAAAAAATGAAGAATATTCTTCAATAGAGAAGTGTGTTTTGAGATTTGTGCATATTGTTCATTGTGATAAAGACTATCAACAATAGAATCTTGTAGATGGTAGAATGGAAAAGAAAATCCAATGGCTAGAAATTTTGGGATGGGTGTTCAAAAAATTATTAGTTTGATCGACATCTATAAAGTATGGGTGTATATTTGGTTCTTGTACTTTGCATCATGTAGAAGTCAACGTTTATTAGGTACCTAACACTTGAAAATTTTGGTAACATCATCTAGCGATCCATATAATTACTTGTTTATTCTACCCATTTATTTCTTAGTCCTCCTACCAGGCCATCTCCCTTGTAATGAATACATGCTCGCTATGCTGTAGCATGGCCCACATGCATCAGCCTCTATTCCGGAGAAGGGCTATGCAAATAAGCGAGACAGTTCTAGAACATTGGGAGACAACTCTGATGTACTATTCATAGTGAATCCTATTGTTTTCAGCCATTGGATTTAGAAGACCAAGGGCTAAAATTGATGCATTAGGCCCAATTCAAAACTGACAGATTATATAGTGGTATAGATATCTCACCTTGCAATACCACTATATAGTGTACGAATAACTTTGAACATTAACCGTTGGATCAATACTGACAAATCCAAATATTACTAACGGTTGGATCTTCTTTTCCATTCTAGCATCTATAAGATTCTATTGATAGTCTTTAGCACAATAAATGCTTGCACGCACAAACCTCAAAACAAACTTCATTGCTTAGTTTCAGGATCCTTGTGCTAAATGCATGGACTTGGATGTAATTTTCATTTTTATGAGGTCCTTCATGTAACTTATACTTCCACGTACTGATCGTGTTAACTGAAGCACCTCGCTCCTACGAGTCGTACCACCGTTAAAATGAAATGCCACTGCCCCAATTATCAAACAGAGTGGAACATGCGGTTTATTATAATTCCCATGTTTTTATTACAAGGATTATTCAGGCTTCCTAGCTAACTTCGCACACTTCAGTGACTTTTTGCCGATTTAATGAAATCGGGTCAAGCTTGAGCTACAAGTAAGCATGAGAGATTGCTCTTGAATTAAATGTATTTTCAGAGGTAGATGGGTGCCTATTTAAATGTTCTCTTGTAGTAAACAATAGCGTCGGTGTGAATTTCCAACTATCAAGAAAGAACATTCAATTCATAATTTTCTGAGTGATGACGAGATTGTTCTTTTCTGTAAAGAAAGTTCGAAGAATATGGATCTGAATGCCACAAGCCAAGTTTTCAGGCCTACGTAGTGTACCAACATGTTCTACTTATGATTCCCATGTTTTATGAGTTTTAAAAATTCCTAGCTAACTCTGCCAACTTGAGTAAGACTTTAGGTCATTTAATCGAAATTAGGTCAAATTTGAACTACAAGTAAATTGTAGGTTGTTTTGAAAGTTTTACGAAAAATCTTTCGGAGGTACCCATCGGAGGGTCAATTAATATATTAGAAACCACTGAGAGTTTTAATGGCAGGTTCAACTTCTTGCTAAGATTTTGCGTCTTGATAATTTAACAAAATCAGGTCAAACTTAAGCTATAAGTAAGCGTGATAGATTACTCTTGAATTAAAAGTCTTTTCCGAGGTAGATGTGTGCATATTCTTATAGTAAACAATGTCGTCGGTGTAAGTTTCCAACTATCAGTAAAGAACATTCAATTCTCAATTTTCCGAGTGATGACGGAATTGTTCTTTTCCATAACGAAAGTCCAAACAATATGGATTTGAATGCCACAAGCCAAGATTTCAGACATATATAGTAGACCAACATGTTGTACTTATGATTCCCATGTTTTACGAGTTTTAAGACGTCCTAGCTCACTCTGTCGACTTGAATGAGACTTTATGTCAATTTATCGAAATTAGGTCAAATTTGAACTACAAGTAAATTGTAGGCTTCTTTGAAAGTTTTATGAAAAAGCTTTTGGAGGTACCCATTGGGGGGTAAATTAATATATTAGAAACCATCAAGAGTTTTTACGACGGGTTCAACTTCTTGCTAAGATTTTTCATCTTGATAATTTAACGAAATCAGGTCAAACTTAAGCTACACGTAAGCACAGTAGTTTGCTCTTGAATTAAATGTCTTTTCGGAGGTAGATAGGTGCATCTTCTTATCGTAAACAAATTTTTTCGTTGTGAGTTTCCAAGTATCAACAAAGAACATTCAAGTCTCAATTTTCCGAGTGATGATGAGATTGTTCCTTCTCGTAAAGAAAGTCCAAAGAATATAGATCTGAATGCCACAAGCAAGCTTTCATATATATATATATGCAAAATAGTGGTTTATCTAAGGTGGTAACAGTGCACCCCTATATAGTCGTTGGATAAACTTGTAGGAAATTTGCCACCCTAGATCTAAAGTAACCCCGTTAACTGACCAAGAGCTCATTTATTGCTCTTTCTTCCTGCACTGACGGACAAACCCAACACTTTTTTCCTTACCCCGCACCACTTACCCCAATTCTCCACCCCACCATGCCCGTCCACCCCGCACGCCCTCGATCCACGCCGCCGTCTAAGGCCACGCCATCGTCCCGGTCCCCTACATCCTCCTATCGTCATCCAAGGCGACACCGCCAGCCGTGCCTCCGGTTCCCCTAGTGCCAACCCGGGACTCTACCTCCTCCCATTAACTTCCAGGGCAATGTCACCGACTAGGCTGGGGAGAGGCAAGGCATGTGGTAGCCTACGGCTAGGTGCAGGTGCACTAAAGTGCCTGGACCGTGGGGACTTGAGATGGCTCGGCTGCTGGGATGGGCGCGTGCGTGGTCCACAAATGGGATGGGCGCGCGTGTGGTCCACTGGTGTAACACCCTCAAATCGGGCCTATGCAAGTTTTAGCCCTTTCCGCCAAACCCGCATAGAAACGTGTGGCGCCCCGCCAAAACCACTACTAGAAAATCGCGTTGTTTTTGTGCATTGCATCGTCATGACCGCATGCTCATGTCATCATGCCACATTGCATTGGAGCATCGTCATCATCTTGCATGTGTATGTACCAAACTATTTTCGAAACACCTGGTTTTGTTTTCTAAACGCCCCGTCTTTATTTCAAATTAAAACCCGGGTCTCCGGATTATCTTGCTTCGTCTACCGACGGTTTTCAAAAGCCCCGTTTTAATAATAAAAATATTTCCTTTTATTTTTGGGAGGCAGCCAGCCAGGCCCGAAAGCCCAGCCGGCCACCTCCAGATAAAATCCTATCTACCCCAGAAAAACACCAAAACCTTTTCTACCAAAAACCCTACCCTATTTTCCTACCCAACCCCTCCACCTCACCCCCTCCAATCCCATGTCGCCACCTCACCCTGGCCCAATCCTCCAGCCAACCACCCCGCGCCACCTCACCCCTGGCCCCTGCCCCGCCACCCACTCCACCTGCCACCAGCCGCTAGCTGGACCCACCCCTCCGGCAGTTTCTCGCCCGCGCGAGGCACCTGCCCATCTCCCCACACCCGCGCGAGACCCCTGGTCCGCTCGCCCCCACCTGGCCCCATTCCCAGGCGCAGACCACGCGCCTCTCCCGCCCGTCCACCGACAGCCACCCCTAACCCGCTCCCCTCGTGCCCCGCGGCCACCTGGCCCACCACCCACCACACAATCCCTTCCCCCCCGCACTCTCCTTCCTCCCGCAGGACGCCACCAACCGCCGGCCGACCTCCTCTCCGTCGGGCCGTCGCGCCGTCCACCTCGACTGGCCGCCTCCTGCGCCGGCACCAGCCGCCACCCCCATCGCCGGACACCTTCCTCAGCTCCCGCGCCGGCAAGCCGCCACCACCGCTCGGTCTCCCGCATCCCCGACCCCCCGCCTCCAAGCTCCTCCCCTTCCGCAGCGCCGCCGCCCTCATCTCCCTGCCTAGCGCTCGCCCCAACCACCGCCTCCGTCGGTGCGGACGCCACCAGCAACCGCGACCACTCCGACCTCCTCCCGCCTCTTTCCTCTCCGCATCGCGCGGATCCCCGCCGCCTTGGTCTTCGTCCGCTTCGGCCGTCGTCGAGCCCGGCCCAAGCCTCCCTGCAACGTCTCCACGAGCGGCCGCCACCGAGCTTCCGTGTCGTCGCCGCCAGAGTTTGTCCCTGCCTCCCTCCGTCCTCCTCTCCCCGGTCGCCGACAACCTCGGCCACGCCCCCGCCTCTCCCTTCCTCGCGAGAACGACCCCCGCCGCCTCGAGGCCGACAGCCTTGCCGCCGGCTTCCTCTCTACGAGGCGTCGCCCCCAGCGTCCCCACGCCCCGCTCCGCTCCTCGCCGTGTGAGCGCCGCCGCTTGGCCCTCCGGCAGCACAGCTCCGGCCCTCCGACTCACCGTCGCTGCTCCCTTGCCGTGGCGCCCCAGGAAGCCGGCCTCTGCCGCCTGCGATGGTCGTCTTCGCCGCCAAGACCCACCGCGTTCGCATCTCCTCCCGGCCAAGCAGCATCTCCTGCAGTAGGCGTCCACCCCGCTGACATCACTGCCATGTCCCTGCGGGGTTCCTGTTTATGTGTTGTTCGCATGGTTCTATTGTTCATCGGTGCACATATGTGGACGTGCGTGTGTTTGTGTTATTACGAGCCATCGGTGTACTTGGCGTTCCGCTTACAGCCCTCTTCCTCCAAGGCTAGCCACGACAAGATCTTCATCGGACTAGTACGACGACCACCAGAGCAAGTTCGACATCGAACAAGGTCGGGACGACATGATCGCCTTCCCGAACGTCATGAGCTGCTACACGCATCAGATGACCAAGACCCCGAGCGCGCCGATATGGATCAAAAGACCGAACCCGAAGACCACGGATGCAACAAGTACTTCTTCCCGGACCCGATGCTCGAGGCCGCTGAACACCAAGATCTCCTTCTCGGATCCGACGACCGTCAAGATCTCCACCGGAACGACAAGCACTTCATCTCGGAGCACCTTCCCGGAACGCCAAGCTCTCCTTCCGTTGTCCGAGACCGTTTCCGTCGAACCGTTCCCCCGTCGAACCCAGTCGAACCCCGAACCCCTCGGAGCCCAAGTTCGCCGAACCCTAATGTGATCCCCTTTTTCCGAGACCCCTATTTTTATAATATATGACATAAACTTGTTGCATATTAATTTAGCATGTTGGCATACATTTTGTGGGTGCTTGAGGGTATTTTGATGATTCACCTAAAGTAAATATGGAGACTATATGAGAGCGTTTCTAGTCTTATATTGTCTTCATTCAAATTTGCATAGCGAACCGATGTCATGTTCTGTCTTGTTAAGACAACATTTAATTTGCGGGGTAGTTAAATAACTTGAACCGTTTAATTAAATATCGGGACCCCGGTTCCGCTTAATATTGCCTAATTGCACCGCATCTGCATCATATCCCAATCATGCTGGATCTTCTGCCGTAGTATTAAATATTGCATCCGGTATTTCTTCTAGTGTTTGCTTCTTCGCGGACTAGGCCGATGAGTGGATGCGAGTATCGACAAGTTCTCCGGCTATGATGCGTCGGCAGTGTTTCCCAGGCGAGCATCTCTTCCCCTTCTACCTATTTTGCATTTATAGTCTTTATTTCCTCTTGTTGATCTATTGCTATCCGTGTCGCGATGCTTTAGTTTCTGCACCCCAGTTATATCCCGTGCAGCCTCTATATTGCCTTGGACACCTCCTATTACCTGTGTTTGGTAGATAACTGGCCTTGCGAGTCGTAGTCGCTTGCTCAGGTGTGATCTCGTGTTGTCAAGTACCACAATTGTTGGAATGCTGGCAGATGTTTATCGGTGGAGTTGTTTATTGGTGAGGATGATCATGACTTTAAATACAACTATTAAAATGCTAGCTAAAACTAATGCAGAGGCATCGGTGGGCAATAGATGTTATTTGGTTCTTCCACGCTCACTTGTGTCCCGTAGGACCCCGAGTACTTGATACCTGTTCCTTGATTTTTCGCACTATCCACATCCGGGAGGCCTTATGGACCCCCCTGAGCCAGAGCTTGATTCACTTCTATTTCTCTGGGCCACAAGTAGTTTGGGGCTTTATTACTATCCTGTACTTATGCCATGTTACTGCTTTATTTAAGATTGTGCGTGGATCAGCTGTACTATTTTGGATCGCGCCACGTTTTCGCCGTATCGACAAGCCCAGTCACACTTTCGGGTTCCCAGTCGTTTACAGCCGTCGTCGCAAACCCTGGGTCCGTTCCGGAGCCGGCCAACTTCGTTGCGGGTAGCTTAGTGGGGTGGCCCCCTGAAATATTTATGTATCCCGTGATCGCTTTGTCGTGAATGCCTCGTTGGGTTTTGAGTTGGTTTTTCCGAGGTTGATCGAGTGTGTGTTGCTATTTGTGCACCCCTGCAGGGTAAAACTTTCTGAAAGTCGTGTCCGTGGTTATGGACGACTTGGAGCACAGTATCTCGATCATAGACAAGCATAACTAAAGTAGTGCTATAAATTTGACTTAATATGTGACTAGTAATCAGCTCAAGTATAACGGAATGGATATTAACAATGCCAACAGCTGGTGGATCTGGGTTTTGTGACATGCTATATGCCTAGTAAGTATTACAACTCCAATGGAATGTGATAAAAGTGCCAACCATTGCTGGGTTTTGGGATTCCTCAGGACCATTATATTCGGCTAGTAATTGATCCAACTACAACGGAATGGTGATTAAAACTGCCCACTACTTATGCTTTAGGAAGACTCATGCTTTATATCTGAGTAGTAATTGTTGCAACTATAATGGAATGAGTAAAATTGCCAACTGTGTGAGTTCCTTGGTCCGACTTCCTCGTTTGGTCTTGAGGGGGAAATACCAGGATGGGTTTGCTTGGTGTTAGCTTCAGGTTGGATCCGAATAGGTCTTTCTTATCCCTCTCTGATAACCGCCAGTTGTATCGAGTCTCTATAGGTTGTTTAGTGCCGCTGCGCTGCCGTTTCAGTCCACCATACCTATGTAGGCGAGAGCCGCCAAATTCTAGCCTCGCCGTGTACTGGCCTCAGTATTGACGCTCCTATTTTTCCTTTGCCCTTTGTCGGCACCCCTTTTGTTTTAGCAGGTTTGAGATCGCCGTCGTTAGCAGGGTTACCCATCCGGCTTGGCCTGGGTAGGGTTATGGATGCCATTGGTTATTCTTCAGGGCTCTTAGCCCCATTTGCATCTTGTCCGTAGACGGACGCCCTATCAATTTCAAGGTGATTTGGATCTTCGTATATTATATCTGTATTCTTGACTCATGGAGTCGCTGTTGTATATATATCTGTTTTGTGGGTCCCATCGAGGACTGTTGTGTAATGGTATTACTTTGTTATCCACCCGCACGAAAGTGCCTGGTGGGCGTCCTTGAATCGTTTCTATGCGAGTTTGGCGGAAAGGGCTAAAACTTGCATAGGGCCGATTTGAGGGAGTTACAAAACGATTCAAGGATGCCCACCAGGCACTTTCGTGCGGGTGGAAAATGAAGTAATACCATTACACATTAGTCCACGATGGAACCCACAGAACATATATATATACGACAACGACTCCATGAGTCAAGAATACAGATATACAATTCAAAGATCCAAATCACCTTGAAAACGATAGAGCGTCCGACTACGGACAAGATGCAAATGGGGCTAAGAGCCCTGACGAATAACCAATGGCTTCCATAACCCTGCCCAGGCCAAGACGGAAGGGTAACCCTGCTAACAATGTCGATCTCAAACCTGCTAAACAAAAAGGGGTGCCGACAAAGGGAAAAGGAAAAAGAGGAGCGTCAGTACTGAGGCCAGTACACGGCGAGGCTAGAATTCGGCGGCTCTCGCCTACATAGGTATGGTGGACTGAAGCGGCAGCGAAGCATGCACTAAACAACCTATAGAGACTCGATGCAACTGTCAGCTATGAGAGAGGGATAAGATAGACCTATCCGGATCCAACCTGATAGTAACACCAAGCATACCCATCCTGGTATTCCCCCTCGAGACCAAACGAGGAAGTCAAACCGAGGAACCCACACAGTTGGCAGTTTTATTCATTCGATTATAGTTGAAGCACTTACTAGTCAGATATAGATAGCATGAGTCATCCTTAGTTAACATTCCGTTGTAGTTGGATCATTTACTAGTCAGATATAATTGTCCTGAGGAATCCCAAAACCCAATAGTTGTTGGCACTTTTATCACATTCCATTGGAGTTGCAATACTTACTAGGCAGGTATAGTATGACAGAGATCACTACAGATCCACCAGTTGTTGGCATTTTTATTATCCATTCCATGATAGTTGAATCTGATTACTAGTCATATATTAAGTCAAGTTTATAGCACTACTTTAGTTATGCTTGTCTATGATCGAGATACTGTGCTCCAAGTCGTCCATAACCACGGACACGGCTTTCAGAAAGTTTTACCCTGCAGGGGTGCACAAATAGCAACACACACTCGATCAACCTCGGAAAAACCAACTCAAAACCCAACGAGGCTTTCACGACAAAGCAATCACAGGATTCATAAATATTTCAGGGGGCCACCCCATTAAGCTACCCGCAACGAAGTTGGCCGGCTCCAAGACAGACCCAAGGTTTGCGCCAATGACTGTAAACGACTGGGAACCCGAAAGTGTGACTAGGCTTGTCGATACTGCGAAAACACTCCGCAATCCTAAATAGTACAGGTGCTCCACGCACAATCTTAAATAAAGCAGTAAAACATGGCATAATTACAGGATATTAATAAAGCCCCAAACTAGTTTGTGGCCCCAAGAAATAGAAATGAATCAAGCTCTGTCTCAGGGTGATCCCATAGGGTCTCCCGGATGTGGATAGCTCGAATAGTCAAGGAACAGGTATCAAGTACTCGGGCCTACGAGACACAAGTGGACATAAAAACCAAATAGCATATATTGCCCACCGATGCCTCTTTCATTAGTTATCCCAGCAATTTGATAGTTGTGTTTAAAGTCATGATCAACTCCACCATTAAGCATGTGCCAACCTTCCAATAACGGTGGAACAACAACGACGCAAAGCAGCACATGAGCAAGCAACTACGACTTGCAAGGCCGACTAATTATCAAGCAACGGGCAATAGGATGTGTCCAAGGCAATATAGAGGCTGCACGGGATATATCTGGTACGGAACACTAAAGCATCGCGACACATATAGCACTAGATCAACAGGGGGAAATAAAGACTATAAAAGCAAAATAGGTAGAAGGGGAAGAGATGCTCGCCTGGGAAACATAGCCGAAGATTCTTATCCGGAGAACTTGTCGATACTCGCATCAACTCATCGGCCTAATCTGCGAAGAAGCAAAGCACTAAAAGAAACACCAGATGCAATATTTAATACTACGGCAGAAGATCCGACATGATTATAATATGATGCAGATGCGGTGCAATTAGGCAGTATTAAGCGGAACCGGGGTCCCGACAATTAATTACACGGTTCAAGTTATTTAACTACCCCGCAATTTAAATGTTTTATTAACAGGGTGAAACATGGTATCGGTTCGCTACACCAATTTAAATGGAGTCTAGAATAAGACAAAGATATCCCGCATAAACGCTCCATATTTAATTATGAGGTGAATCGGCATAATGCCCCCAAACCACAGACATGTATGCATGCATGAACAATTTAATATGCAACAGTTGATAATGTCATATTATAAAAATAGGGGTTTTGGGTCACACATCTGGGTTCGGAAGATCTTGGGTTCCGGGGGGGTTCGGGGTTCGGACTCAGGGTTCGACGAGAACAGCGGGATCGATTCGGAGGGATCGGTCTTGGGGATCCATGTCGACGGTCTTGTCATCCAAGATGGAGAACTCGGCGTTCCGTGTCGGCGGCCTTGGGGCCCGGGTTCTCGACGAACTTGGCGTCCGGTCCTCGGGCATCGGTGCGGGAAGGAGGTCTTGTCGTACCAGTGTCAACGCTTTCGGGAAGGAGAACTTGTCGTCCAGGGTTTCGGCGTTCATGAAGAAGATCACGTCGATCCATGGGGTTCGGTCTTCGGGGCAACAACCTTCGGATCCGTGTAGGGGGCCTTGGCGCTTCACGGCAGGGATCCTTGTTAACGTCGTGGTTGATGGCAGACTTGGGTTCAGGTGTCTGGATCTTCGAGCGAGACCACACGTTCTTCAGACGGGCACCTCATCTGTAACATCACGTTATGCATCATCATCCATACACCACGAAAACATCACTTCACCTCGCCAACATCATCACATCAAACTGTACCAGGACAAAGAGTAGAAGCTACAACATCAACATGAACACACCAGGAGGCCTTGGGGCAGCTGCGTGGCCTTGACGCATCTGGCAGCCGCCAGTGCACACTGCCAGGGACAGAGGCAACAGGGGCCCGACGTCAAGCTGGGAAAAACAGCGGGGATGCCATGTGGTGGCTCGCCGGGAGGCAGAGGCCGGAAGGCCGGGGCTGGTCGGGAGGAGAACGTCGTCGAGGACGCACGTGCGATGGCGAGACGCGTCTGGCAGCGGAGGACCTGGCCGAGGGGCTCGAGGCGCGGTTCTACAAAGAGCCGAGCGAGCGCGGCGACGGGACGCTGCAGGGGGTGCCGCGGAGAGGAGGCGTCGAGGACGGCGGACGGCATCGAGGCCGCAGCCGGACGACGCCGCTGGAGAGGAGGGGGCGCGCGGAAGGCGATGCGAGGAGGGGCCACGGAGGCTCGTGAGCGGCGGCGGCCAGGTCGCAGCTCCCTCGGGCGGCGTCACAGCAGTCATCGGGGCCATGCAGAGGATCGAGGACGCGATGCCGGGGTGGCCGAAGCGGAGGCCGCGACGAAGCAGAGGCCGCAGCGAGGGAAAAGGGTGAGGTCGGGCTCTGGCACAGACGGGCGCCGGAGCTTGGCGTAGGAGAGAGAGGAAGGTGGGTGGAGAAGGAGCTCCAGGACGGCGAGGTCGAAGGGCGTGGACGCGAGGCGGTGGCCGGGTTGGGGATGGCGAGGACGAGGTCGAGGGGCGCTGGAGGGAGGGCGGCCTGCGACGATCGGACGTGGAGGGGCGGTGCTCGGGCAGAGGAGGAAGAACGGGTCGCGAGGGTAGGTGGGTATGGGATTGACGCGTGGTTGTGGTGGGGCTGGGGCTTCTGTCGGTAGCGCACGGGGTAGGCGTGTTCGGTGGGAACGTGACAGGGGGGGGGGGGTCGTGTGGGGGTCAGGTGCAGAAGGTGGTGGCATGCCTCGCTTGTGTGTCCGCGTCGGTGCAGGGCTAGGTGCGAGCATAGGCGGCCAGAACGGGTCGCGTCCATGCCTTGCGTCGCTGCAGCGTGCGTGTCGTGTGTGCTGCTGTGCGCACGTGGTGGGGTGGAGTGGGGCTGGCCGCGCGCGGGGCCAGGGGAGTGGCGGCGGCTGGTGAGGGAGTGGGGGATTAGTTTAGGGTTTGGGGCGGACTAGTTAGGGTTTGGTCTGGAGGTGGCCGGCTGGGTTTTTGGGCCTAGTTGGCTGCCTCCCAAAAAAAATCTAATTTTTTTATTTATTTAAAACGAGGCTTTTGTAGTCCATTTTTAGACAAAACAAAATAATCCGGAGAACCGGGGTTTTTGATTTGAAATTACAGACGGGGTATTTAGAAAACAAAGGTAGTCTTTTTGAAAATAGTTTTAGGCAAAACCATGCATGATGATGACGATGCTCAAATGCAATGTGACATGATGACATGAGCATGCGGTCATGATGCAATGCAAAAAAACATAGCGATTTTTTAGCAGTGGTTTTAGCGGGGTGCTACAACTGGGCTCTTGTTTTTTTTTTGCTTTGATTTGGATATGCTTCATCTCCCTTTATTTTCGATCTGTAGTTTGCTTCACCATTTGAGGCAATCAGGTCCATGTTGATTTTTTGTCCATACCGATCATATCGAGTTCTACCTTTCTTCCCCAGGGACGCGGTGTCAGACACCGAGCTTCTGACCGGACATGGCTGGTCTTCTACAACATCGACAGGGATGAGGACGACCGAACGATCATGTCGTTCCACCACAGGCTAGAGAAGACACTGCGTGGTGGGAACCCTGGACCACGACGCAGCAACCATGACCTCCCTAGGGCGCCGCCCCTATGGTTCCTCACCGCTTGGCCGTGTCCCCGCACCCCTCTCTATGACTGCCCCTGCATCGCGCCTCTGGACGACGGCCGTGACCCCTGCCACAGCCGGCGGCAGCGCACCCGCACCGTTTCTTATTGTGGTCTAGAACAACACATTTTCTTGATTTCTTGGATTTCTCTCATCTGGTTGTTGGATTTGTTCTCTCTTCCGGTTCTTGGATTTGTTCTCTCTCCATCTCATGGATTTCAATAGTGGATTTGTTCTCTCTCCTGTTCATGAATTTATTACTCGGCCTTGATCTCTCTGTGCATGAATTTATTACTCGGCCTCGATCTCTCCTATTTCTTGTGGCGAACTGCACTGGTAGCACTAGATCCACATCAGGCTAAGCATAAGAAAATAACACTAAACAAATGTACATCCAGCACTCCACTACTTGAATTCATGAGCTAGAGAGAGAAGAAATCCTAGAATAGAAGAGGGAAATCCAAGAAATCAAGATTGTACAGAGATTGCAAAACACATATTCAATGGAGATAGCTCGTACAGAAATTGCAGCCAAGGTACGACCCCTACAAAAAATTGCATCCACCATACGAGCTCCTGCAGAAATTGCAAGGCCAGGCATCAATGGTGGCCAATGCTATGCAAAGAACAAATCTTGAACAAATTATTTGCAATTTGCTCTAGCATTCAATGGAAATACATTATCTAAATCAATGTGCTCTAACATCCAATGAAAATACAAGATCTAGACAAACCTGGAGACAATTTGGAACGCTTCTATGCAAGAATCGGTGGATCTTAAATATACTATCAAAAAGAAAAGAAAAAATCACAAAAATATAGCGTAGGAGGGCCGAGCCGTGCCTCCCAACAAAGCACGGTGGTCGTGAACGTATGCGCGGCAAAGAGGAATATGGGACGCCGGTCGGTGACAGAGGGATGGACGGCAAGCGGCAGTCCTCTCCCCCAGCCGACCGCTTGTGGCTGGAGGAGAGATGCCACAGGTAGCTAGTGCAGACCATGATCTGGTTCAACCCGCATGGCAGAGACGACATCACCGTGGAAGAGCTCCTCCTCCCAATTGGAACGCTGCTCTCATGTTGGACCCGAAGCTGCCATATCATCTACATCCCTGCGTGTCGTCCAAGTTTAACAGGCGTTAAGGGAAGGATGTTATAGCACGTATCACGCAATAGAATCGAACGGCCAACAGCCTATCCACAAGTACCACCTCAGGCGGAAAATCCACGTCGATATATTAGAGATATTATAACCGGAACAAGAGGGAGCAATCTCATGACCTTTGTGTTTGTGGCCATCGGATCATGTCATATGTCTCTTTCTGGTCGTTGGATTTTCTTCACGTCCCGCCTGGGCCGAGTATCCCTTGAGGACGCTCCTCTACGTATCAAGTAGCCTTCCTCCGGTTAACTGGGCCCCGGATGCAGCCCGTTAGTTCCAATCGATTTTATTTACCTGGTACCAAAGCGAAACAAAAACGGAGAGGATTGGGGACTTTTGCCGACACGATTCCACGGGGGAGGACACAGGAAATTTGATAGTGCGGCCGATCCGATCGAGCGTGGAGAATTGGGGCATAGACTGACACGATTCGGCAGGAAAGATGGTGGTCAATGCAATCCATTTGACCATGCGTTGGATCCCATCGAACGCAGAATACTGGGTTCTTCTACCGACACGATTTGATATGGTGATGCGACGGTCTGACTGATTCGATCGAGCACGAGCTGGTACCTGGAGCGGGACATCGATCTCCGATGCGAATTCGGCAGTTAGCCTGTGTCTGTTCGTCATTGATATCCATGCCCCCGATTGTAGACCGTCCCAATTTTTAGTTCTTGCTATCTCCTAATGGCAGCCGTCATGCATAAATTGACGGCGAATGATGATTGTACGGTACTAGCCTGTCCTATAAAATCTTTTGTCTTAGTTCCTCCCCATACTACTTCTACCCGATAAAATTTTTTAGGTCCAAAGGTGCTCTGCCAGGTATATTCTTTGTTCTATGAAATCCCATTTTATTTACATACCAATTTTGACCCTTTCTAAACTAGATATCAAATTCTTTGTACGATAGGTTGTGTTTATCCTGATTCAGCTCCTTTGTTTCTGTTAAATATCGGTGAATGGTCAATTTTTGTCAGCTGGCTTTCACACTCGGTATTAACAATGGCTGCTGACTAGGTTAGTTCCTAAATTACATCGTCTATTTCCCATCAAACTATATGACTTGTTACAATGTTTTCTTCCTCTCTAAGAACTGAGCCCCCATTTGACATATCGATTATTGAGTGTTTCTTTCATCTATTGCAGAATCAAAAATAAGAAACTGCACTTGCTTGATTTTTCATCCGGTGTAGCACTGCAACAAGATTCTTTGCACCATGTAGATTCTGAATATGTTACAAAAATAAGAAACTGCACTTGCTTGATTTTTCATCTGATGTATCACTGCAACAAGATTCTTTGCACCATGCAAATTCTGAATATGTTACTATAAAACCACACAACTTGGTATTAGATAAACCTTCTTAACTCGGGACATATGTAGGCTAAGTGTTGCACTTTATATTGATGTATTCAGATTTAGACACTCATTTGCAGCAGTGCTTGTGCTTCAAACATTCTATTAGATTTGTTTTTGGCATGTCCTTCATGGTGTATACTACTTAGCTCTATACATAATAAAGTCCTCTTTCAACTGGCCAATAATTGAGACCTCTTTGAACCGACCAATATGTAAATTAACATTCAAATGCCATGTCATGTTACTGTTATTCTATTGCACAAATGGACGGGCGCGGCAACGCGCGCCATCATGATCTAGTACATATATATATATATATATAGATAAATTAACTGGGGCACCATGGATATATATATATATATCTTAGCTATTCAGGAACCGGTTCCTGAATAACTATTCAGGAACCCCCTATTACCTTCCACGCGAACAACAGAAACCCTTTGTTAACTTCCACACGAATACGAGTTAACTTATTTTTCTTTCCAAGTTAACTTCCAGTATATAGCAGTCATAATTAATGTTAACTTCTGCCTGTGCAAGGTAACTTTCCCGACCCTTCTTAACTTTTCCGTGTGTACAAGTTAACTCCTGCTTCTATGCTAGTTAACTTCTTGACGGAGCACCTTTTTTGTGTGTTTTCCACAGACTGTGCAACTTAATTTCAGCATGTGCAACTTAACTTTCCACAGTCGCTCTAAACTTTTCCATGAACACGAGTTAACTTATTTTTCTTTCCAAGTTAACTTTTAGTATGTAGCCGTAATAATGAATGTTCACTCCCATCTAAGCAAGTTAACTTCCAGGACCATTCTTAACTTTCGCGTGTGTACAAGTTAACTCCCGCTTCTATGCTAGTTAACTTCCTGACAAAGCACCATTTTTTGGTGTTTTTCGTGGACTGTGCAACTTAATTTCCACTTGTGCAACTTAACTTTCGCGGCCCCGCTTAACTGTTCCGCGAACACGTGTTAACTTCCATTTTACCATGCTAACTTCTGCTCAGGGGCAAGGGTGGTGGGATTTCTCTGATTGTTAACTTCTATTTTTCCGTGAACACAAGTTAACTTCCGTTTCTTTCCATGTTAACTTCTGCTAGGGGGTGGGGGTGGTGGGATTTCTCTGATTGTTAGCTTATACTTGTCCACGAATACGAGTTAACTTTCGTTTGTTTCCACGTTAACTTCCACTCGACGGAGGAGGTAGTGGAGGATGCGACAGAGCGCGGGGGTGGAGGAGGTAGTGGAGGGCGCGGCGACACACGTGGCGGATGAGGTCGACAACGCGCGGAGATGAGGGTGGCCGGCGATGCCCGGGGCGGAGGAGGCCGGTGACACGCGCGGGGGGGGGGGGGTTTGCATTTTGACAAGGATAAAGTGGTTAGATGGGGGTTCCTACATAAGCTATATAGGAATCTCTTAAAGGGGGTTCTTGAATAGTCCTTCTATATATATATATATGTATATAGGAATCTCTTAAGTGGACCAACATGTTGTACTTACGATCCCCATGTTTGATGAGTTTTCAAACTTCCTAGCTTACTCTATCCACTTGAATGACTTAATGTTAATTTAAACTACGCATTTATTATTTATTTGAATGTTATCAAAACGGTGTCAATTTTGTCGGGATGCGGATGCATAGCAAGAACTTGTTTTTTTAGAACTTCGGTGGTTTTTGATGTACCGAATTCCTGGTTAGTTTCAAATGTTTTTTGGAAAATTTTAAGAGCAATCTATTGCGCTTATTTGTAGTTAAAATTTGATACGGTCGGTGGGAGTACGATTTACATCACAGACCTCAAAAAAGATAAAATTACATAGAGGTCCATATATTTAGCACAAAGGGCCCTAAAGTTAAGCAAGGAAAAGCATTTATGTACTTCTCCAGTGAGTAGCTGGGCCATACCCTTCATACTACTGTACTTGCTTCACACACAAAAAATGCTCCTCACTTTCGAACCAACGTGCTGCGAGTATGCTTGGTGCTTCCTCTTCACATGGTGTGAAATGGAATGACAAGGCAGGTTGCCGAACGTGCACAACACCATGTTTTGGACGAGGGAGAGATCAGCCGGCTGGGGTGATAGGGAAAAGGTGTCCGATCTTTCCATGAGATGGTGATAAGTCAATTTGGGTGGAGTTCGGGCTTGACGATCCAACTACACGTGCGAGCACGAGCGCCAATGCAATTGCTAGGCCAATCTCCTAGAGGTTACCGATCGTGTGGAAGAACGATCAGCCTGACCAATGAGGGTCTTAATTCCTACCTTAAATCAAGAACAAGTAAGAACTGATATTATAACCGAGATATTGCGAGTAAATATGAAAGCTTTATTGAAAAGGTGGGATCCTGAATAGGTGTGAAATACAGGAGGTCAATGTGACACTCAATCCTTGGCAAAGTGTCAATGATGGCTAACTTTTAGTATAAACAAAATACAAGTCTAAACGATGACCTAATGGGCGTACATATGGAGGGACGAAGGGGAATCCGGCCAGCCTTGGGAGATGCAGCCAGAAATCCTTCCTAAGTCGGTTTCCTCTACTTATACAGACTCTAAAAATTCAACCTAAAAAGTTGGAAGAAAATTACATGGGTCTGGCCTATTACTAAAAGGTGACACAACACCATATGACTATATGGATGAAATTATGAAGTGCTAATATCTTGGTTTCATCCATCTCTTCATCTGTCATTATGGTGGCTTTAAAGTTCTGAACTCTTCACTTGTAGCATCATGATCCATCCTCTCAAGCTTGTTGTCGTCTCCATGCATGATCATTCTTCACTGATTAACCTTCTTGTCGTTGCTAGGTCCATCATCCCTAAGTAACATAAACACATCTGATTTAGGCAACATCATATTCTCATGTACATTAGGAAGAGTTTCTAGAAATGAAAGTACCTGATAATTAAGTAGACACGCACGTGCTCTTATGAGAGGTCCTTGCAGTGGTACTATAGGTGTAGTGGTTATATTAGTAGTAGGGATGTTCTCATCATCCTCCCCTTCTTCAATTGAAGTCGTCCTCGACGCAATCTCATCTTCTTCACCAAAGTATGGTTTCAAATCTGCAATGTTAAACGCGGGACTTACCGTACCCAACTATGCATGAAGCTCAAGTTTGTATGCATTATCATTTATCCTCTCTAACACTTCGAAAGGACCAGCAACACGTGGCATTAACTTAGATTTGCATAAATCAGGAAAATGATCTTTGCATAAATGCAACCATACAAGATCTCCAACATCAAACACAACATGTTTTCTACCTTTATCTCCTGCAAGCTTATACTTAGCATTCGTACGTTCAATATTGTCTTTAGTAGTGGCATGCAACTTCAAAATATGTTCAGCAGGTTGTGTAGCATCATAATTATTTTGCACCAAAGATGGAAGATGCAATAAATAAATTGGTGCACGTGAAACAAAACCATACACAATCTCAAAAGGGCACAACTTAGTGCTAGAATATATAGAACGATTCTAAGCAAATTCAATATGAGGTAAACAATCTTCCCACTCTTTTAAGTTTTTCTTTAAAACAACCCGTAGCATAGTAGACAATCATGTTAACTACTTTAGTTTGCCCATCAGTTTGAGGATGACATGTAGTACTGAAAAGTAATTTAGTCCCCAATTTAGCCCACAAACATCTCCAAAAATGGCTAAGAAATTTAGTATCACGATCAGAAACAATAGTATTTGGCACATCGTGCAAACAAACAATATCACGAAAGAACAAATCAGCAACATGTGCAACATCATCACTCTTGTGACAATGAATAAAGTGTGACATCTTGGAAAATCAATCCAGAACAACGAAAATACTATCCCTCCCCTTATGTGTTCGAGGAAATCCCAAAACAAAGTCCATAGAAATATCCTCCCATGGAACACTAGGAATAGGAAGAGGCATGTATAAACCATGTGGATTAAGGCATGACTTAGCTTTTTGACATGTAGTGCAGCGAGCAACAAATCTCTCAACATCTCTATGCATTTGTGGCCAATATAAGTGTGCAACCAGTATGTCTTCCATCTTATTAACTCCAAAATGACCCATGAAACCTCCTCCATGCACCTCCTATAACAACAGAAGACGAACAGAGATATCTAGAATGCATATCTTGTTAGCACGGAACACAAATCCATCATTAATGACAAACATGTTCCATGTTCTTCCTTCATTACAATTCAACAATATATCTTTAAATTCAACATCATGTTCATATTGTCCTTTGATAGTTTCCAAACGAAAATTTTGTAGTCAAGTTGTGAAAGAATGGTATAACAACGCGACAAATAATGTTGCCAAGTTTGTAATGTCTGAACTAGATCATATAAATCTTTGTCATAAGTAGAATAGTTCATACTAGCCCCACTTAGTTTCTCACTAAAGTACGCAACATGTTTACTCTCTTGTAATAACACACCTCCCAACCGAATTCCACTAGCATCACATTCAAGTTCAAAAGTTTTAGTAAAATCAGGAAGTTGGAGTAAAGGAGCATGTGTTAACCTCTCTTTCAGCATCATGAAAGCATCATGTTGTGCGTCACCCAAAACAAAAGGCACATGTTTCTTCGTAATCTCATTCAATGGTGCAACAATAGATCCAAAATCTTTAACAAAGCGCCTATAAAATCTAGCGAGACCAAGAAAACTTGTCACTTGTGTGACCATTGTTGGAGGAGGCCAACTCGAAATTGCTTCAATCTTGGCTGGATCAACTTAAATTCTCTGTGTTGTAACAACATAGCCAAGAAAAGCAACTCAATCGGTGCAGAAGCTGCACTTCTCGAGATTACCAAACAAACATGCATCGCGTAAAGCATTGAAAACAATGCGTAAATGTTCCAAATGATCCTCCAAAGATTTGCTATAAATCAGAATATCATCAAAGTAGACTACCACAAAACAACCAATGGAAGCACGTAAAACTTCATTCATTATTCTCATGAATGTGCTAGGTGCATTATTTAAACTAAAAGGCATTACTAACCACTCATATAAACCAAACTTAGTTTTAAATGTTGTTTTTCATTCATCTCCCAATTTCATATGGATCTGGTGGCAACCACTACACAAATCAACTTTAGAAAACATGGTAGAGCCATTCAATTAATCAAGCATGTCATCTAAACACGTTATAGGATGACGGTAACGAATAGTAATATTATTGAGATCTCTACAATCAGTACACATGCGCGAAGAACCATCTTTCTTAGGTACCAAAATAATAGGAACAACACAAGGGCTAAGAGACTCACGGATGTGATCCTTGTCAAGTAGTTCTTGAATTTGGCATTGTATCTCCTTTATCTCCTCAGGATTGGTTCTATATGGCACACGGTTGGGCAGCGTGGCACCAGGAATTAAAACAATTTGATGTTTAATTCCACTAATAGGTGGTAATCCTGGTGGCATCTCAGTTGGAAAAACATCCTCATATTCCTACAAAAATTTAGCAACAACAGGTGGCAAAGAGGGAGACATATCCTCAAATGAATACAAAACCTATTTACACACAATTACAAACATGTAGTATTGTTCACATCTAGTTCAATAATATCAATTTTATTTGGAAGCATACATGGACCTTTTAAACAAATTTTGGTAGCATGTTTAGCATTAAATTTAGTGGTATTTGGTGCTACAAAATCTGCAGCAACAATCTTATTCTCACTTTTGTGTTTCTCCTTAGGTTTAGCTCTAATAGCTCTAGCAAGATCATCTTTTAAAATTTGTTCAGGAGTCATAGGTTTGAGACCAATTTTCCTTCCATCATGTATAAGAGAATTGTGATTAGTTTTACCATTATGAACAAATTCTATATCAATCTTGCATTCGCACAACATCACAATCAACAAAATCAGAATATGTACCAATAGTAAAATGCACGCGTACTGTTCTTGTTACCTTGATATTATGAGAACTCTCAAACCAATGGATGAAATATGAATGTGTGCGTTGTCTTGTTGGGAGAGCAAGCTTCTCTACCATGTAAACACTAGCCAGATTATAAAAACTCCCTCCATCAATAATGATCCGTATAGCTTGTTCATTGACAATGCCTCTTGTTTGGAAAAGGTTGAGGTGTTGATCATGCTCAGCTTTGCTCAATTGCACACTCAACACACGGTGTGCAACTAAACTCTTGTATTAATCAGTAGTTTTAGCTCCCATTACCTCCATCTCTTCTTCAGAATCAGAATTATCCCTATCATGTGCAATAATAAGAGCTAATGTATCTTCATCAAAATCACTTGCTGAATCATATTCACCATCTTCACGCACCATCATAACGCGTTGTGTTGTGCACTTCCTCTCAATATGACCATATCCCTAGCATTTGTGGCATTGTATACCCTTTGTCTTGCTAGTGGCGGCCATAGAAGAAGAACTACGAGCAGAGCCATTGGACAATGGCGGAGGAGCAGCCGAAGGCATTCTTGATGTAGGCATGGTGGCTCTGGACATGTGAGGTGCTGGTGGCATACCACGCGAAGGAGGCGCTGATTGTTGGGACCCTCACGATGATGTACGACATCCAAAATTGTTAGGCCTTCTCGATGGTGGTTGACGATCTTGCACTTCACATTCCGCTTTGCAAGCAAGATGAAACAAACGAGTGATGGTACGATATTCCTTATAGTCTAAGATGTTCTAAATGTCCATATTTAAACCTCTAAAGAAACATGCAAGCATTTGTTCCATATTTTCAACAATACCACAATGGACAATCCT
This sequence comes from Avena eriantha, assembly GCA_910589775.1. Lineage (NCBI taxonomy): Eukaryota > Viridiplantae > Streptophyta > Magnoliopsida > Poales > Poaceae > Avena > Avena eriantha. The sequence continues at coordinate 356,825,141 of OU342743.1, forward strand.
AGTTTGCAATTCCTGATAATATTCTTCTACAATTTTTCCCTTGTTCTAAATGAGTCGATTTCTTTAGCAAATCTCGTTGATAAGTTGGAGGTAAAAATGCACATGCCTAGCAATTTGTAAAGCAGTCCAAGTGGTTTAAACATTAGCAAGATTTAAATGACAATACTCAGACCACCAAAGTGAAGCAAAATATGTAAACTCAGAAGGAGCAACACTAACACGGATATTCGCAGGATATCTTAAACATGCAAAACATTGGTCTACTTCTAATTCCCATGTAAGATATGCATCAGGATTATATCTACCCTCAAAAGATGGAATATTTAACTTAAGCTTTGCAACATGATCATCAGTATGTACTGGTGGTCGAGCATTGCAGTGGTAATGCCGAGGACGGCCTGAAGGTTGTTCGGCATACTCTTCGAACTTATTATTTTCCTCATACTCATACTCACCATCCGCTTCATATTCCGTGAAAGCTTCAGTCGTGGTAGTGGTGACAGCCAATGGTGCAGCAGCTGCGGTGGTGGTAGCAGGAGGTGGTGCAGCTACAACAGGAGCAGATGAACCAGCAGTATGGTGTCCTGCAAGTGGAACGCATCGTGCAAGTCCCACCTGGCCGGGCAGATGCCGCTGAGGAGATGGCGCAACAGCAGGTGAAGTTGTGGGTAACTTGTTGAGGACCTCCTGAAACTTGGCGTCGAGCTTGTCATTGAAGGATTTCTCTAGTCCTTCTATCTTTTCAATGGTTTCGTTGAGCTTGACGTCAACATCCTCCAGTCTTGAATCAATATCTTGTGCACACCCTACTAAAAGCTTGGTAAAGTGAGCATGCATCTCTTCATTTGTCCTGTTTGCTGGTTCAAGAGGTAGATCTCTAGGTCCTTCCATGGTTAGTCCTTAAAAGCACATGTGTATATGCCTACGAGTATGGAAATATGGTGGAAGTATGCATAATACATCAAGCAATATACAAATCTCTTACAAGTTCTGAACAAAAAGGAGGAAAATGTGATGTGTAACCGCAAGGATCTGTTGTTCCTGAGATTGAACGGAGTTGACACAACGTACGTGGAGAAACCTGTAGAGATCTAGGAAGGCTTAGCAAAGGAGGTTAGCAATTATCAAAACTGAATTGCAAAGTGGAAAAGATGCTCAACAATGGTATTGTGCTGGTCCTAGGCTAGAACGTACTAGAGATGCGAGCCTAGAGCACTAACGATATCACGATGTGACACAAAAAGAAATGGTGTGATGATATGGTGCCCTGAAAAGTGAACCGAGATGTCCAAAATCACTATGATGGAGAGCGTCTAAAACTGATCTAAGGGGTCTAAATACAGGATAGCCACAAAGAAAGTGTCAAATTTTTTCTACTGTGCTTCGGAAAGCATACAGGCGGCAAAAAATGTCGCTATAATGGCTAATGGAGAGAAATGATCCCCAAGGCCGCAAACTAGTATAGCCAGAATTTTTTTCCGTAGGCATTTCCAAACTTTTTTTGCTCTCCTTGACTTGCGACCGGAACTTTAACTCAGTGGAATTAGATTGCAACACAGAACAATATGGAAGGAAAGAAAAATAACAAGAAAATAAAAAATCTACTCAAACTCGTGTCGCGATAGGAAAATAGGTCGGATCCGTTTCACGGAAGGAAGGTGGTGACAGAATCTAGGGTTTATGGTGGTAGGAGTATATGACGGCATAATATTGTGGTGGATGTGTTGGTAGAAGTATGGAAACGACGGTGACGATGGTTTAACTTGTCAATGCCCATTGTTATGGACTTGGGTTTTGGAGAAGGAGGGAGCGCTGGAGGCATCAGTCGGCTAGCAAACAAGCACACAGGGATGCAAGTCTTACCCATGTTCAGGCCTCGTAGAGGTCCCTCTCCTGTTTGGCTGCTCTTGGAATTAACGAAGGAATCGAAGATTACAGGGGCGCGCAGATGCAATATGGTGAGAGTTGTGGAAACTAGGGTTGTGTGTGTCTTCCTCGCCGCCCCCTCCTAGCCTTTATATAGGTAGGCTAGGTCTCGGGTAGCAGGTCGAGTCAGTTACACATTAGGGTTTTTCTCTTTGAACTTTCTATCTTAAGCTTCTTCTTGTCTCGCAAGCAATCGAGAGTCTGTGGGCCACTCGAATTCTCCACTGGGCCTTGGCAACGCTATGGGCTTCTGCCGTATCTAGATCGTATATACCAAACTCGAGTACCTGTAGGGTATACCCATGTCAGTAGCCCCCGAGTGTCCAGTGGAAACGCAGATTCGACTGGGGACTTTATGAAGTCTTTCGAGTGCATGACTGAGCATTTTTCGAGTGTTCTGTTTATGTCATAGGGATTGTTGATATACGTGCCTGATTTATCCGATGTATCGATATCAGTTAACTGCCTTAGGGCTAAACAATGTAATCTACTCAAACTCGAGTCCCCGGACTCGAATTTGGAAAAGTGCTGGCGTAATTCGAGTCAGGCCGCGGAGGTCTTACATGACTCGAATTCCAGTGTATAAGTGTGAGCACTCAACGCGTCTGTCAAGGCATGTTTATCGCACCTGCAGGCACGGATATATTTCTGGTAGTGCGCAGCAGATGCGTTGCCAGGCCTTATTCAGGTCTTATCTTCATGCTGTAAGCGCGACATCCGAATTTTTTGTCATCACAAAGATGATTTGGGTGGCCTAGGAGACGTAGTCTCCTTGTAGGGAAAATATGAGGCGGAGTCGCCATAGCATTCGAGTGTGGATGTTGTCAACACACAGTACGATGTACCAGTAAAATAATCATAGGGTGCGGGACCAGCGCTCCCTATGGGAGTAGCCCCTGAGTGCCTGGTTGAGTCGAAGACTCAAGCGGGGACTAAAGATCTTTTGCGACTGCTGTCGTGTTTTCTTGCTTGTTCCAGTCGAATTTGCTTCCAACGCTACCTATGGGAGTAACCCATAGTCCACAATCGAATCATAGATTCAAGTGGTGGGTATGTCCTGAATGTTCATATACCTGCATAAAGATAATCGTAGGGTGCACGACCAGCGCTCCCTATGGGAGTAGCCCCCGAGTGCTCAGTTGAGTCGAAGACTCGAGTGAGGACTAAAGTAGTCGAAATCTTCTGCTGCTGAAATCAATGACGTTAGTGCTGACGATGTGATGACCTCGGTTGCCCACGTGAGTGGCTTTGATGGGACGTTACAAGTGTTGGGTCCTACTTTCTGACTTCGAATTGACCGGGCGTGCGTAATCTTCTATTTTAACTGTGTCTTCTCGATTTCCGCGCGTAATGGGAATAGTGGGGGGACGGTTCGTGCTTTAGCTTCGCCACGTGTCGATGACGATGTGCGCCACGCGTGTAGTAGGGTTTCTGCTGGCCGTTGGATGGTGTCTGCGAGGAGGTTAAGTAGAAGTGTAGCTGCGGTAATTTCTCCATCTGTCTTCTTTGTTTGTGCCTCCATCGCTATTGCTGTCGCTCTCTGCTTCCCTGCGCACTTTCTCTTTGCGGCACTGGACCAGCTCCATGTCTTTCCTAGTTACTTCCTCCATTCTCACCGCCATTAGAAGATGGGCAAGAAGAAGGGAGGCGCCACTGCTGGGTTTGCAACCGCCATTGCTGCCACCAAGAAGAAGGGCAGTACCGCCACCGTGGGCACCAGCGCCGTTGGGGCTGGGAGGAAGAAGGGTACGGGCACCCGCGTCACCAACGGCGCTTGGCGTGCGTCCATCATCAAGCCTGTTGAGCTACATCTTCACCATCGAGATGGAGTTCTTCCGTCTATGGAGGATGACTCGCGAGTGCCCGGCGAGGAGGTAATCCCTTGTCCTCCTCCTGGTTTCTAGGTGATGTTCCTTGCGTTCATCATCCGAGGTCTTTCTCTTCCCCTGCATCCTTTCTTTAGGGGTCTCCTTTGTTTCTACGGGCTCTAGCTGCATCAGCTGTCCCCAAATTCTATTCTCCACATCTCTCGCTTTATTACTCTTTGCGAGTATTGGCTCGAAGTCGAGCCGCACTTTGGCCTCTTCAAGAGGCTTTTAAGCTGAAACGCCAGCCGACATCCGGTTCAATAGTCTACGACGTAGGAGGCCGCAGAATCCACATCAACTCCTCTGCCACCTACTTTGATATCAAGCTCACTACGTCCGTCCAAGGGTGGAGAGACAAGTGGTTCTACATCCGCGACCAGAAGGCCGACGGAGAGCACTACGGACTCACGCCCTTTGATCCCGCGATGTTGTGCAAGAGGAGGCGCTCTTGGAAGAATATCGTGATGCTTGGCTACGGAATCCACATCGACGGACGTGCTGTATAAGCGCGTCTGCGACCTCGAGAGTCGCATAGGCAAAGAAGAGGGAGGCGCTGCCCTCATTCGCACATGGTTGCGCCGCTGTGTCCAGCCTCTATAGGCTAGAGTCCATCCCATGTTCCGCTAGGCCGGTGCGGACGATGCCACTCACGTATCTGCCGATGGCATTTCTGCGGGTGAGGTTGATAAGAGGGTGTGGCTGGTGACCAAATACACCAGCAAGGAGGTTCTCCCAGGCGAACCAGTCGTGCCTCCTTTTGATGCCTCAAATCCTCCTCCTGAGGTAGAATTGTACTACGAAGTAGCTTTCTTTGTCAATTGCCATTAAATACTTAATGTATAATAATGTATCTTCTGAATGCAGGATTGGAAGGTGTCTTCCAATTTGCCTCCTCGTCCTGAAGGGGTTACCCCTCGCGAAGTGGATGAAGAGGACGAGTCGGAGGGAGCCCCCGAGTCTAGCGACTAGCGCACTCGCAAGCGTTCCCGCAGTAAGGACTCGGATGCCTTGTTGCCGACAATGCCAGAAGGCCCTTCTGTTGTAGCAGAGGAGCCAATCCCCGCTGTTCCTATGCGCTCCATGGCTCCTCCTGCCCGGAAGAAGCTGCGACTGCTGAAGGAGTCGTCGGAGTCGGAGGAGAAATCCTTCGACCTTTATAGATTTGACTGGTGACTTTTGCATTTGCGACTTTGTATTGGTTTCTTTTTGGAGCTGATTTCCCTGAAGTTTTTGCTGGATGTGTTTTGTAGTCAAGCGGCGTCGTCGTCTTCTGACGATGTCCAATTTGTGAAGGAATCCGGAGTCGCAGACTCCAAGGCCAAGGAAGGGGTCGAACGATCTTCCTCTCCTCCATTGGCGGCCCACTCCGGGCACAACTCGTCGAGTTCCCCGCATGCTGGGGGACACCAGGTGGTTGCCCGGATGACTATGCAATAGTCATCTTCGGAGTCTCTGGAGGACCATGTAAGCATTCTTTTATAGTCGAATATATACTTGGTGCTGTTGCTGAACTTTGTTTTCTTCTGATGCAGCTCATCGTGAAGGAAGTTGCTCGCCTGGCGGAGCAAGTCCTTGACATGGGTCGACAGCATGCGTGGCTGGACAATTTCCATCGTGTTGTTGAAGGTTAGTTTTGGCTTTGTCTTTGTCTTCATGAAGTTTCTAGATTCGATTGATGATACACTCTGTTCCTTTGCAGTTGAGCATAACGAACTTCTGCATCATGCTGGTTCACTCCAAAAGACGCTTACCACGGCAGCGAAGAGTCGCGACGAAGCAATCGCGGCCCTGGAGGAGTCGCAAAAGCGCGAAGAAGACTTGCGAAAACGCGAAGAGGACTTGCGCGTCTCCAATGCCGAAAGGGAGAAGTTGCTCGAGGAGCAACTTTTCTTGATTGCTAAGTCCCTCTCAGGCACTCTTTCAGCTGAATTTTCATTGTTTCCTGCTTCGACACCTGTGTTATTGTGCTAACACTTTGCTGTATGTAGATGCCAACGGCCTGAGCTTTGACGCCCAGGCCCTTCGTCGCGATGATGCGTTGGCTGGTGATGTCGCCGCAGTCGAAGACCACAGTGCTTCCCTTGAGGGGCACTGACGAAGGCCAAGGGTGTGCTCAGTCGCATACGCAAGGTTTTAACCCCTAATGCTGAGCTGATTGACAAGCTTGAGGACCTGGTGGAATCCCTTGTTGGGGGTATTCCCATGGACTTAAGGAACTCCCAGTGGTCTGTCAGCGCCACCATGGCACTCGCGATGGTGCAAGACCATGGCGTGGAGGTGGACCCCGCCGCGATCTCCAAGGCGATGCCCGTCGGTGCAGATGGCCAATAGGTAGTGTTTGCTCCCTTCGCTACTGGTTGTGGTAAGTATGGGCCGCAACTCATCAATACAGTCGCCAAATACTCCGAAGAGCTGAAGCGAGCGAAGAATGCGGTGAAGGCTGCGGCGTCAGGGGCTGGCGCCGGAAAGTCTGTGGCGTCAGAGACCGCCACGGATTTGATGAGGCCCCCGAAGTCCAAGTCGAAGTCGAAGAAGCAGACTGCTCCTTAGTAGCTGATCTGTAATAGTTGTAGTTTATTTTTGTGTTGAAAACACGCTTTTGTGGGAGTATCCCTGTTGAGACATTGCCGTGCCTGAATGCCTTCGAGCTTTTTATCAATGTATTCTTGGTCCCTTATTTGCTCTTGCTTGGTTTGTGATAGGGCACATCGAGTGGTCCTTCGAGTGTTCCTCGTGATCCTCAATCCACCAATGAAACCTTGGCACATCCGCGCTCAAAGGTGGATGAGTTGTCCTTGCTTTCACGACTATGCGATTGCATTAAGCAACTGGAGCGTGAGTTACCCATCCTCCATGGTAACGCGGATATATGGAAGTAAAAGGCAGAGAAGGCTACCGCCCGCGAGGAGTATCTCTTGGAGGAGGTGTCGCAGCTGAGTGAGCAGTTCAAATGTTAGCTTTCTGCTCTCTTATCTTTTCTTTTAGTCAGTCACGACGATGCCTTGTCTTCATGCTTTGCCCTTTTGTTTTGTGTAGTTGTCAGTGCTCGTCATCCGCAGGATGAGAAAGACCGGATTGCTATTCGAATGAAAAATCTGACCCAGGAGCAACTATAGGCGAGTGGGTACTTTTGGGTGGACCACAATCATGCGATCGCGCTTGTGACCCTACAGGATCGTGCTTCTGAAGTACTTAACTTTTTGAAAAAGGCGCAGTCGTGCCTTAGGCATTTCTATCAAATGATGCTTCCGTTGGAGCCGTCCCTTCAAGCATGTTGGCTCTTCTGGCAAAGTTCCAGGATTTTAGTGCGGTTCGCGAGTGCGTGCGACAACATTTAGTAGATGGTGCTAAGGCTGCGTTGTCGCTGGTGCGACTGCATAGGACAGATGTAGATGTTCCGGCTATTGCCGCTGGGCCGCCACCTCCGCCAGAGGGTATGACCTGGGACATGGTTCCGCACTACCAAGCGGTTGATCACCCAGCGAAAGAAATTGCCGACTTCTTTGAGGAACAAACAAACGTTCTCCTGTTGCAGCAGTAGCATGACTTGTATCCTGCACAATATTGTACAAGTGTTGTAAAGTTCATATGAATATGTTGGATGTAATTAATACTTATTGATATGTGAAGAGCTTGCTAGCTTTTAAATTTTGTGAGTGTATTTGTACTCTGTAGTTCCTTTTCGTTAGCCCGACTTGTGTTATCTCAACTCCTTGCTAACCTGTCTGGTGCGTTGCAACTGGGTTGGTGTTTATCAAGGATTCGATTGATGTTGTGTCAGCTACTCGGGATACTGCGATTTGTTCGTAGAACGAGAGTGCAAAGGGTGGTGCAGCCCCCGAGTGATAAGATTGCAAGAAAATAAGGCAAACACAAAGTTTGGAGCACTTAGCTTTATTTATTCGCGGAATAATACGAGGTACAATGTGTGGCTAAGTAGCCTGGCTGAATAGCCTTATTTGTAATGTAAAAAACGACTAGGGGTAGAAGCGACGCAGCTGCACGACGTTCTAGGGATTGGAGTATGCGACTCCTATTTCAAGATCTTTAAGGCGATAGGCGCCACCTGGGATTACTTCTGTAATCACGTAAGGTTCCTCCCAAGGGGACTCGAGCTTGAGGTGCCCTTGTTGCTTCAGTCGCAGGACCAGGTGTCTTTCGAAGAAGTAACTGGGGCGTAGCCTTCTATTGTGCTAGTTGCGGAGGCTTTGCTGGTAGATCGTTGATCTCTCCACTATGATTTCTCGTGCCTCGTCAAGAAGATCGACGGAATCTTCGAGTGCAAGAGTTGACTCCTTCTTGCTGTAAGCGACCACCTGTGGGGCTTTGTAGCGTACTTCTGCGGGTAACACCACTTCAGTCCCGTGCACCATGAAGAATGAGGTGTATCCCGTGGAGCTATTTGGAGTTGTGCGTAAGCTCTAGAGTACGGATTGCAGCTCATCTGGCCAGCAGCCCGCGGCTTGTTCAAGTGGCTAGAGGAGTCGTTTCTTGATTCCGCCGCAGACGAGGCCGTTGGCCTTTTCGACTTGACCGTTGGTCTACGGGTGAGCCACCGAGGTGTAGCTTATGTTGATTCCCAAGTATTCGCAGACTTCCTGGAAATCCATAGAGGTGAAGTTCATCCCATTGTCCGTGATGATGGTGTGTGGCACTCCAAAGCGGTAGATAATGGATTTGAAGAGCTTGATAGCGCTGGCTCCTGATTGATTTGTCACCGGCATGGCCTCGATTCACTTGGTGAACTTGCCGACTGTGACCAAGAGGTAAACGTAACCGCCTGGCCAAGATTTGGAGAGCTTGTCGACCATGTCGAGTCGCCATTGCGCGAAGGGCCAAGCCAATGGTATTGGCCGGAGTTCCACGCCAGGTGCATGAGGTTTGTGCGCGAATCGCTGGCAAGCGTTGCAGCGCTGGACGATGTCCTTGGCGTCGCGCATGGCCGTGGGCCAGTAGAATCCAGCTCGCAAAGCTTTAGCGATGAGGGCGCGACTGCCAGCATGGTGCCCACAGGTGCCTTCGTGGATGTCGAGGAGGACGGACCTTCCGTCCCCGTTGGAGACACACAGTTGGAGTACTCCTGTGATGTTGCGCTTCTACAGTTCTCTGTTGATGAGGGCGAAAGCCTTGGACCATCGCACGATGTGTCACATGTCAGTCGGATCGTCTAGCAGGCTCTTGCTGAGTAGATATGTGATGTAGGGTTGTGCACAAGATGGCTCGATCATCACGACGCCCATTGGTCCTTCGAGTCCTGTATCAAGCTCCAGGTCGTCGAGTGCCATTGGATCATTGGGTAGCATAGCCCCCGAGTCCGTTGACGCGCTTGCTTTCTTCTCTCGATCCTTTGGCTTGATGGAGCGTTCGCAGATGCGCTCGAGAAATACCCCAGGTGGTATGGGGGCGCAGGTGGAGCCAATGTTGGCGAGTGTGTCTGCCTCTTCGTTGCTTTTGCAGCATACGTGCCGCAGCTCACAGCCGTCAAAGTCTCCTTCGAGTGTGGCATAGAGGTCGCGATAGGCGATCGTGTTGTCACTTAGTGCGTCGCACTCGTGCATTGTTTGGTTGACCACCATTTTGGAGTCGCTGTAGATGATGAGCCTCTTGGCGCCATAGGCTTTCACCATCCGCATCCCGTGGATTAGAGCCTCGTACTCAGCTTCATTGTTGGAGGCAGTGAACTGCATTCGTAGAATGTATTTCAGCTTGTCTCCCTGGGGTGGTGTCAGTATGATACCTGCGCCAGCTCCGTCCTTTCGTTTGGACCCATCGAAGTGCATTGTCCAGAGGTAGGACATATCTGGCTTTTCAGGGAGCTGGTTCTCCATCCAGTGCACGAGGAAATCAGGGAGGACTTGCGACTTGATCTGTCGTGCTTTTCGTATGTGATGTCTCGTGGAGACAGTTCGATTCCCCAAATCGCGACTCACCCGGTGGCATCAGGGTTATTGAGGATATGTACGAGCGGGGCGTCATTGACCACCACGATTGAGTGCTCCTGGAAGTAGTGGCGCAGTCTCCTGGCTATCACGAAGACGTCGTACGCCAGATTCTAGTAATGCGGGTACCGCTGTTTCGTTGGCGTGAGCACCTCACTGAGGTAGTAGACTGGGCGCTGGACCCCGTGGACCTTGTTTTCTTCGGCTCGTTCCACCACAAGCACCGTCCTGACCACCTGGTTGGTGGCGGAGATGTAGAGCAACATCGTCTCTTTTTCCCGTGGAGTCACCAGTACCGGTGAGGTGGATAGTAAACGCTTGAGGTCCTCGAATGCTTCTTGCGCCTCGTCTGTCCATTCGAATTTGTCGGTTTTGCGGAGAAGTTGGTAGAAGGGCAATGCCTTTTCGCCCATGCGACTGATGAATCGACTGAGCAACGCGATTCGCCTAGCCAGCTCCTGGACACCTCCTACATTCTTCGGCTTCTCCATGGCTAGTATGGCCTTTATTTTCTTCGGGTTTGCCTCGATCCCTCTCGTGGAGATGAGATACCCGAGTAATTGCCCAAATGGCACGCCGAAGGCACATTTGTCCGGATTGAGCTTGATCCGGTAGCAGTCAAGGTTGGCGAAGGTCTCGCGTAGATCGTCGATTAGTGTGGCTTCCTCCTTGGTTTTGATGATGATGTCGTCAACGTAGACTTGGATGTTGCGACCAAGTTGATTCTTGATGCAAGCCTGCATGCACCGCTGATAGGTGGCTCCTGCGTTTTTGAAGGAAATATGCCCTAAGAGGCAATAATAAAGTTGTTATTATGTATTCCTTATATATGATAGATGTTTATTTTGCATGCTATAATTGTATTGAAAGGAAATGTCAATACATGTGTGTTTAATAAACAAAAAGGGTTCCTAGTTATGCCTCTCTTATAGACTAGCTCGTTGATTAACAAGATGATCAAGGTTTCCTGATCATGGACATTGGATGTTGTTAATAAGGAGGTCACATCATTTGTGAAATGATGTGATGAACATTCATCCGAAGTATAGCATTACGATCAAAGTCATTATGTTTACATTTCTATAACATCATACGAAGTAATCTTAGTCCTTAGACCATGAGATCATGTTAATTGCTAACACCGGAAGAGTATCTTGATAACATCAAACGTCACACCATAACAAGGTGACTATAAAGGTGGGTTTAGTGCTACGAAGGTGTTATGTTGAGGCTCATGGATCAAGAGTGGAATTTGTCAATCCTGATGACGGATAAATATACTCTGGGCCCTCTCGATGATAACACATTAAGATATCTTGGAAGCAAGTGATGTGATCACTAGAATGTTATATCACGGGAACGAGAAAAGAGTGCATGTCGGTAACGAGATCAAACTAGATTTTTGGATACCGATGATCGAATCTCGGACATGTATTATATCATGAGACAAAGGGATTAAGTTACTAGCGTTAAAGGTTCTCACGATCACATAAGTCATTGTTGAATATGCAGGAGTCAGTATGGATCTCCAGGTCCCGCTTATGATTATTGATCTAAGAGGAGACTCAATCATGTGTGCATTATTCGCGAACCATAGGGTGACACACTTAAGGGTTTCCGGACACCATTTTGGAGCACATATGTTTGAGACGAAAGGATTGCAAAGCGCATGAATTGTTTTGATAGAAACCGGAATTGTTTCGGGTGAAATTGCAGAAAGTGGTTCTGCATGTGATATTGAAATGTTGCAAGGGGTTTTATGTGAATGTTTGTTAATTAAAGTAATTAACAAAATTCTGAATAAAATAAATAAAAGAGTTTTATTAATTGAGAGTTGCATTAAATTTGGTGGAAATTTAATGCATGTGAGTGGAATTTTGGGTGGAGCTTGAATTGATGTGAGTGGAGCTTCCACCACATGAATGAGGAAGAGGTGGGGGCACCCCCTTGGCCGCTGGCCATGGGAGGGGAGGATCCCCTTCTCCTATAAAAAGCCCCCTCTCCTCCCTCGCAAAGGACACCTCCTCGTGAAGGATCTCTCTCCCCTCTAGATATTTCCCCATGGTCTTGGATTAGCGAGATACATGTTCCCGATGGCCTTGCGTCTAGAAGGAGTTGCTGCTTCCGCTGATTCGCTGGAGCGAGGAGGTGGAGGTTGTCCGGTGGCTTGAACGTGTGTGCAAGGACGGATGCGTTGCTGATTTGTGGCGCTCGGACTTCCACACGATCTTGAGATCGGCAAGCGTACGACTACATCATCCACGAGTTTCAACTCGTTAACAAAACTTTGTTGTCTTCGAGAGTAAGTTCTCCATGGATGTATATCCACCCGTTGCTCTGTATCTAGTAGATAGATCTTGGCATATAGTTCTCATCGTAGGAATTTTTTTGTTTTCTATGCTGCGAACCCAACAGTGGTATCAGAGCCTGATCTATGCGTAGGTGCTTTGCACGGGTAGTACACATATGTTAATATGTGGGTAATGATAATCAAGTTATTGCATCTTCTATGTATTTTGGATATTGGTGGCATGGTGGGATGAACCGGCCCAGACCAACCTTACATGTCATCGTACATGAGACCGGTTCCACGACTCACATGCAACTAGTTTTGCATAAGTGGCTAGCGGGTGTCTGTCTCTCCTACTATAGTCAATATCTGATTTACAATGAGTTGCTAATAACTTGGTTATCCTCATTGTGGTTCATGTTCGTAGGTAAGACCGGTTCTATCTCCGAAAGCCCTAAGCCACGTAAAACATGCAATTGATGAATTAGAGGCGTCTAGTTTAGATCGTTGCTGGGCTAGTGTCTTGATATGGTATTGGTATAAGTAGATGTATGATAGATACTCTTACAACACACTTAACGTGTAAGTTCCATAGACCTTGGCCTTAGACACAAAGGAATGATAAAGATCATACCATGATGCAAATGATAGAGATCAAATGCATGGATCATATCATCTCACTTTACACATTAGATGTTAGCATCTTATACTGCTAGTTTGGTGCTTTTGGTAGCATTCTAAGATGATCCCTCATTTAGATATCAAGATAAAATGTGTTATTCCTTCAGTATGCACCATTCTATGGATCGTGTTTCGAGACATCACGTGATGATCGGGTGTACTCGACTCCGCGCTTTCATACAATGGGTGTAAGACAGTTTTACACACGCGGGTACTAAGGTTCTTACTTGACGAGCCTAGCATGTACAGACATGGCCTCGGAACACGGACCGAAAGGTTAAGCATGAGTCATATAGTTGATATGATGCCCATATAGATGCTCACCTTTGAAGCTACACCAACTCACGTGATGATCGGACTTGGTGTAGTGGATTTGGTTCATGTAATCACCAAAAGGACACGAGGGATGTCATTTTTGAGTGGGAGTTCATTAGTAATTTGGATTAGTTGAACTCAATCTATCATAAACTTACTATAAATTCTGTTGTAGATGGCACCACCTGCTTTCAATTTCAATGTGTTCATGGAGAAAGAGAAACTTGCTACAAATGGTAGCAACTTCACCAACTGGGCTATGAATTTGAGGATTCTCCTCACTGCTGCCCAAAAGCAATATGTGCTAGATGCGCCGCTAGGCCCCCCGCCATCTCCTGATGCCCCTGACGAGGAAAAGAATGTCTATGTGACTCGTCAGGAGGACAACAACTTAGTTCATTGCGGCATACTGTATGGGCTAGAGCCAGATCTTCGAAAGCGTTTCGAAAATGGCAATGCCTTTGATACCATGGGAGAATTGAAAATGATTTTCGATACCCATGCTACCGTAGAGAGTTATAATGCTTATGAAAAGTTCTTTAGCTGCATGATGGAGGAGAACAACTCCGTTAGTGAGCACGTACTCCAAATGTCTGGGTACGCTGATAAGCTTGTGTCCTTGGGAATAACGATTCCCATTGACTTAGGCATACATCGTGTTCTCCAATCTCTGCCACCTAGCTACAAGAGCTTCGTGATGAACTATAACATGCAGGGCATGAAGAAGTCTCTTCCCGAGCTTCTGTCAATGCTTAAGACTGCAGAAGTGGATATTAGGAAAGAACATCAAGTGTTGATGATCAATAAGACCACCGGTTTCAAGAAGGACAAGAAAGGCAAGCAGAAGGGCGGCAAATCTGTTGCCGCGCCTGAAAAGAAACCCCGAGCTGGCCCTAAGTCTGATACCTAGTGCTACTATTGCAAGGGGACTGGCCATTGGAAGCGTAACTGCCCCAAGTATTTGGCGGACAAGAAGGCCGGCAAGGAAAACAAAGGTATATGTGATATACATGTTATTGATGTGTACTTGACTAATACTCGCAGTACCACCTAGGTATTTGATACGGGATCGGTTGCTAATATATGTAACTCGATTCAGGGGCTGCGGAACAAGCAACAACTAGCAAGGGATGAGGTCACGATGCGGGTCGGCAATGGATCAAGAGTTGATGTGATCGCCGTCGGAATGCTGCCTCTCCATATGCCGTCAGGGTTAGTGATAAATCTAAATAATTGTTATTTTGTGCCTGCACTAAGCATGAACATTGTATCCAGATCGTGTTTGATGCGAAGTGGTTATTCCATTAAATTTGAAAACAATGGTTGTTCGATTTATATGGATACTATCTTTTATGGTCATGCACGTGTGTTGAATGGTTTATTTCTATTGGATGTCGATAGTAGTATTATGCATGTTCATTGTGTTGATGCTAAAAGGGTTAACCTTGATAATGATATATCTACATATATGTGGCACTGCCGTCTAGGTCATATTGGCGTTAAACGCATGAAGAAACTCCATTCTGATGGATTTTGGAATCACTTGATTTTGAATCATTTGATACATGTGAGCCAAGCCTTATGGGCAAGATGACTAGAACGTCGTTTTCCGGTTCAATGGAATGGGCGATAGATTTAGTGGAAATCATACATACTAATGTGTGTGGACCAATGAGTGTGTCGGTGCGAGGTGGATATCGTTATTTTGTTACTTTTACAGATGATTTGAGTAGATACGGGTATATCTATTTGATGAAACACAAGTCTGAAACTTTTGAAAAGTTCAAGGAATTTCAGAATGAAGTGGAAAATCATCGTAACACAAAGATCAAATTTCTATGGTCCGACCGTGGAGGAGAGTATCTTAGTTACGAGTTTAGCACACATATGAAAAATTGTGGAATAGTTTCACAACTCACGCCTGCCGGAACACCACAACGTAATGGTGTGTCGGAACGTTGTAATCGTACTTTATTGGATATGGTTCGATCTATGATGTATCTGACTGACTTGCCAGTGTCATTTTGGGGTTATGCACTGGAAACCGCTGCATTCACTTTAAATCAGGCACCATCTAAATCCGCTGAAACGACACCGTATGAATTATGGTTTGGAGAAAAACCTAAGCTGTCATTTCTTAAAGTTTCGGGATGCGATGTTTATGTGAAGAAACTTCAGCCAGATAAACTCGAACCCAAAGCAGAAAAATGCGTCTTCATAGGATACGCTAAGGAAACGATTGGGTATACCTTCTATCACAGATCCGAGGGCAAGGTTTTTGTTGCAAAGAATGGATCCTTTCTTGAGAAGGAGTTTCTCGTGAAAGGTGTGAGTAGTCGGAAGATAGAACTCGAAGAGGTTATTGAACCTTCTCTTCATGAAATGGCGAGTAGCACAACACCGGAAGTTGTTTCGGAGTTGACTTCACCTAATGAGGAGAGAGCTAATGATATTGATCATGAAACTCCGAAAGAGGACACTACCGAACCTCGCAGGTCAAGCAGGGCACGTGCAGCTCCTAAACTGTATGGCAATCATGTTATGAATTTCATGATTGATGAAATAGATGACCCTGCGACATATGAAGAAGCGATGATGAGCCCGGATTCCAACAAATGGCTAGAAGCCATGAAATCCGAGATGGAATCCATGTACGAAAACCAGGTTTGGACCTTGGTGGACTTACCTCACGATCGAAAGGCCGTTGAGAATAAATGGATTTTCAAAAGAAAAACTGATGCTGATGGTAATGTGACCATCTATAAAGCTCGACTTGTCGCAAAGGGGTTTCGACAAATTCAAGGAGTTGACTATGATGAGACATTATCTCCCGTAGCGATGCTTAAGTCGGTTAGGATTATGTTAGCAATTGCTGCATATTTCGATTATGAAATATGGCAGATGGATGTCAAAACTGCGTTCCTCAATGGTAATATTGAAGAAGAGTTGTATATGATACAACTTAAGGGTTGTGTCGATCCTAAGGATGCTGATAAGGTATGCAAACTTCAGCGATCCATCTATGGACTGAATCAAGCATCCCGGAGTTGGAATCTCAGTTTTGATGAGGTGATCAAAGATTTTGGATTTTTCCAAACTCATGGAGAGGCTTTTATTTACAAGAAACTGAGTGGGAGCAATGTGGCATTTATGATATTATATGTGGATGCCATATTGTTGATTGTAAATGATATAGATCTTTTAAATAGTGTTAAAAGTTATCTAAACAGCAAATTTTTGATGAAAGACCTTGGTGAAGATTCATATATAGTAGGCATTAAAATCTATAGAGATAGATCAAGACGCCTAATTGGGCTATCGCAGAGTACATACCTTGATAAGATTAAAGAAGTTTAATATGGACGGAAGTAGGAAGGGGTTCTTACCTATGTTGCAAGGCACGACATTGAGTAAGACTCAAAGTCCGGCTATGGCGGAAGAAAGAGAGATAATGGATAAGATCCCCTATGCCTCATCCATAGGCTCTATAATGTACGCCATGCTATGTACAAGACCAGATGTGGCACATGCTATTAGTTTGACTAGTAGGTACCAATCTGATCCAGGTTCGGAACACTAGATAGCGGTCAAGAATATCCTTAAGTACTTGAGAAGAACTAAGGATATGTTTCTTGTCTACGGAGGTGAAGAAGAGCTAGTCGCTAAGTGTTATGTCGATGCTAGCTTTGACACCGATCCGGATGACTCTAAGTCTCAATCCGGATACGTATTTCTCTTAAACGGAGCAACAGTTAGTTGCAGGAGTTCCAAACAACCTGTGGTGGCTGGATCAACGACGGAGGCGGAATATGTTGCTGCTTCAGAAGCGGCGCAGGAAGTGGTTTGGATGAAGGAGTTCATAACAGAACTAGGTGTGGTTCCTAGTGCATTAGACCCAATGGTGATCTATTGTGACAACAATGGATCCATAGCCAACGCCAAGGAACCAAGGTCTCACAAGAATTCCAAGCATATTAAGCGTCGGTTTCACTCCATCCGCGAGCATGTCAAGGATGGAGATATACAAATTTGTAAAGTACACACAGACCTAAATATAGCAGATCTGTTAACTAAAGTTCTCCCTAGGGCAAAACATGATCAACACCAGAACTCCATGGGTGTTAGATTTATTACTATGTAAACTAGATTATTGTCTCTAGTGCAAGTGGGAGACTGAAGGAAATATGCCCTGAGAGGCAATAATAAAGTTGTTATTATGTATTCCTTGTATATGATAGATGTTTATTTTGCATTCTATAATTGTATTGAAAGGAAACGTCAATACATGTGTGTTTAATAAACAAAAAGGGTTCCTAGTTATGCCTCTCTTATAGACTAGCTCGTTGACTAACAAGATGATCAAGGTTTCTGATCATGGACATTGGATGTTGTTAATAACAAGGTCACAACATTTGTGAAATCATGTGATGCACATTCATCTGAAGTATAGCATTACGATCAAAGTCTTTATGTTTACATTGCTATAACATCATACGAAGTATTCTTAGTCCTTAGACCATGAGATCATGTTAATTGCTAACATCAGAAGAGTATCTTGATAACATCAAGCGTCACACCGTAACAGGGTGACTATAAAGGTCGGTTTAGTGCTACGAAGGTGTTATGTTGAGGCTCATGGATCAAGAGTGGAATTTTTCAATCCCGATGACGGATAGATATACTCTAGGCCCTCTCGGTGATATCACATTAAGATAGCTTGCAAGCAAGTGATGTGATCACTAGAATGTTATATCACGGGAACGAGAAAAGAGTGCATGTCGGTAATGAGGTCAAACTAGGTATTTGGATACCGATGATAAAATCTCGAACATGTATTATATCATGAGACAAAGGGATTAAGTTACTAGCGTTAAAGGTTCTCACGATCACAGAAGTCATCGTTGAATGTGTAGGAGTTAGTATGGATCTCTAAGTCCCGCTTCTGATTATTGATCTGAGAGGAGTCTCAATCATGTCTGCATTATTCGCGAACCGTAGGGTGACACACTTAAGTGTTGCCGGACACCATTTTGGAGCACATATGTTTCAGACGAAAGGATTGCAAAGCGCAGGAATTGTTTCGATAGAAACCGGAATTGTTTCATGTGAAATTGCAGAAAGTGGTTCTGCATATGATATTGAAATGTTGCAAGGGGTTTTATGTGAATGTTTGTTAATTAAAGTAATTAACAGAATTCTGAATAAAATAAATAAAAGAGTTTTATTAATTGAGAGTTGCATTAAATTTGGTGGAAATTTAATGCATGTGAGTGGAATTTTGGGTGGAGGTTGAATTGATGTGAGTGGAGCTTCCACCACATGAATGAGGAAGAGGTGGGGGCACCCCCCCTTGGCCTCCGGCCATGGGAGGGGAGGAGCCCCTCTCTCCTCCCTCACAAAGGACACCTCCTCGTGAAGGATCTCTCTCCCCCTCTAGATATTTCCCCATGGTCTTAGATTAGCGAGATACATGTTCCCGGTGGCCTTGCGTCTGGAAGTAGTTGTCGCTTCCGCTGATTCGCTGGAGCGAGGAGGTGGAGGTTGTCCGGTGGCTTGAACGTGTGTGCGAGGACGGATGCGCTGCTGATTTGTGGCGCTCGGACTTCCACACGATCTTGAGATCGGTAAGCGTACGACTACATCATCCACGAGTTCCAAATCGTTAACAAAACTTTATTGTGTTCGAGGGTAAGTTATCCATGGATGTATATCCACCCGTTGCTCTGTATCTAGTAGATATATCTTGGCATATAGTTCTCATCGTAGGAATTTTTTTGTTTTCTATGCTGTGAACCCAACATTTTTTTAGCTTGAAACGCATCGTGTTGTAGCAGAACACACCAAAGGGCATTGTAAACTCCGTTTTCTCTTGGTCTTCCTCCTCATTCGGATCTGATTGTAGCATGAGTAGGCATATAGGAAGCAGAGACACTCACATCCCGCGATAGAGTCGATGATTTGGTCGATTTGCGGCAGCAGGAAGTGATCCTTTATTCAGTGCTTATTCAAGGAGGTGAAGTCGACGCACATCCACAGGATGTCCGTGTCTTTTTTGGGCACAAGCACTGTGTTAGCGAGCCAAGTGCTTTCCTTGATCTCGCGTATGAATTTTGCGTCGAGGAGTCTATTGATCTCCATTCCGACTACTTTTGCTCTTGGTTCAGACAGTCGCCGAATTGTCTGCTTGACTGGCCTTGTGTCTGGATTTATGTTGAGTGAGTGCTCGGCAAATTCCCTAGGAACTCCTGGCATGCCCGCTGGACACTAGGCGAAGATCTCCTAGTGCTCACGGAGGAATTTGATGAGCGCGAGTTCCTATGCGGAACTCAAGTTGTTGGCGATGAGGGTCGTCTTGGTCGGGTCCATTGGGTGGAACTAGACTTTCTTCGTGTGCACCGACGAGTCGAAGGACAGATCGGGTGAACTTGGCCTGCTCAAGGGAGGCAGACTGTTGTTGGTCGACTCCTTTAATTTTGCGAGTTCCTCCTGCATGCTGAAGGACTGGGAAATTCTGTTGAATTCCCTATCGCAGTTGTCAGACCTATCGAAGTTGCCGTTGATTGTGATTACACTGTTTGGGCTTGGCATTTTCATCTGCAGGTAGGTGTAGTGCGACACTGCAATGAACCTTGCGAACGCGACACGTCCGAGGATGCAGTGGTATTGTGAAGGGCCGTCGACGACTTTGTCAACACCCGGATTTTTAATCCCAGATGCCTGTTATGCCATACATCGCAATCCCAGGATTACCATTTTTGTGAGACATAACAAATTGGATATCACAGTACATCATCCATTACAAACCATAATAAGGTCTTACACAAATAAAGGATCTCATGATCTAGTCTTAGTACAATCAAGTAGCGGAATAAATAGCGTAGCGTCGGGGTCCATCTTCAGGGTCACAGACAATGCTAACGATGGAATATAGTCCTAGTTATCATAGCCATCCTGCTGTCCTTCCTCTTGGTAGTCACCTTCATAGTCTGGCCATAGGAATAGCCAGGGAACAAATCCATGAGTACTCTTTAAGTACTCGCAAACCATCACTAACAAGTAAGGTAGTTCTAGTGGGAATGCTAAGTTCTAAGTCTATTTGTAAAGTTCAGTTTGAAACCTAAGCTGAGTTCAGAAACAAAGAAAGATAAAATAAAGTTTGAAATCACCTAAGTGGGAACTTAATTATCATAGTCACAACTCTGTTGTGGTCAAGTCATGTCACAATTCATTTCATAAGTTGTTTTGAAAACATCTGACAACGGAATAGTATGGCCACTCCAACTGTCCATAACCGCGGACGCGGCTATTCGAATAGCTTGACACTCTGCAGAGGTGGTACACTTTCACCACAAGAATCGATACATCTGTCAGGGATAACCCTGAATCATCATACTTAGTATGCAGATAATCAAACATAACCTTTCCTTTACAGACCCTAGTATAAGCACCTCTCCTATGAGTATGGCCTCCCAGCCATGACCATCTGTCATCCTGGGCACTACATAGGTGGACAACATTGAGAGGTAGCCTCATCTCAATCCTCTCCCACGAGGGAACTAATACTAATGCATATAAACTTCCGGCTAAGCCTTACTCAATTCAGGTATTGTGGTTGTACGGTAAAATTGGAATGGTATCGCATCCGAACCCAACCATTAGTTTTGTAAAAGGGCTAAGGCTCATGCCTCAACATTTTCATCATCATAAACCATTTGTGTCTCTCAGCACATGTCCAAACATCTCAATAGAATGACTCATCATTCCAAGGTTTTCATAAGTCATTTTCACCAGGTATTCCCATCTAAAGTAAATCAAGTTTTGGTTTAGCTCTAAACTACTAAGTTAAGAGTGTTCACTAACGTGGGATGCTAATCTCAATCTCATGCCATAGAATGACATCTAAGTCTAACTAGATAGGTCAAGTTTTATACTTTTTATGCTACCTTTAAACAAGTAAAGGACTTTGGTAAAGTAAGAAGGTAAAGCTTAGAAATAAACTTGGAGTAGGTATAAGTCAAAAGGTATAACCAAAGCATGCCTAATGCCTTTGCTTAGGTTATCTAGCTTGCAAGGGTTAGCTTGCATTGTTAATGATGGCTTGCCTTGTGTAGTGCAGTTGTTGAAGTTTTCTTCCTCCTCCTCTTGGTAGAACTGCTCCTTGAAAGCTTGGTCGATATTATCGTCTATAAATACATACGGGATACACAATCACCAAACAATACTTAACTAGTCTACTTAGCACACTAAGGCCACATTTGATGATCTATTATCATCACAAGCATCACAAGGTTTAATTAACTAGCTTCATTCTTTTTATTTGAGAAAAGTAATTTCTACTCATTGAAAATAACTAAGATTTAATATTCTCCCATTAAAATATGGGATCATGTGGACACATGTCATCACCACATATTCTAACACATGGGAATGTGATTTAAAGGTTGGATCATATTTTAATAAGTTTAAGTTTAGTAATTAATGATTTAGATTGACTAGAAATGCCTATATTGCATTATTTTGGTGCTAGTCCAGAGTCACTGCATGTAAACCTTAATATTATTACATATTCAGATAGGTATGGTTAAATGTGATTTTTGAGAGTTGGAATCAACTCAAAAGCTATTTTGGTTGATTTTAGAAAAATGTTTGAATGTGCAAAAGCTTCTGTCTTGTTATTTTTACTAGGAGAGATCTATAACTCTAAAGGATTTAAATCCAACAGGCTTGGATAGAGATTTTGATTACTTTTCCAACAAAATTGGAATCACTCAAGTTGAATTTGTATAACTCTTTGAATTGATTTTTAAACTCAAGGACAAAACTAAGTTTTAATTAAAATAGAAAAACCTATATTTGAATTTCTGGGTCAGCGCGGGAAACTAACTGGGCCGGCCCGTGTACACTCCGTGGCGCTGAGGGCTGCTGACCAGGGGGTCACGCCTGTCAGTGACTCATTAAACACGAAGCGGTACGAGGCGATAAGGACCACACGATTAGAACATGATCTAACGGTTCACGGTCGTCGTCGACGATGGACACGTCGCCGACGAGACTGAACCCTAGCGCGGTCGGTGGGGGTGCAATGGGGACATACCAGGGCTCCAACTAGTGCAGTGTGGCAGGCAAAAGAACAAGTCGACGACGGCGGTTCTCCTGGTACTGGCGGCGTCCTTGGAGATGGCCTGGATCAACGGCTCCCTTCTCCTCCTTCCGTAGTAGACTCCGGCGAAATTCCGGCGTTGCGGGCTACGGCTTGCTCTAGTGGAGCTCTGGGAGTGTTCTGAGGGGGAGTGGATGAGAATGGTGTGATGAATTGTGCTGGGAGGCGCTCTTTTATAGCGGGGCAAAGCGGCAGTGCGGCATGGGCGGAGCTCGTTGGTGGGAGAGATAGGCAGACGATGGGCGGTCTACTGGCGGTCCTCTACGGCATAATGGCGTGGCTAGGGCGGTGGCAATTGGTCGGGGGCTTCCCGCGCTCTGAGGGACAGAGGCGGTGCTCGACACGGCTCCCGACGACTGTGGGTCGCGCGCTGGTGCACGACCGTGTCTGGCGGGGTGAGGGGGTTGAGACGGAGGGGTGTGTGCGGTTTGGTGTCGAGGCACGGTCTGTGGCGTGCTGGCGGCGAGGGCGCTCTGGCGTGCTCTGGCTTCACGCAGAGAGGGTAGTGCGGCGCGGTTCTGGGGTGGTCCAGTGGCTAACAGTGATCGTGGGGTGGACCGTGGGCGGCGGTGAGGTGGCGCCCTGCTTCCTGGAGCGACGGAGAAGGGCTGGCGGTCTGCTACGAGCTGCGCATGCTCGACCGACGAGCATGGCGTTGGGGTGGCGTGGTAGTGGCGTTGGGGACTAGGGGATGGGGTAGAGCTACAAGGGACATAAGGAGTAAATTGAGGTCAAATGGGTGGCAAAACCCTGTAGAAACAGTGAGCTAAAACTAGAGTGTGATTCATGCCTGCCAAGTGTTTGACCAAATGGCCGGATGAACAAAATATTTGAATTTTTCAAAGATTTTTTGTGGAGTGGTTTATCTTATGCTTAAGCATCTAGGTTTGCTTGGGATTTTGAAAGGGAGTTCATTGGGATGGTTTTTGAAAAAGTGTGATCTTGATACATACACTAGATTTAATGTTCAAATGTCATTTAAAATTAGAGTCTAAATGTTTTTGGGAGATCCCAAAGTGGGCCTTGGCACATCACTACTTGTACTAGCAAGGGGTGCAAAGTACCGCAATTGTCTCTATTGGGAATTGAGTGCTAGGAACTCCCAAAGTGGGCTAGTTGATTAAAATGGCAAAAGTGACCATTTCCTTATTTAATTCTTTTTGATTTCTTTTTCTTTGGGAAATGCTTCGGGATGATCTAGATGATGTGTAATTCACCTTAGAGTCATTTTACAACTAATAGATCACTCAATGATGGCAATTCAAAACAATTCCTATTTAAATGCACACACATATGAATGCTTAAATATTTTTAAATGGAAAAGTTTTTGTTAACCCTAAATTGGGTAGATTTGATCTTGCTTATCCTTGATTAAAGTTTTGGGATGTTACAAACCTTCCCCCTTAAACAAAATCTTGTCCTGAGATTTAAGAAAGTAAACTTGGAACTAAAGAGATCTGGGAACTCAGTCCTAATGTAATCTTCTCGCTCCCAAGTGGCTTCTTCTTCGGTATGGTTGCTCCATTGAATCTTGAGAAATTTGATACTCCGGGTCCTGGTGGTTCTGTAGGCTTCCTCTAAGATACGGATCAGCACTTCACGATATGTCAGATCCTTGTTGATATCGACAGCTCGGTGATCGATGTTCTTGAAAACTTTGGTCTTTTCTGGCACTTCTAGACATTTGCTAAGTAACGAGATATGGAACACATTGTGGATGGCTGACATCTCCCCTGGCAGTTCCAGTGGATACGATACTTCGCCTCAATGATTCAGAATCTTGAAGGGTCCGATATATCTGGGGGCTAACTTTCCTTTCAGACTAAAACGCTGTGTTCCCTTCAATGGCGAAACCTTGAGATACATGAAATCTCCTCTTGTCAGCATAACTCTTCTGTCCGGATTGGGCGGTCTTGAGGTGCTCACGGACTTTGTGAACCTTCTCTTCGGCTTCTCGGAGAATGTCAGGTCCGAAAATCTGACTCTCTCCTACTTGCGACCAATTCAAAGGGGTACAACACTTTCTTCCGTATAGGAACTCAAATGGTGCCATTTGAAAACTGGCTTGATAACTATTGTTATATGAGAATTCTGCGAAAGGCAGACAATCTTCCCATTTTGATCCATACTCGAAAACACAAGCTCTCAACATATCCTCTAGGATTTGGTTGACTCTTTCAGTCTGTCCATCGGTTTGCGAGTGATAAGATGTGCTGAAATTCAACTTGGTTCCTAATCCTTCTTGGACTTTCTGCCAAAATCTCGAGGCAAATTGGGTTCCTCGATCCAAATTCACTAATGTGGGATGCTAATCTCAATCTCATGCCATAGAATGACATCTAATTCTAACTAGATAGGTCAAGTTTTATACTTTTTATGCTACCTTTAAACAAGTAAAGGACTTTGGTAAAGTAAGAAGGTAAAGCTTGGAAATAAACTTGGAGTAGGTATAAGTCAAAAGGTATAACCAAAGCATGCCTAATGCCTTTGCTTAGGTTATCTAGCTTGCCAGGGTTAGCTTGCATTGTTAATGATGGCTTGCCTTGTGTAGTGCAGTTGTTGAAGTTTTCTTCCTCCTCCTCTTGGTAGAACTGCTCCTTGAAAGCTTGGTCGATATTATCGTCTATAAATACATACGGGATACACAATCACCAAACAATACTTAACTAGTCTACTTAGCACACTAAGGCCACATTTGATGATCTATTATTATCACAAGCATCACAAGGTTTAATTAACTACCTTCATAGTCTGGCCATAGGAATAGCCAGGGAACAAATCCATGAGTACTCTTTAAGTACTCGCAAACCATCACTAACAAGTAAGGTAGTTCTAGTGGGAATGCTAAGTTCTAAGTCTATTTTTAAAGTTCAGTTTGAAACCTAAGCTGAGTTCGTAAACAAAGCAAGATAAAATAAAGTTTGAAATCACCTAAGTGGGAACTTAATTATTATAGTCACAACTCTGTTGTGGTCAAGTCATGTCACAATTCATTTCATAAGTTGTTTTGAAAACATCTGAGAACGGAACAGTATGGCCACTCCAAGTATCCATAACCGCGGACAAGGCTATTCGAATAGCTTGACACTCTACAGAGGTGGTACACTTTCACCACAAGATTCGATACATCTGTCAGGGATAACCCTGAATCATCATACTTAGTATGCAGATAATCAAACATAACCTTTCCTTTACACACCCTAGTATAAGCACCTCTCCTATGAGTATGGCCTCCCAGCCATGACCATCTGTCATTCTAGGCACTGCATAGGTGGAAAACATTGAGAGGTAGCCTCAACTCAAACCTCTCCCGCGAGGGAACTAATACTAATGCATATAAACTTCTGGCTAAGCCTTACCCAATTCAAGTATTGTGGTTGTACGGTAAAATTGGAATGGTATCGCATCCGAACCCAACCATTAGTTTTGTAAAAGGGCTAAGGCTCATGCCTCAACATTTTCATCATCATAAACCATTTGTGTCTCTCAGCACATGTCCAAACATCTCAATAGAATGACTCATCATTCCAAGGTTTTCATAAGTCATTTTCACCAGGTATTCCCATCTAAAGTAAATCAAGTTTTGGTTTAGCTCTAAACTACTAAGTTAAGAGTGTTCACTAACGTGGGATGCTAATCTCAATCTCATGCCATAGAATGACATCTAAGTCTAACTAGATAGGTCAAGTTTTATACTTTTTATGCTACCTTTAAACAAGTAAAGGACTTTGGTAAAGTAAGAAGGTAAAGCTTAGAAATAAACTTGGAGTAGGTATAAGTCAAAAGGTATAACCAAAGCATGCCTAATGCCTTTGCTTAGGTTATCTAGCTTGCAAGGGTTAGCTTGCATTGTTAATGATGGCTTGCCTTGTGTAGTGCAGTTGTTGAAGTTTTCTTCCTCCTCCTCTTGGTAGAACTGCTCCTTGAAAGCTTGGTCGATATTATCGTCTATAAATACATACGGGATACACAATCACCAAACAATACTTAACTAGTCTACTTAGCACACTAAGGCCACATTTGATGATCTATTATCATCACAAGCATCACAAGGTTTAATTAACTAGCTTCATTCTTTTTATTTGAGAAAAGTAATTTCCACTCATTGAAAATAACTAAGATTTAATATTCTCCCATTAAAATATGGGATCATGTGGACACATGTCATCACCACATATTCTAACACATGGGAATGTGATTTAAAGGTTGGATCATATTTTAATAAGTTTAAGTTTAGTAATTAATGATTTAGATTGACTAGAAATGCCTATATTGCATTATTTTGGTGCTAGTCCAGAGTCACTGCATGTAAACCTTAATATTATTACATATTCAGATAGGTATGGTTAAATGTGATTTTTGAGAGTTGGAATCAACTCAAAAGCTATTTTGGTTGATTTTAGAAAAATGTTTGAATGTGCAAAAGCTTCTGTCTTGTTATTTTTACTAGGAGAGATCTATAACTCTAAAGGATTTAAATCCAACAGGCTTGGATAGAGATTTTGATTACTTTTCCAACAAAATTGGAATCACTCAAGTTGAATTTGTATAACTCTTTGAATTGATTTTTAAACTCAAGGACAAAACTAAGTTTTAATTAAAATAGAAAAACCTATATTTGAATTTCTGGGTCAGCGCGGGAAACTAACTGGGCCGGCCCGTGTACACTCCGTGGCGCTGAGGGCTGCTGACCAGGGGGTCACGCCTGTCAGTGACTCATTAAACACGAAGCGGTACGAGGCGATAAGGACCACACGATTAGAACATGATCTAACGGTTCACGGTCGTCGTCGACGATGGACACGTCGCCGACGAGACTGAACCCTAGCGCGGTCGGTGGGGGTGCAATGGGGACATACCAGGGCTCCAACTAGTGCAGTGTGGCAGGCAAAAGAACAAGTCGACGACGGCGGTTCTCCTGGTACTGGCGGCGTCCTTGGAGATGGCCTGGATCAACGGCTCCCTTCTCCTCCTTCCGTAGTAGACTCCGGCGAAATTCCGGCATTGCGGGCTACGGCTTGCTCTAGTGGAGCTCTGGGAGTGTTCTGAGGGGGAGTGGATGAGAATGGTGTGATGAATTGTGCTGGGAGGCGCTCTTTTATAGCGGGGCAAAGCGGCAGTGCGGCATGGGCGGAGCTCGTTGGTGGGAGAGATAGGCAGACGATGGGCGGTCTACTGGCGGTCCTCTACGGCATAATGGCGTGGCTAGGGCGGTGGCAATTGGTCGGGGGCTTCCCGCGCTCTGAGGGACAGAGGCGGTGCTCGACACGGCTCCCGGCGACTGTGGGTCGCGTGCTGGTGCACGACCGTGTCTGGCGGGGTGAGGGGGTCGAGACGGAGGGGTGTGTGCGGTTTGGTGTCGAGGCACGGTCTGTGGCGTGCTGGCGGCGAGGGCGCTCTGGCGTGCTCTGGCTTCACGCAGAGAGGGTAGTGCGGCGCGGTTCTGGGGTGGTCCAGTGGCTAACAGTGATCGTGGGGTGGACCGTGGGCGGCGGTGAGGTGGCGCCCTGCTTCCTGGAGCGACGGAGAAGGGCTGGCGGTCTGCTACGAGCTGCGCATGCTCGACCGACGAGCATGGCGTTGGGGTGGCGTGGTAGTGGCGTTGGGGACTAGGGGATGGGGTAGAGCTACAAGGGACATAAGGAGTAAGTTGAGGTCAAATGGGTGGCAAAACCCTGTAGAAACAGTGAGCTAAAACTAGAGTGTGATTCATGCCTGCCAAGTGTTTGACCAAATGGCCGGATGAACAAAATATTTGAATTTTTCAAAGATTTTTTGTGGAGTGGTTTATCTTATGCTTAAGCATCTAGGTTTGCTTGGGATTTTGAAAGGGAGTTCATTGGGATGGTTTTTGAAAAAGTGTGATCTTGATACATACACTAGATTCAATGTTCAAATGTCATTTAAAATTAGAGTCTAAATGTTTTTGGGAGATCCCAAAGTGGGCCTTGGCACATCACTACTTGTACTAGCAAGGGGTGCAAAGTACCGCAATTGTCTCTATTGGGAATTGAGTGCTAGGAACTCCCAAAGTGGGCTAGTTGATTAAAATGGCAAAAGTGACCATTTCCTTATTTAATTCTTTTTGATTTCTTTTTCTTTGGGAAATGCTTCGGGATGATCTAGATGATGTGTAATTCACCTTAGAGTCATTTTACAACTAATAGATCACTCAATGATGGCAATTCAAAACAATTCCTATTTAAATGCACACACATATGAATGCTTAAATATTTTTAAATGGAAAAGTTTTTGTTAACCCTAAATTGGGTAGATTTGATCTTGCTTATCCTTGATTAAAGTTTTGGGATGTTACAAACCTTCCCCCTTAAACAAAATCTTGTCCTGAGATTTAAGAAAGTAAACTTGGAACTAAAGAGATCTGGGAACTCAGTCCTAATGTAATCTTCTCGCTCCCAAGTGGCTTCTTCTTCGGTATGGTTGCTCCATTGAATCTTGAGAAATTTGATACTCCGGGTCCTGGTGGTTCTGTAGGCTTCCTCTAAGATACGGATCAGCACTTCACGATATGTCAGATCCTTGTTGATATCGACAGCTCGGTGATCGATGTTCTTGAAAACTTTGGTCTTTTCTGGCACTTCTAGACATTTGCTAAGTAACGAGATATGGAACACATTGTGGATGGCTGACATCTCCCCTGGCAGTTCCAGTGGATACGATACTTCGCCTCAATGATTCAGAATCTTGAAGGGTCCGATATATCTGGGGGCTAACTTTCCTTTCAGACTAAAACGCTGTGTTCCCTTCAATGGCGAAACCTTGAGATACATGAAATCTCCTCTTGTCAGCATAACTCTTCTGTCCGGATTGGGCGGTCTTGAGGTGCTCACGGACTTTGTGAACCTTCTCTTCGGCTTCTCGGAGAATGTCAGGTCCGAAAATCTGACTCTCTCCTACTTGCGACCAATTCAAAGGGGTACAACACTTTCTTCCGTATAGGAACTCAAATGGTGCCATTTGAAAACTGGCTTGATAACTATTGTTATATGAGAATTCTGCGAAAGGCAGACAATCTTCCCATTTTGATCCATACTCGAAAACACAAGCTCTCAACATATCCTCTAGGATTTGGTTGACTCTTTCAGTCTGTCCATCGGTTTGCGAGTGATAAGATGTGCTGAAATTCAACTTGGTTCCTAATCCTTCTTGGACTTTCTGCCAAAATCTCGAGGCAAATTGGGTTCCTCGATCCAAATTCACTAATGTGGGATGCTAATCTCAATCTCATGCCATAGAATGACATCTAATTCTAACTAGATAGGTCAAGTTTTATACTTTTTATGCTACCTTTAAACAAGTAAAGGACTTTGGTAAAGTAAGAAGGTAAAGCTTGGAAATAAACTTGGAGTAGGTATAAGTCAAAAGGTATAACCAAAGCATGCCTAATGCCTTTGCTTAGGTTATCTAGCTTGCAAGGGTTAGCTTGCATTGTTAATGATGGCTTGCCTTGTGTAGTGCAGTTGTTGAAGTTTTCTTCCTCCTCCTCTTGGTAGAACTGCTCCTTGAAAGCTTGGTCGATATTATCGTCTATAAATACATACGGGATACACAATCACCAAACTATACTTAACTAGTCTACTTAGCACACTAAGGCCACATTTGATGATCTATTATCATCACAAGCATCACAAGGTTTAATTAACTAGCTTCATTCTTTTTATTTGAGAAAAGTAATTTCTACTCATTGAAAATAACTAAGATTTAATATTATCCCATTAAAATATGGGATCATGTGGACACATGTCATAACCACATATTCTAACACATGGGAATGTGATTTAAAGGTTTGATCATATTTTAATAAGTTTAAGTTTAGTAATTAATGATTTAAATTGACTAGAAATGCCTATATAGCATTATTTTGGTGCTAGTCCAAAGTCACTGCATGTAAACCTTAATATTATTACATATTCAGATAGGTATGGTTAAATGTGATTTTTGAGAGTTGGAATCAACTCAAAAGCTATTTTGGTTGATTTTAGAAAAATGTTTGAATGTGAAAAGCTTCTGTCTTGTTATTTTTACTAGGAGAGATCTCTAACTCTAAAGGATGTAAATCCAACGGGCTTGGATAGATATTTTAATTACCTTTCCAATAAAATTGGAATCACTCAATTTGAATTTGTATAACTCTCTGAATTGATTTTTGAACTCAAGGATAGAACTAAGTTTTGATTAAAATAGGAAAACCTATATTTGAATTACTGGGTCAGCGCGGGAAACTAAATGGGCCGGCTCGTTTACACTCCGCGGTGCTGAGGGATGCTGACAGGGGGGTCCCGCCTGTTAGTGACTCATTAAACGTGAAGCGGTACGGGGCGATAAGGACCACACGATTAGAACATGATATAACAGTTCACGGTCGTCGTCGACGACGGACATGTCACCGGCGAGATTGAACCCTAGCACAGTCGGTGGGGTGCAATGGGG
This sequence comes from Avena eriantha, assembly GCA_910589775.1. NCBI lineage: Eukaryota > Viridiplantae > Streptophyta > Magnoliopsida > Poales > Poaceae > Avena > Avena eriantha. The sequence goes on from OU342743.1 coordinate 356,855,771, forward strand.
ACATACCAGGGCTCTAGTTAGTGCGGCAAGGCGGGCAAACGAACAAGTCAACGACGGCGGTTCTCCTGGTACTGGCGGCGTCCCTGGAGATGGCCTGGATCAACAACTCCCTTCTCCTCCTTCCGCGGCAGACTCTGGCGAAATTCCGGTGCTGCGGGCTACGGCTTGCTCCGGTGGGGCTCTGGGAGTGTTCTGAGGGGGAGTGCAGGAGAATGGTGTGACGAATTGGTGCTGGGAGGCGCTCTATTTATAGCAGGGTGAAGTGGCAGTGCGGCATGGGCGGAGCTCACCGGTGACAACGATACAGAGGGCTACTGGCGTGGGCAAGATAGGCGGACAGTGGGCGGTCTGCTGGCGGTCCTCTACGGCGTAATGGCGTGGCTAGGGGCAGTGGCAATTGGTCAGGGGCTTCCCGCGCTCTAAGGGACAGAGGCGGTGCTCGACGCGGCTCCCGGCGACTGTGGGTCACGCGGCGGTGCACGGTCGTGTCTGGCGGGGTGAGGGGGTCGAGGCAGAGCGGCATGCGTGGTTTGGTGTTGAGGCATGGTCTGTGGTGTGCTGGCGGCGAGGGCGCTCTGGCGTGCTCTGGATGCACGCAGAGAGGGTAGTGCGGCACGGTTCTGGGGTGGTCCAGTTGTTGATAGTGATCGTGCGGTGGACCGTGGACAGCGGTGAGGTGGTGCCTTGCTTCCTGGAGCGGCGGAGAAGGGCTGGCGGTCTGCTACGAGTTGCGCATGCTTGACCGACGAGCATGGTGTCAGGGTGGCATGGTACTGGCGTTGGGGACTAGGGGATGGGTTAGTTTAGGCTTGGTTAGAGCTAGAAGGGACAGAAGGAGTAAATTGAGGTCAAATGGGTGGCAAAACCCTATAGAAACAGTGAGCTAAAACTAGAGTGTGATTCATGCCTACCAAGTGTTCGACCAAATGGCCGCATGAACAAAATATTTGAATTTTTCAAAGATTTTTAGTGGAGTGGTTTATCTTATGCTTACACATCTAGGTTTGCTTGGGATTTTGAAAGGGAGTTCATTGGGATGGTTTTTGAAAAAGTGTGATCTTGATACATACACTAGATTCAATTTTCAAATGTCATTTAAAATTAGATTTTGAATGTTTTTGGGAGATCCCAAAGTGGTCCTTGGCACATCACTACTTGTACTAGTAAGGGGTGCAAAGAACCACAATTGTCTCTATTGGTAATTGAGTCCTAGAACACCCAAAGTGGGCTAGTTGATTAAAATGGCAAAAGTGACCATTTCCTTCTTTAATTCTTTTTTATTTCTTTTTCTTTGGGAAATGCTTGGGGATGATCTAGATGATGTGTAATTCACCTTAGAGTCATTTTACAACTAATAGATCACTCAATGATGGCAATTCAAAATAATTCCTATTTAAATGCACACACATATGAATGCTTAAATATTTTTAAATGGAAAAGTTTTTGTTAACCCTAATTTGGGTAGATTTGATCTTGCTTATCCTTGATTAAAGTTTTGGGATGTTACAGACTTCAAAGTCAATGCGCTCTCGCTGGAAGTTTTGCGGCCTGCCGAAGATGACGTCGAGGTTGATTTTGCCCAGGGGATATATGCCCTTACCTGGGACGATGCCATGGAACATCGTTGTCTGAAACTTCTAGATACGTCAGAGGGATCCTCATCGCATGCAAGGTACTAGCGAACATGAGGTTAATGCCGCTGCCACCATCCCTGAAGACGTGACTCATGTCGAAACTGCCAATCTGCGCCTCGAGTACGAGGGGTCAGTGGCCTGGACGAGGAACTTGGCGTGGGTGGTCGCGCCTATCAAAGGTGATGCAGGAGTCGCTTCCACTGAGGTACTCAGTGGTGGAAGGTGGAGAGTTTATCGCCAAGTTGACTTGGTGATTGATGGCCTTCTACACTCGATTTGAGGGATGCCCTTTTTGGATCATCCCCATGTTGCCAACGGCTCGTGGGTATGGTTCGCCTCCGTGATGCTGGACCAGCGCGGCCGCGGGTGGTGGTGGTCTAGGCGGTGGTGGAGGAGCTCCATGTGCCACAGCGCCTGGGGCGGCACCATAGCCCCTGTTGACTGCGTCGCGATTCATCCAGGCTAGGCCCTCGTGGAGTTTGAGGAACTCGCAGAAGTCTTTGAGAAGGTGGCTGGATTTCTTCTTGCCATCGTGCTTGTCGATGTAGAAGTGCATGTTGCATGGCCCGGATAGTTTGTCCTCGATAGATGTTGCGGGTGCCTCTTCGCGAGTGTGGCGTTGCCACACCTGCGTGGTTTTTCCGCTCTCGCGGTATCCACCACTGTGGTATCCGCTGTTGCGGTTGTCGTCGTGTTTGTCGGCATAGCCGGCTGCGACCATGTTGACTTCGTCGCGGTCGTCATAGACGCGCATCCGGCTTTTGCCTCACTGTCGCGTCTATGCACGAGGTCGTCCTCATCGTTGAAGTAGGTACGGTTCTTCACCGAGTCTTCTCCGTCAGCCCACCGATTCGCTATTTCCATCAGGTGGTCGATCGTTTTGGTCTTCGATCGGCCCAGCTCCTCCCTGAGCTCTATACGGCGAATGCCACCATTGAATGCGTCGATTGCGTGGTCCTCCGAGATGTTTTCTGTGGAGTTCTTGATGATGGACCACCTCTAGATGTACGAGCATAGCAATTCGCGCGATCTTTGCTGGCAGCTTCTCAGCTCTTCGCTTGATGCGGGCCTTTTGTAAGTGCCCTTGAAATTGCGTATGAAGCTGTAGACCAGCTCTTCCTAGCTGTGAATGGATCCGTGCGGGAGATTGTTGAGCCATGCGCGAGCAGCTCCCTGTAGCTATAGTTGCAGGCATTGCCTGGCCGTGCTTCGACTCTCACCATGTAGTCTGATGGAAGAGATGTGGTCCTCCAACCAGATTTTCCGGTCCTGTAGACCGTCAAATTTTGGGTTCTCCGACGGGAGTTTGAACCCTTTAGGCATTCGCTTCTGCCTGATAGCCCTACTGAAGCATCTGGTGACGCAGAGCTCAGTCTCCTCCTCTTCTAAGTCAGTCAAACGAGCGTGTCTTGCCCTCGATTTGTTGATTTTGCACTGCGTGAGGTCATCGTGTGCATCGTAGTCGCGATCATGCCACTGTGTGTGGCGACGCCGAGACAGATCGTGGCTATCGTCGCTAGACGAGGGCGAGGAATAGTGTTTTGCCAGAGCCTTGCTTTTCTTTGGCTCTGGTGCGGGCTCTTTGTCGAGGGCGTCCTCGACTAGCCCCAAGCCCGCGATCATAGATCGGTACATGGTAGCTCATGGATCTCCAGCTGCTGGCTGGTTATTGAGGAGGTACATGGTGTCCGCCGTTACCACGGCTTGCGGCGTCTTCGAGAGCACGTTGCCCCGCGTATCCACGGTCATGGAGCCAAAGTCGAGGACTTTCGCGGCTTCTACGTGCTCCTCCTCTGTGTGGTGGGCCAGTCAAGATCTTCTCTTGTTGGCCAGGTACTCGTTGCCTTTGGAGGAGGATCCTCTGTGGGAGGAGAGCCCGGCTCACCGAAGGCTTGACTCGTCCGCCGCCTTTTTACGCGCCTCGAGTTGTGCGATTGCATGTAGCTGGCATCTGTATTCCTCCTTCAGTAGCCAATGGTAGCCCATTAGCATGTCTTGCGAGGAGTTGAGGGGTAGAGGATTGCCTCGCAGAGCTTCTCGATAGCGGGCCCACTTGTTGTCGTTGAGCTTGATCACTACACGCTCTCCAGTGTGTTCATTCACTATGGTTGGTAGTTCTCCTCCCGCTCCATTGTTAATGGGCGCGCCATTGCTACCGTTGGTGGGGCCGCCGTTGGGCGTACTACCGTTGGGTGGTCCGGTGCCGTTGGGCGGTCCGGTGCCAGATCCGGTGCCAACATTTTCGCGATTGGTGGTAGTGTCGCCTGCATTGACGGGTGCACACATGAAGTGGTTAGGGAACTGTTGCTCCCAGAACTTTCATATCCGTAGGCTCCGTCTTCAGTGGCTAGGTCACCCAGATTGGATCCGCGACTACTGTCACTGTCCGTGCTCCCAGCTACTGCTGAGGTGTTGAGATCGCTGAGGGTGCCGATTGGTGGCGGGAACCACGATGCTGGAGCAATCACAGGTGCCGTTGGCTGGTCAAGCATGCGAAGCATGCCCATCTGACCAACCTGGAAGCGGAAGCTCCCAATTGCCAGACTGATGCCATCGCCCACGGACTCGAAAGCCGGGCGAGTGGCCAGCGTGTGGACGGTGAAGTCGAACGCGCCGAAGAGCTAGCGAATCTCCGCTATTGCAGAGTTGTAGATCGCGGTTGATGGGGCTGAAGAAGCCGCGACATCAGCACTCCCAATTCCCACAAACGGCGCCAATTGACGAGGGTTTAACTCGTCAATGCTCATTGTTATGGACTTGGGTTTTGGAGAAGGAGGGAGCGCTGGAGGCATCAGTCGGCTAGCAAACAAGCACATAGGGACGCAAGTTTTACCCAGGTTCAGGCCTCGTAGAGGTCCCTACTCCCGCTTGTCTGCTCTTGGAATTAACGAAGGAATCGAAGATTACAGGGGCGCGCAGATGCAATCTGGCGAGAGTTGTGGAAACTAGGGTTGCGTGTGTCTTCCTCGCCGCCCCCTCCTAGCCTTTATATAGGTAGGCTAGGTCTCGGGTAGCAGGTCGAGTCGGTTACAGATTAGGGTTTTTCCCTTTGAACTTTCTATCTTAAGCTTATTCTTGTCTCGCAAGCAATCGAGAGTCCGCGGGCCACTCGAATTCTCCACTAGGCCTTGGCAACACCGTGGGATTCTGCCGTATCTAGACCGTATATACCAAACTCGAGTACCTATAGGGTATACCCATGTCAGACGGTGATCTGCGAGCGTGGCGGCGGTGACTAATGTGACTAGAACTCGAAAGTCTAACGGACAAGACCTAAGGCCAGCAACTAGACGCGACGATGCAGAAACACATTCAACGATGCAAAACTAAAAAGGCAATTCAAGGCGGAGATTGGTGATAGGATGGGTAGATCTAACTCTAATTCTATATTTGGCTTTTTCATGGGTTATAGGAAAAAATAGATCTACACTAGGGAAAACTGTAAATCTCACCGAGCAACCTAAAATCTGATACCACTTGATAGGGCAAAGGTATCCGATCTTTAGATGAGATGGTGATAAGTCGATTTGGGTGGAGTTCGGGCTTGACGATCCGACAATATGTGCGAGTACGAGCGCCAATGCAATCACTAGGCCAATCACTTGGAGTTTACCGATCCCGTGGAAGCACGATCATCCTAACCAGCGAGGGTCTTAATCCCTACCTGAAATCGAGAACAAGTAAGAACTAATATTGCAATCGAGATTTCGCGAGTAAAGATGAAAGTTTATTGAAATTGTGGGATCTTGAATAGTGTAACATCCCATTCTCTAAAAATCTATAATAATCATGAGTAGGTGCCTAAAAATTAGAGTCAACAAAAACTTCTTTAGGGCTTTGTGATATTGTTGCTATGTGCTAAAATGCATGCTGATGCTTGTTGCTTGGAAGTGATCCAGTTTAGACCTTAGTAGGTTTAGTGATTCTATAGTACCCTTTTATCTGCAACTCACTATGGAATATAGGAGAGAGCCTAGTTTAACACTAGATCAAAAGTTAGAGAAAAACTAATTTTTGATAAGACAAAGTTACATTAAAAAGTACCTTTTTTAAAAGCCATGGTTTAAATAAAACACAATCCATCTTTGCCATGCAAACCCACATTTGGGTACCCTGTCATGAGTACTTTAAAACCCCGCATCCTCCCTGGCCAAAACAAAAACCCTAGTACATTTTGCAAGAATGTTTGCAACATAAGTTAGATTAAGTGGAATGACACCCTTAATCTTGGCAAACTTTGGAGGAACATAGAGTTTGATGGGGATCTAGGAAGTCCACTTTATATGAGTGAGTACACCTACAAGCCCTCTAAGCAACCAGATCAGGATCATGGAAAATAGTGGATCGAGCTGCTTCCACTCTTCGAGCAAAGTTGGTTACTTGTTAATCCCACCCTAGATCACCAAACATGAGTAAATGCCAAGATAAGCTGTTGTGTCCGTGTCCACTGCTGAGCACGAGTACACACATGTCCAAGCCACTTCACCACACCCCTGACCCAACCCTAACCAGCCCCAAGTCGTCCAAGAAGGCGAGACAAGAGAGATATAGCAAGATCTTTCCATTGATGAGTAGCTGCAGCCCTGCACCATCCTATCTCTCCCTAGGCACGGCTCTGTGTGCTCCAACTTCCCAGACACCACCCTCGCTCCTCCCTTCACTTACCGCTTGACCAACTGACCCCTAACCCCTGGCGTGCATGTCGGACCGAACAGTGTCGCCCATACCCGCCGCCCCAAACCTCTCGGTGCAAAACGACCATGAACGCTCGCTGGAGACAAGAAGCACTATGATGCCCCACCACCATACTCCTAGCCTTGCTCCTCACATGCGCGTGCCCGAGCCCTAGACCTCCCGAGCTATTCCGTCGAACAGCATTCATGCAGACATGAGGTCACACCACCCCGCTCTCTCTCAAGGCCCACGGTCCGCTCTATCATGGAGACCGCATCCAAGCTATGCCACTACACTATCCGCCACCCAGCCTGGCCAACCTAGCACCTCCATGCACCCTCCCCACTTTGCCGTGCTCTCGGTGCACCGTGGATGCGCACACCACGTTAAATAGACCCCCACCTCGCACGCGCACACCATCCACCCTATTTTACCCTCAGAGCTCCCCAACACCACCCCAAGAGCGGAGGCCGAGACTCCCGCTCACTACTCCCCGTTGTCCTCACCGCACCACCGTGGTACCGAAGGGAAAAAGGAAAGGTAGTGGCCGCTGCATGCCGTCTCTTTCCCCTTCCATGGTGCCTCTCTCCCGCCTGCCTAACCCTTCCCTCCATTTTCCTTGGGACGCCCTGCAATGGCGACGTCGCGGACACCCGAGCCACTCGTCGCCACCACCTTGCCCGTGACGCATGTTGGAGGAGGAGCCGAGCTTTCTGACCATCGCCGAGCACGCCATCAACCACCGCCTATGCCCCGACAATCCCTAAGTTTCCTCGGCCACTAGATGAGCCACCCGGCTGCATGTCGAGCGAGGAAAATGAACACAAGTCGTAGATCAGGTTTAGATCCAACGGCCTCCATTCGCTAATACCCCTTTGCCACACTGTGTCACCGACAACTAGGACCAGCCCGGGATTTGAATTCCCTGGCCTCCCGTGCTGGCCACCACAGATCCGGACCGGCCCAGCGCTGTATGGGTCGTGAACCCGCGATTTCAGCCCAGCAAAAACTTTACCTGTTATTATTTAAAAACCCTAGAAAACTATACTGGTAGTTTTAATTCCCTCAAAATTTCTCTGTTAGTCCAGATAAGGTGATTCAAATTTTGTATGTTAGAGTATGAAAATATCTACCATGTGGTACCAATTTCTCTGCCAGATTAATTTTGTAGAACTTCAGGGAGATTTATCCCTAGAAAAGTACTAATTTCACTATTAAATACCTAATATTTATTCTGTTGAACCAAAAACTGCCAATCCACTTTGTATGGCTTGTCTACAACAAGATCTATCCAATAGAACTTGATTTGCATGCTTTGGACTTGAAGATCTGTTGTCTTAAATTTCTTATGTTTAGGATAGAACTGTTTTGAAGAAATTCCAGAGCCTTCTATAGAACTTATTTTAAGGTGAGACCAACTCTTAGAGTTGTGCCTCTAGTAGGTGTATCCCCTCCTAGTAGATCAGAATTTTTGATGCTGTGTTTATTTTCTAGGAATTATTTTACTCATGTTAGCACTATTATCACTAGATTAATTATTAAAAATCAATCATGCATAAATCAACATAACATCACTACTAAGCAAACAAGGCTACCAGTACAGATCACAAGCGAGGAAGGGTTCGAGGATGGTGATTTTGAGGAGTTTGAAGAAGAGAACCAGGGACAATTTGCTGAGCAAGGCAAGCCACCTTCTTGCTCATACCCCTTGTCCTACTATTTTATTATTCATGGTTTTACCTATTCCACGAGATATATGCATTGTTTTACTATTTCTTAAGTTTGTATATTATGGTATTGACTTGGCTGCTCCAAATCAATACCCATATGTACCAATAGGTGAAACCCCTTGATGACACCTACCTACCCTAGTACATGAAGTGGTGTACATCACCAAACCCCTCTGAAACTCTTTTATCCGAAACAAAACTATAGGATGGGGAGACCCCGAAAAAGGTTTTACAAAAATGTTTTATGGTAAAAATAAGTTCAAGAAGGAAAAGACTTTTTGTTTCACAAAATGCTGAAAAAAGGGGAGGCAAAAATGTTGATGAAAACGCACCCATTTCTAGCAGTTTTTCCTGAACAATTAATCCGTGCAATCGCATTACCCCGAAGTGGGATGGGGCCTAACTCGAAGTTAGTTTTCTCCAATATGGGACCCCTCGCAACTACTTATAAGGGATCACATCTCTCGAATGACGTGTTTCCTTTACAGAAAGGGTCAATTGTTAAATAGTCACCTGGAGGAAATGCGAACTACCCTCAAGAGCAGTCGAATGATACTATGAGCCTCTCATTAAAAGTGCCCACTCTCGAGGATTCGGAATGCACTCCGGTTGGTCCGTGGATCTAGGGGTCCCGGTGTTGAGGGGAACAACTCATAGGGTAGAGCCCATGTTGGAGTAGACCTTCCGAGGGTTTTGATTGATTATATGAACCCCGCATACTAAGGTATGATGATCTGTGATTTTTCATGGCGGATGTATCAAATCTTATGGGTAAAGTGTGCAACCTCTATAGAGTGTAAAACTATTTGAATAGCCGTGTCCATGGTCATGGATGTTTGGGAAGGTTGCTGCTTAGCGGTGCTAGTTTTGTTTTTTAAAAAGATTTTCGAAAAATGTTTTGACCATGGGATGGTCGGAAAGGAAGGTAAGGAGTTTGGTCATGAGATGACCGGAGGGGAGAAATAAATGGGTGACCCAGTCCTATTGTTTTCAGAACTTTGCAGAAAAGTTTCCAAAATGTTTTACAAAGTTTTCAACAAAGTTATGTAGATGCAATATCTACAAGAGAAACTATTTGGGAAAAGAACCTCTCTTGGAACCCTCCTATTACCACAGCCATATTGCATATCCCCTTGTTATTATTACTCCCTTAAGGTGGTTTGTGAGTACATTCAAAATTACTCACTGGCATTGTCCCTAGCTATCTACTTGGCCAGACTATGAGCAGGATGATGGAGATGATGGAGGTTACGATGACGATTACGTGAACTAGGTCATTCTCCGAGTCAGCCACATGTAGGGCTATGGCATGACTCGAGTCTTCCGGGTTTAATTGTTCCGCTACTATTCTATGTTTGTGCGCATCATGGCATTCATGTAAGACTATTTGTGTAAGACTTTATGTATTCAGTACTGTAATGGATGTGTACTTTGATACTAATATGGTTATGCTCCACGATGCATTGATCTTGCTATCATGGTGATTGCATAATTTGGAAATCTCGGACATAAAATCCAAGGTCACCATAGACTTGGTATCAGATCCATCCTGACTTTAGGAGCCCCTAGTTATCCTGGACGTTAGAACAAGGACCAAAAACTATTTTCACTACATACAAGAAAGGAGATTGATATTTGCAAAATAATTCTTATATCTCCTCCCCTCTATTTCGAAAACTACTTGCATTACTTCAAAAATTTGCATACTTAAAATTATGCACAGTGTTCACTAACTCAAACCTATCTTAAAATCTTGTAGATGGCTGTTGTCTTCACCAAGTTCCGTCAGGTAGGACTGGAGAAGCCACTTCAGTTGTTTGAGGCCGACCTCTTGGACTTGGCCAAGTATGTTGGACGCCCTGCCCCAGAGATTACAGGCGCTCAGATTCCCAAGCTCATTGATGGAGAGTTGGCTTGGCTTGTGGTGTGCACTACGAGAGGAGGGATAGTGCCCCCACACTCCGCAGATATTGAGGTCAGAGTGATCAAGAAGAACTAGGAGGCAGGTGTGACTCAAGTGGCCCAGGAAGCACTCGCTCGCCTTGCGTATCACCACCATGAGCAGCTGGGAGGTACTCGATTTCGTTTCTTCAGGAGGCGTAGCAAGACCAGTACCATGGTTGTGTCACCCTAGCATTTTGACTTTGGGAACCACATGCATAATATGGAGTATCTTCTGAAGCACACTCAGAAGGCTATGGATCATGCTCGCATGGATTTGGATCTCAAGGCATTGACCCTACTCGCCAAGGAGGAGAGTCTGAAGAAGGCACTAACGGAGCATGCTCAAGCTTTGCTGACCAAGAAGGCTACCGTGGCCAGGAACAAGTGGCTCATGAAGAACATGAAGGACAATAGGAGCTCCTAGTGACCATGGAGGCCAAGATAGAAGAGCTAGAGGAGGAGTGTGCTGAGCTCCACAAGGAGAATGAGGATCTTCTTGATGAGGATGATGACGCTGCCAACAAGGAGGACTTTGATATGGAGCCACATAGCAACCCAGAGGATGATGATCAGATGGATGAGGAGGAGGACCCCGAGGAGATTATTCTGGAGACCGAGGAGGAGGACCCCGAGGAGAGGATCCCCGATCCTGCGGAGGATGCCGCTGAGGTCATCATCGAGGAGGATACCACTACACGTCGCAATGGCATCATTGACAAGTAGGTCCCACGCAAGTCTTCGAGTGATAGCGAGATAGTTCCCGTGCCCCCCTTTTGAGTGGCGATTTGTCTACCTTGGTATTTGTTTTGTGTTGTTGACCTTGCTTAAGTATTGCACGAACGTCGGGTTGTGACATGTGAACTATGTGGGTTTCATGTTGAACTTATGCTTGATGTTACCCTAAGTGCCTACTCTGGGTTATGAATGCTTTGTTCTATCGTGTTTGACTTGCTTGTATGTTGAGTGGATTTCACTCCAAAAACCACCCTTTCACCCATCCTAATTATTTACCTTCAGGATGGTGCGTCCCCGCGGTCACAACTACCCTCCACCACCCCCTCCGCCTGAGCCAACCATGTCTCAACTTCTGCGTATGTTCATAGAAGACCGCCAAGCCTCTAGTGCTGAATGTTAGGCCAATATCATAGCTCTCCAACAGCTCTCTCAGGCAGCTACGGGAAATGCCCACAACAACGAAGGGGAAGATGGGAACGGAAAGCAGATATCTAGACTCAAGGACTTCCAGAATAACAACCCACCCATGTTCACCAAGTGTGCTGACCCGTTAGATCCTAATGACTGGCTCCGTACCATAGAGAACCATCTGGAAGGCAATGATGAGAAGGTGCTCCTTGCCACCCACTACCTCGCAGGGCAAGCAAGGAACTGGTGGCTTAGTGTTAAGGAAATTCTGCCGGCTGGACAAGTAGTTACCTAGGAGGACTTGAAGGAAAGGATCCGCAAGCTTCATACTCCCCCGGGTCTAATCAAAATGATGCGGGATCAGTTCCACGCAGTGAAACAACGAGGTATGTCAGTGTTGCAATACCTGGAGAAGTACACTGATCTGGCAAGGTATGCCCTGATGACACCAACACTAAAGAGAATAAAGTAGATACCTTCATGAATGGACTCTAGGATGAGCTGCAGTGTCATCTGGTAGCCCAAGGATTGAAAGAATTGGATGCTCTAGTTGATGATGCTATCCTGGTGGAAAACAAACGCAAAGGAGTGATCGAGAACCGCAAGCGCCATATGATCCAGCAGGGAGGACCAAGTAGATAGAGGTCGCGTAGCATGCCGCCCTCTAGGACTTTACCCCCACCGCAGAGGACCCCATCCTATGCTCCACACCCCAACAACCCCAACCGCAACTTCAACAATCCTCGCCCGGGAGGCGGAAATCCAAACCCTGTCCCTAGAGGCCCTGCCAACCCCAATGTTCGCCTTAATAGATCTGGATGCTTCAATTGCGAGAAGGAGGGACACTTTTCCTATGCTTGCCCGGACAGGAAAAAGGAAGAAGCCCCTTGACCCAACACCGCCAGACTCAATCAAGGCCACGCCAAGGGAGCACCAGCCAAGGGCGCCAATCCTAGGAAACCCAAGGCTGTTAGGGGACATCTGAATCATATCTATGCTGAAGAAGCCCAGGAATCACCTGACATCATTCTGAGTACATTCTTTGTCAACTCAGTCCCTACCACAATATTATTTGATTTAGGCGCATCACATTCCTTTGTTACCAAACCCTTCATTAAGTTAAGTGGAATGAACCCTAGTTACCTAAAGCATACCACGCTAGTCCAAATCCCTGGGTCAACCACTAGGACTAAGTTAGCATGCAATGATATACCAATAGTCATCACGGGGTTAGTTTTTTAGACGATCTGATAGTGCTGGGAACCCAAGGTTTAGATGTGATACTCGGAATGATTGGATGTCAAAGTATCATGCTATCTTAGACTGCACTAGAAACTCTATCGCCTTAACCAATAATGATGGGGTAGAAGTGGAGCATGTGGCAGCTTTCCACTCATCCCGAGTTTATTACCTGAAAAGTATAGTCGGACCTACCTTGGATCAAGTACCTGTTGTCTATGAATATCCGGACGTTTTCCCTGAGGAACTATTCGGTATGCCCCCATATAGGGATATTGAGTTTATTGATGTCTGCAAGTGCACAAATCGTTTGTAGCTAATTTCGAAGTATAGATATCGATCCCACAGAGAGCCAAAGGTTTGTTTTTATGAATGAAGTCTCCGTCACACTCAAAGTTGTCATAGGTATTCGAGTGAATTGACTGCAAATGTGGAAATAAGAATGAAATTTTGATTAAACTGGATGTATTTAAATAAAACTAAAATGTAAACTTCAGGAATAAAAAGCATAAAAGTAAAGAACGATTCAATTGTTTGTTGTTTTCTACAGATGACAAAGAAGGCGCGGGGAGATATAGGTCATGGTGATAGTGACTGTGCCAGGTGGACGAATGATGAGTGTAACAATTATAATCTTATAAGTATATGTGTAGGCGAGCAACCCATAATTAGCTAGAACTCCTCTTGGTAGATTTTATCCCAACTTCAATAATCCTATTAGCATGTTACCAAAACCATGGTCAGTCACTAGACAATTAAGATCCTTCATGTTGCTTAGCAATTAAGCTCCTTGGATTGGACTAATGCAATAATCATAGTGGTTCCTCGTGATCCTCGAGTCAAACTAGTTTCCAATTGATATCCTCGTGTCACTCGGTGGTTGCCAGTCTGCTAGCAAACAAGATCCTATCTATGTAGAACAAAGCATCATGTTGTCTGGGCCCTTAATTGGACAACAAGCATTAGACATCCCACAGATAGTCAAGCACACATAATATAATAATTAAAATCAATCACAAACTAATGGAAAATATATGGAGGCACATCACACGTCACCAATCCCTTACATATCCCATGCCCAAGGAACTTACTCACACATGAGAAAAGAAAGCATCATCGATATAATTAAATAAGGGGAGTTCTTCTCGATATTACCGTGGAGATCCACAATAAGAATGGGAAATTAATCCAACACATTTCAAGATAAGAGGAAACAATCTCAAACCCTAATCTTGCAAAGTGAAGATCTCTCTCTTAAGTACAATTAGGGTTTTGGGCATAAAGATTCCACTGACCCGTCAAAAGGGGTCCCAAACCCTGGGGATACGGTAATACATCTAAGAAATTATTCCATCTAACGCTAGTATTTCATATTGGCTGTCTTGCGTTTCTAATAAGTTGTTTAACCGTCGGCATGTTGTATGTATATAGAAAAAATGGATTGGTTTAGATCCATCTTAACCGGATGATTGATCGTCATGAAGTCTAATGACTATGAGGGTGTGATGGCTAGGAGGTCGAAGATCGTGGAGCGAGATGAAGAACGTCTTCCCCTTCTTCTCCGGATCTCTTATTTCTCCTCTCTGGATGGGATGGCGGCTGCTGTGTTATGATTTCGCATCTGGCCTCTTCATGAAAGTTGTCCCTTTTGACAAGACGGAGGCGACGGCAGCTATACGGCAGGAACTATACGGCCGAAAAAATATTCCCGCTGTATAGTTGCTTGTTAAAGCTTCTGTTTGCCTCCCTTGATTGCTTCCAAAAAGAGACTTGCTTATTTTCGCCTGAATATTGTGTTTCTCTTGTTAAAACCCTCTATTGATGTTCAAAACCTTAAACACACATTAAAAACAAAGTTTTCTTTGCTACCAAAGTATTAGAGTTAGGTAAAGCTAGAAAACAATCAAATCTAGAAGAAAACTATCAATAAAAACTATACAAAATATGTCGAATTTCATAGCTATCAACTCCACCAAGATTAGATGTTGCTCGTCCTCGAGTGACAAGGAAATAAGGAGAATAGCGGAGATTCGAGACTGAAATAAAAGAACTTACAAGCTCGAATTGGTGTCAAATTCTTTTCTTCACAGTTCATGCAATCTTAAACATGATCATACAAGTATTCACAAGATTGCACTGAGTCCACTTCCTAACCACGTATATCTTGCTAGCAAATAAATCATATGCCTGAGCAAGTGTCAAAAGTTTAGCTAAGAAAGTGAAACAAATTATTTTGGTGTCTCTCTTTGTTGAGAGATGAAACTTTTTGCTCTTGTTTCTTTAATCAATTAAGAGTACTCAAGTTGGCACAAAAAACATTCAATTTAAGAACAACTCATCTATTCCCACGTCAAAATTTCAAGACTCTCAAAGCACCTTTTTCGTTTCCTTGTTTTTCAAAAATTTCAGCCCTTTCATAGAGAAATCATGCCACTATTTTTAACATATTAATTGGGACTGTGTTGCACACTCGTGACCATGCCAATAGATAACTGTTCAGCAATAGTGGGTCAGAGGAGTACTGCAACTTCACTTGGAACATGAAACCATGAGGAGACTAAAAGTTTACCCGTCATAACATTGCAGCTACAGACGCTTACATGACTCAATAGCCGAAATCAAGTGGTTTCCCACATTTAGATCGTTCGTTGGCCAGCAGAATTAATATTTCCCCATGGAGCACGACAGTGTTATAATGACACGCGTAAAGCAATATCTTACGGTAATTATTATGAAAAGTTGTGGCATAATCTCTACTACTTTGAAGCATCCATTTTATCAGACAATTTCATTCAAGGGTGCTATCGAGTCTATTTACATTAAGCTCAAATAGGGTTGAGTAGTTCTAAAATCAAATCCTTTGGGCTAAACATGGACTCAAGTCATCTTTTGGATGCTTTTTCTTGTTGTAAAATTGTCGGAAATATTTTAACCAAGTTCATTGCTCATTATTTCAAAGCTAAAAATGAGACACTAGTAAAGGAATATAATTTATAGGATAGTAAGCTAAGTGGGGAGTGGCTCAAGTGCAAGAGAGTAAATAATTGTAGGATCAATTTAAAGTTGCAGAAAAGGTGATGAATGGAATGTGATACCTCCTCTTGCTTGCTTCGTTCTCGTACTTGAGTTGAACCCCCTCTATATTTCCCTATTGCCAAGTCACCTGAAATTGAGCAATCTCCAAGAGAAACAAAGAAACAAATTTGCAATAAAAGTCACAACTATTTTTTTTGTATTTTTGGTTTAGGAATGCAAACTAAAAGTAAACATGCAATTTTGAAGAAGTAAAATAAATCAAAAGAAGAAATAAAAATATGAATGCAAGGTTTGGAAGTTTTCAAACCTCCTCCAAGCTTAGGCTATTGCTAGGCTCAGTTGTTGCCGTCATTCGGAGGCTGGTGCAAATACTGCTGGTAGTAGTCAGGGAAGTGGGTCATGAAGTGACTGAAGTTGTGAGTTAAGGCACTCACATCTTCATTCACTCCTTGTAGAGTGTGGTCAATCTCCCCAACGCGCTAGTTGAGCTGCTGAAATTCTTGATATGGGATGTAGTTCAACCCCTGCTGCGGCTGATTGGGCCATGGGTCCTAGGATCCCCCTTGTTGTTGCTTATGTCCCTCCCAAGCAGGGCTGTATTCCTGCTCCTGCTCCTGCTCATCCTCATTCTGCTTCTCTCCTTCTTCATCTTCTTCTTGACCAGGCTGGAATTCATCCATGATCTCCACCACTTGATCCTTGTTGAGGATCCATTTGTCCTTCTCCACAATCATGAAGGCTTGTGGACAGGGCAACAGAACCTGCTCAACCTGTGCATCACCAACATAACCAAACTGATATGCTCGGAGCCCCTTGTCAGCTCGGTAAACACCAAGGCAACCATAAGCAGTTAAATATTTGACATCCATAAGTTTGGAGCCATCAACAGGTTGCATCACATGTAACATAATGTTCAATGCTACGGCAAGGTGGGTTACCAGTCCACTAATGGGAATGTCACCTCTCTTTTTGTTGCTTTGGTGGCGAAGGTGTTGGAGGAGTAGAGCCGCAGGAGTGGGGCTTTGTGGTGCATTGGGGAAGAGTGCCTTGGTGATCATGGTCATATCTGCATTGGCCATGGAATCGGTATCTCCTCTTCCCAATAGTGTATTGATGAGGAACAAGGCGAAGTAGAGAATTTTTGGGTTCTGAATGGTGGACATGTTCTTCTGGTCGAAGTCCCTGCCACCGTTAACAGAAATAACCTCCCAAGTTTCTCCACTTGAGACGCTTTATAAATTTGTAACAATTGAATCCCCATCGTGAGGGAAGCCAAAAGCATCACAAAATTGTTCGAAAGTTATTTCATAATGCTACTGGTTCATGGTGAAGCTTATTGTGCATGCATTACCTTTCTCCTTGTGGTCATCGTAGAAAGAGGCAAGGAACTCATAGGTGAGCTCAGTGTAGGTATTGTGGCTTGCGTAGGCGAGTAGAGATAGCCTTGAATTTGCACACATGAGGTCGAAATCCACCCTCAACCATGCCGCGGTGAGGAATCTATCATCGGCCCAACGTGTGGGCATCACCCTCCTTGATGAAACCATGGCCAACTTGTTGTTGAGCTCGGCCCAGAGCCCTAAGCTCTCGCCATGTTGGCGCTTGCTCTTGCAAAAAATGCTACCAATTTTGTTCATCTTGATGCACTGAAAATTTTCACCATAAAACCTTAGGCATATAGTTTCTGCATGATATACGAATGATTCTACGTGGAAAAATTTAATCCTAACGTGAGAAATCAAAAGGAAAAACAAAATTAGCTTGAGTTCATCCACTAGATCAATGTGAGAGTTTCAACCATGGAAATATGAAAATAAAGCATGGATAGGGAGAGAAACATACCGATATGTTGATTCCCCAACTCAAACGAAAGAAATCCATGAAGAATCAAGAATTCTAGTTGGGTTTTGAGGGGTTTCGAGAGAGAATATGAGAGAAAAAGTGAGGAGGAGGAAGAACCGTAGCCGCCCCGGTGCGATTAAGTGGTCACGCCGAACTATACGGCCGCAACTATACAGGCGGGATAAGTAGTTCCCATCGTATAGTTGCGGCGACATCTACAATCATGGTTTCTTTATGCTTGATCACAACTATACGGGCGCAACTATACGACCGAATCAAAATGGTCCCACTGTATAGTTGGTCATTAAACCTTCAGTATCCTGGGAAGGCATCGATATCTATACGGTCGGAACTATATGGCCGAAATTTTTATTCTTGCCGTATAGTTGGTCGTTAAATCTTCTATACCTACGAAAGATAATTTTTTGATGGCAAAGATATCTATACGGCCAAACTATACGACCAGAATTTTTATTTCAGCCGTATAGTTGGTCGTTAAACCTTCAGTAGTCATCAACAAATTTCTATTTCTTCAAGAATTCTTTCTTATCCTAAAACTTAGTGAAACACCTTTTTTGACAGAAAAATGACAGTAAAAATTGTCGACCAACAACAGCATGTTTAGAGCAGAATTTTTAGTACCATCAAACTTCTTCTCCTCCATTGGAGATTCACTTATTAATCTGGACAAAATGATTAAGCTAGTTTTTGTAGATAAAACTCAAACTTTTATTTTTATACTTATTCTACGCTTGTTCAATCGATATTTCTACTACTTTTTGATAGTTGCATCTTCACGGGCGCGCTTCCGCAAGAATGTCTATGAAAAAGTTGTAGGAATGCGATGAACATTTTATTATTTAATTTATTTTATTAATGTGATGGGTTGACTCCCATTAAGCATTTTATTAGGAATGGTTGAATAATTTAACCCCTTCTCTGTTCTTGAATTCTTACCATGGGTTGCCCCTTGTCAAAGGCACTTACCACATGAACTCGTTTTGCTGATGGAATATATCTTTCTCCTGCTTCTAGCTTCTTTGAAAATACCGGATGATTTCAGCATCATAAACATTGAAGATTATTTTTCCCTCAGCATAATCAACGGATGCTCCTATACTACTAAGGAAATGTTTTCCAAGTGTTATGGATAATTTTTCATCCTCTAGCATTTCAAGAATAATAAAATCTGTGGGAATAACATGCTCATCTATTCTAAGTAGAACATCCTCAATCATACCAATGGATTGTTTAGTGGACTTGTCAGCCATCTGTAAAGTGATAGTAGTAGGGGAATACTCCCCTAATCCTAACCTTTTATATAGGGAATATGGCATTACACTAACTCCTGCACCTAAATGACACAAGGCATTATGAATATTTATTTTGCCAATTGAGCATGAAATAGTTGGTATTCTGAGATCTCCTGATTTACACTATAACTTCCCATTAGCAGGATAACTAGTCACCATGGAAACCGTTTTAGTTATTTCTTTCTTTCTACTAAGAATATCACGGAGGAATTTAGAATAGGTAGGAACTTTTATTGCATCCGCAAATGGAATTTCTAGACGAAGATCACTAAGTGCCTTTTTGAAAGAATCATAGATTACCTGATCCGGTGCTTTATTTTTTCGATCTGGATAAGGAAGATTTTTCTCACCTTTCTTATTCTTGTCTTTTACCTCTTGTGGGGATCAGGTTCTTTTGTTGCTTTCTTTTGTTGCTGCTTATCACTCTTCTTCTTTTCTACTACATCAACTTCATCTTCATTGCTTGTCTCTTTTTCTTCTCTTGGATCAATTATCTCTACACCAGAGTCATAATGATCATCATGTACATCATTTTGGCCCTCCATGGTTTGATCTTGTGTTTCTTGAGCAGTTTCATC
This sequence comes from Avena eriantha, assembly GCA_910589775.1. Classification (NCBI taxonomy): domain Eukaryota; kingdom Viridiplantae; phylum Streptophyta; class Magnoliopsida; order Poales; family Poaceae; genus Avena; species Avena eriantha. Next base: position 356,874,904 of record OU342743.1, read on the forward strand.
TTGAGGATCCACCAATGTATCATCTTCTTGGCTTGCTTTGAGCAAGGTTTTTTCCTTACGATCTTTTTCAGCTTCATATTCTGGTGGTCCCAATGGTCCTGTAACAACTGCACCTCTCCTTGTAACAACATTAGTAGAAACAGGAATATCTATATCATCTTGAAGAAAAATTTGATAACCAGATGATATTTGTTCACATTGGGTCTCAATAATACTAAGATACTTGTGAAATAATTTTATTTCTTGGCCAATATCATCATAATTTTCTGTGAGTTCCGCCAAAATCTTATTATGTCTTTGAAAATGCTTATGCAGGTTATTATGAGATTTTCATGTCAACGTTTTAATTCTTGAAAAAAAATTCTAGTTTCATATTCTTTAGTAAAAACTTGTAACAAGTCTACTTTGGTTTCCTTAACAAGTTTAGAAGGTATACCTTTTTCTTTCATTGATTTGCGTACTTCAGGCATAAGATCTGGAGTTATACGAAGTATCCCTTTTTCCAGCTTAGTGCCAAAATCAAGATTATATAAAGAATCATTCTTAGCCCTAGTAGACATCAATTCCAAACATGCTTTATTAGTTAAAGTATTTATCCATCCTCCTGCTAATAGGTCAAGCAACTATCTACATTGAGTATTAAGACCATGGTAAAATAAATGGCAAATAGTTGATTCAGAATAGCCATGATTAGGAATACTATTGATCATTCCAAAGAATCTATCCTAGGCTTGTGGGTAGTTTTCTCCCTCGTTCTCACTAAAGTTTCCTATATTATTTCTAGTTCAGTTACCTTTTTAAAAGGATTAAACTTGTTTATGAATTTAACAATACAGTTTTCCCAACATTTAATATAATGACGAGGGAGAGAATATAACCAGTCTAGAGCCTTACCTTTAAGAGACCAACAAAAAAAATTAGATGAGAGAGGTCTCTTGGAAAACCTTTTGGTCCAAGTGTTGTCATCACATCGTCAAACTCTCTAATATGTCTTCCTAGGTCTTCATCTTCCCTTCCACTGAAAGATTTTTCCTGCAAAATTTTAATAATTCCACCATCAAATCGATATTCTCTAACTCCGGGATTAAGAAATTCTATTGGTTGTTTAAGGAAAGCCGAGTTTGGAGCACTGTATTCTCTGAGAGTTTTCTTAGGTTTCTTGGGAGTTGTCCTGTAAATGGACATGATTTCCATAAAATCACCTAGGTTTTCAACTTCAATCTTATCTAATCTTAAAAGTTTTCAATAATTTCCTCGTGCCTCTGAATAGGCATGCGCTCAATATAATCTGGTAAATAGGTCCTACTAGAGTGTATAGACCCTTTGTCTCCAAGGGAGACAATTTTGTAGTAGTAACACCTGAAATGTCAAGAGACAAACACTTAGTGCTTAGCTCCCCAGCAACAGCGACAGAAAATAGCTTGATGTCTACAAGTGCACAGATCGTTTGTAGCTAGTTTAGAAGTATAGATATCGATCCCACATGGAGCCCAAAGGTAAGTGTTTATGAATGAACTCTCTGCCACACTCAAAGTTGTCATGGGACTTTGAGTGAATTGACTGCAAGTATGGAAATAAGAATGAAATTTTGATTAAACTTGATGTATTTAAATAAAACTAAAATGTAAACTTCGGGAATTAAAAGCATAAAAGTAAAGAACGATTTGATTGTTTGTTGTTTTCTACAGATGACAAAGAAGGCGCTGGGAGATACAGTTCATGGTGATAGTGACTTTGCCAGGGGGATGAATGATGAGTGTAACAATTATAATCTTATAAGTATATGTGTAGGCGAGCAACCCATAATTAGCCGGAACTCCTCTTGGTAGATTTCATCCCAACTTCAATAATCCTACTAGCTTGTTACCAAAACCATGGTCAGTCACTAGACGATTAAGATCCTTCAGGTTGCTTAGCAATTAAGCTCCTTGGATCGGACTAATGCAATAAGCATAGTGGTTCCTCGTGATCCTCGAGTCAAACTAGTTTTCCATTGATATCCCCGTGTCACTCGGGGGTCACCGGTCTGCTAGCGAACAAGATCCTATCTATGTAGAACAAAGCATCATGTTGTCGACCTTAACTGGACAACAAGCTTTAGGCATCCCACAGATAGTCAAGCACACATAATATAATAACTAAAATCAATCACAAACTAATGGAAAATATATGGAGGCTGATACATTGCAAATGTATCTATAATTTTTGATGTTCCATGCTTGGTTTTATCCACTTTATTTTGTTTTTTCCACACTTTGGAGTACTTTTCATATGATTTCTTGGACTAACATATTAACAAGAGCCACAGTGTGAGCTGCCTGTTTTTTGCTGTTTTTGGTTCCAGGAAAGTCAGAAAATTAATATTCTCGGAATTGGACGGGACAAAAGCCAAAGTGCCTATTTTTCCTGAAGACTCTAGGAGCCAGAATACGAAAAAGAGAAGATCCAGGGGGTGGTGTGGGCCCCCTAGGCACCCCCTCGGTCTCCCTCTTCGCCTATAAGAAGCCTTCTGACCTAAAAACTCCGGAAGGTTTGATGTTTTTCCAGAAGGAGTTCCGCTCCGCCGCCACCACCAGATTCCACGAAACAACACCAGAAACTCCGTTCTGGCACCCTGTCGGGATGGGGAATTGGAGGATATCATCGCCATCATCATCACCATCGCTTCTCCATCGACCATCCATGTTTCTCCCATCTATGAGTGAGTAATCCCCCGCCGTAGGCTATGGGGATGGTAGGGATTGGATGGGATCGTTCATGTAATGGCATCGGATTTTTAGGGCATGGTGCCTAGTATCTTTTATTAGTGCTTTATGACTTTGTTGCGACTTGTTGTGCTTAATGCTTGTCACTAGGGCCCGAGTGCCATGATTTCAGATCTGAGCATGTTATTGATTCATTATGATAGTATTGTTTTTGGTCTGATCTACAAGTTGTATACACACGTTGTTGTCCGGAACCAATGGCCCCGAAGTGACAGAAATCGGGATAACCGGAGGGAATGGCTTTGATGTGAGGATCACATGTGTTCACGGAGTGTTAATGCTTTGCTCCGGTGCTCTATTAAAAGGATCACATTAATTGCCAGTAGTTCCCTTGAGGCCCCACTGCAAACGGGCTGGCAGGACAAATAATGTTGTGCAAGTTCTCATTGCGAGCACGTACGACTATATATGGAACACATGCCTAGGATTATCTAGTTCTTGGATGCTTTATCTTATTTATCTGCAATTGCCATATGTTCTGATTGCTATGTGAATTGTCGTGTCCATGGAACGCCCGTCCATCCATCCCTATGCCTACCACACTCGAATCCTATTGTTTACTGCTATTGTTACTGTTGTCTTTACTTTACAACTGCTGCTACTTTACTATTGCTACTACAAAACTGTTGCTACTGATAAACTGTTGTGAGCAAGATTGTTTCCAGGTGCAGCTGAATTGACAACTCAGTTGTTAAGGCTTACAAATATTCTTTGGCTCCCCTTGTGTCGAATCAATAAATTGGGTTTCACTTCCCTCGAAAATACTACGATACACCCCCTATACTTGTGGGTCATCAGAGGCACATCACATCTCACCAATCCCTTACATCTCACATGCCCAAGGAACTTACTCACACATGAGATAAGAAAGCATCATCGATATAATTAAATAAGAGGAGTTCTTCTCGATATTACCATGGAGATCCATAATAAGAATGGAAAAGTAATCCAACACAATTCAAGATAGGAAGAAACAATCTCAAACCCTAATTTTGCAAAGTGAAGATATCTCTCTCTCAAGTACAAGTAATGGCTATGAGGGTGTGATGGCTAGGAGGTGGAAGATTGTGGAGCGAGATGAAGAACGTCTTCCCCTTCTTCTCAGGATCTCTTCTTTATCCTCTCTAGATGGGATGGCGGCTGTTGTGTTATGATTTTGCGTCTGGCCTCTTCCCAAAAGTTGTCCCTTTTGACAAGACGGAGGCGGCGGCAACTATATGGCAGGAACTATATGGCTAGAGAAATATTCCCACCGTATAGTTGCTCGTTAAAGCTTCTATCTGCCTCCCTTGATTGCTTCCAAAAAGAGACTTGCTTGTTTTATCCTAAATATTGTGTTTCTCTTGTTAAAACCCTCTATTGATTTTCGGAACCTTAAACACACATTAAAAACCAAGTTTTGTTTGCTACCGAAGTATTAGCACTAGGTAAATCTAGAAAACAATCAAATCCAGAAGAAAACCATCAATAAATACCATCAAAACTATGTCGAATCTCACAACTATCATTCATCATTGAGCTAAAACCCGGAACTGGCCCTATAGCCCAACGACCGTACCATATGAACCCTGAGTAGCTAGTTGAGTTGAAGAAGAAACTGGATGATATGTTACACAAAGGTCATATCCAGCCTAGTGCATAACCCTGGGGATCTCCCGTCCTTTTCGTGGATAAGAGAGATGGTACCACCGACTAGCTATTGATTATCGGAAGCTTAACGAAGTCACCATAAAGAACAAGTACCCTCTACCCAAAATTGAAGATCTGTTTGATGAGTTAAATGGAGCCCGTGTCTTCTCCAAGATCGATCTCCACACTGGGTACCATCAACTTAAAATAGGAGAGTCTGATATTCCCAAAACAGCCTTCACCACTAGATATGGTTTGTATGAGTACACCATCATGTCCTTCGGGTTAACCAATGCCCATTCCTATTTCATGAATCTCATGAATAAAGTATTCATGCCATATTTGAACAAGTTTGTGGTGGTATTTATTGATGATATCCTAATCTACTCCAAAGCCAAGAACGAGCATGAAAAGCACCTGAGATTAGTACTAGGAACCATGCGAGAACCCACCTATATGCTAAGTTCAACAAGTGTGAATTCTGGCTAAAGGAAGTTGGGTTCCTTGGACATGTTCTATGTGCTGGAGGAGTCTTGGTAGACCCATCCAAAATAAGATCAGTACTAGATTGGAAAGACCCACCAATCCATCAGAGATCCGAAGTTTTCTATGTTTAGCGGGGTATTACCGCAAGTTTGTTGAAGGTTTCTCAAGTATCACGAGACCAATGACGCAACTTCTGAACAAGGACAAGAAGTTTGAATGGACCTAGAAATGTGAAGATGGTTTACAAGAAATTAAGAAAAGACTAGTATCAACCCCTATCCTAACCATGCCTAATATCACCAAGAGTTTCAAAGTATATTGTGATGCCTCCAAACTAGGACTAGGAAGTGTGATGATGCAAGAAGGCAAGGCCATTGCTTATTTGTCAAGAAAGTTGAAACCCCATGAAGCAAACTACCCCACCCATGACCTAGAGCTTGCTGCAGTGGTGCATGCTCTCAAGACTTGGAGACATTATCTTATGGGAAATAGATGTGAGATCTACACCAATCATAAGAGTTTGAAGTATATGTTCACCCAGAAGAATTTTAACATGAGACAAAGGAGATGGATATAAATAATTAAGGACTATGATCTCGGCATCCATTACCACCCTGGTAAGGGTAATGTGGTAGCCGATGCCCTTAGTCGGGAGCCCTGTTCCCTAACTGTCATGATCAAAAAGGAGAAACCTGAGCTCAACTCAGAGCTAGAAAGTTTTGGGTTGGAGTTAGTTAGTCCCAGGTTTGTTGCTCACCTCGAGCTTAAGGCTACTCTAAGGGACAAAATCAAAGAAGCCAGAAGGGGCACCGAAGCATTGAAGGGATCAAACTCAGAATGGAGAGAGAAAATGTTCCTGGATTCAAGATAGATGATATTTGTGTGCTATGGTACAAGGCACACCTTTGTGTACCAAGCGACCATGACCTGAAGTAGACTATCATGAAGGAAGCTCATGAAACACTCTATTCCATTCATTCCGGAAGCACCAAGATGTACCGAGATCTTAAGGAGCAGTTTTGGTGGCATGGTATGAAGCGAGATAGCGTTGTCCGTAGCCAAGTGTGATGTGTGCCAAAGGGTCAAAGCCGAGCATCAACATCCCGCTGGACTGCTCCAACCCATGAAGATACCAGAGTGGAAATGGGAAAAGGTTGGAATGGATTTCATCACACGATTACCCAAGTCGAGTAGAGGACATGACTCCATCTAGGTTATCGTAGATTATTTATCCAAGGTAGCCTAGTTCCTCCCTGTGAAGACCACTTACAATGAACAGCAGTCGGCAGAACTCTATATCTCCAAAAAATTTAGTCTTCATGGAGTACCCAAGGAAATTGTCTCTAACTAAGGACCCTAGTTTACCTCCTATTTCTGGAAGAAGTTACATGAAGCTCTAGGCACCATTCTGTCTTTTAGTACTGCATATCATCCTTAGAATGGAGGGCAGACGGAGAGAGTCAATCAAGTCCTAGAGGACATGCTCCGCTCATGTGTTCTAGCCTATGGTTCCAAATGGGAGGATTGTATGTCGTTCGCTGAATTCTCTTACAACAACAACTACCAAGCAAGTTTGAAGATGGCACCCTTTCAGTTTCATTATGGAAGAAAGTTCCTTACACCCCTGAACTGGACAGAAACTGTAGAAAGCCAAATCTTTGGCCCAGATATCATCAAGTCAGCAGAAGAACAGGTTCAACTGGCATGTGAATGTTTGAAGGCTGCCCAATATCATCAGAAGAGCTATGCCGACCCCAAAAGGAGGGAAGTGAACTTCAATAGTGGGGAATTCGTGTATCTTCGCGTTTCTCCTCTAAAGGAGATGCAATGCTTCCATGAGAAGGGTAAACTTGCACCCTTGTATATTGGACCCTTCAAGATAATCACCTGGCAAGGGAAGGTATCTTATCAATTGGAGTTACCCCCGGAATTATCCGAATTCATAATGTGTTCCATGTGTCCCAACTCCGGAAGTGTCTTCAAGTGCCTGATAAGCCCGAAGTTTTTTGCAAGATAGATTACCGCTCAATTGATCTCAATCATGACCTGACCTACCAAGAAGTACCCCTCAGAATTCTGGGAGAAGCCAACTGACTCACCAGGCGTCGCAACCTTAAGTTCTACAAAGTTCAGTGGAGTAATCACTCCGAAGAAGAAGCCACTTGGGAAAGAGAAGACTATCTCAAGAAGGAATACCCACATATATTGTCATCTAAGCCTAGGAATCTCGGGACGAGATTATTTGAATGGGGGAAGGTCTATAACATCCCATTCTCTAAAAATCTAGACTAATCATGAGTAGGTGCCTAAAAATTAGAGTCAATAAAAACTTTTTAGGGCTTTGTGATATTGTTGCTATGTGCTAAAATGCATGCTTATGCTTGTTGCTTGGAAGTGGTCCAGTTTAGACCTTAGTAGGTTTAGTGATTCTATAGTACCCTTTCATCTGCAACTCACTATGGAATATAGGAGAGAGCCTAGTTTAACACTAGATCAAAAGTTAGAGAAAAACTAATTTTGGCTCAGACAAAGTTCCATTAAAAAGTACCTTTTTAAAAGCCATGGTTTAAATAAAACACAATCCATCTTTGCCATGCAAACCCACATTTGGGTACCCTGTCATGAGTACTTTAAAACCCCACATCCTCCTTGGCCAGAAAAACCCTAGCACATTTTGTAAGAAGGTTTGCTACATAAGTTAGATTAAGTGGAATGGCACCCTTAATCTTAGAAAAAATTGGAGGAACATAACTCGAGTTTGATGGGAATATAGGAAGTCCACTTTATATGAGTGTGTACACCTGCAAGCCCTCTAAGCAACTAGATCAGGATCATGGGAAATAGTGGCTCGAGCTGCTTGCACTCTTCAAGAAAAGTTGGTTACTTGTTAATCCCACCCTAGATCACCAAACGTGAGTAAATGCCAAGATAAACTGTTGTGGTTGTGTCCACTGCTGAGCATGAGTACACACATGTCCAAGCCACTGCACCACACCCCTGACCTGACCCTAACAAGCCCCAAGTCATCCAAGAAGGTGAGACAAGAGAGATCGACCAAGATCTTTCCATTGATGAGTAGCTGCATCCCTGCACCGTCCTATCTCTCCCTGGGCCCGGCTCTGCATGATCCAACTTCCTAGACACCACCCTTCCTCCTCCCTTTGCTTATCGCTCGACCAGGTGACCCCCAACCGCTGGCGTCCACGTCAGACCGAACGGTGTCGCCCATGCCCTCGGTGCAAAACGAATGCGAACGCACGCGGGAGACAAGCACTATCATGCCCCACCACCCTACTCCTAGCGTCACTCCTCACGCGTGCGTGCCCGAGCCCTAGACCTCCCGAGTTGTTCCGTCGAACAGCCTGCGCATAGACGCGAGGTCACACCACCCTGCTCTCTTTCGAGGCCCACAGTCCACTCCATCGTGGAGACCGTGTCCAAGGTACACCATGACACCAGCCGCCGCCCAGCCTAGCCAACCCAGCACCTCCACGCACCTTGCCCACTCCGCCATGCTCTCGATGCACCGTGGACGCGCACACCACGTTAAATAGACCCCCACCTCACATGCGTACACCATACACCCCATTTCGCCCCCAGAGCTCCCCAACACCAACCCAAGAGCGGAGGCCGAGCCTCCCGCTCTCTACTCCATGATGTCCTTGCCGCACCACCGCGGTACCGAAGGAAAAAAGTAAAGGTAGTGGATGCTGCATGTCGTCTCTTTCCCCTTCCTTAGTACTATCATGCATGCCTCTCTCCCTCCTACCTAACCCTCTCCTCCATTTACCAAGGGACGCCCTGTAGCGGCGATGTCGCGGACACCCGAGCCGCTCGCTGCCACCATCTTGCCCGTGACGCATGCTAGAGGATGATCCGAGCTTGCCGACCATCGCTGAGCTCGCCATCAACCACCCGCCTTCGCCTCGACCATCCCCGAATATCTCCAACCAATAGGTGAGTCACCCCAGCGCATCTCTGTCCCGTCTAGGGTTAGCTTGTGCCAGCGCATGTCGAGCGAGGAAGATGAACACAAGTCATAGATCTGGTTTAGATCCAACAACCCCTATTCGCTAATACCCCTTCGCCACACTGTGTCACCGACAGCTGGGACCAGCCCGAGATTGGAATTCCCTGGCCTCCCACATTGGCCACCACAGATCTGGGCCGGCCCAGCACTGTATGGGCCATCAACCCATGATTTTAGCCCAGTAATGAATTTACCTGTTATTATTTAAAAACCCTAGAAAACTATATTGTTAGGTTTAATTCCCTCAAATTTCTCTGTTAGTCCAAATAAGATGATTCAAATTTTATATGTTAGAGTGTGAAATATCTACTATGTGGTACCAATTTCTCTGCCAGATTAATTTTGTAGAACTTCAGGGAGATTTATCCTCGGAAAAGTATCGACTTCACTATTAAATACCTAATATATATTCTGTTGATACAAAACTGCAAATCCACTTTGTATGGCTTGTACACAACCAGATCTACCCAACAGAACTTGATTTGCATATGTTGGACTTGTAGATCTTCTGTATTAAATTTCTAAAGTTTAGGACATAACTGTTTTGAAGAAATTCCAGAGCCATCTATAGACCTTATCTTAAGGGAGACCAGATGCAAAGTTGTGCCTCTGGTAGATGTATCCCCTCCGAGTAGATCAGAGTTTTTGATGCTGTGTTTATTTTCTAGGAATTATTTTACTCATGCTAGCACTGTTTTCACTATAATTATTGAAAATCAATCATGCATGCTAAAAATATGAATCCGGTTGTGTTGGATTGGTATTTTCCATACCTATCCATAGATATAAAATGTGTTCATTGTTCAGCTACATAAGCTGGTCGTGACACTTATACCAGTGTTTAGCTAGTGTTCCCTAATAACTTCACCCTAAAAGTTTGGTATGTGATTTTGAGTTGATTCTAGTGCCATTGCCTTGGTATGTTCAGTAGCTTCTGATATGTGGCTTGACTCACTATTTGGAGCTTGTGATCTGTACTGGTAGCCTTGTTTTCTTAGTAGTGATGTTATGTTGATTTGTGGTTATTTCCTCTCTTTGCGACGCTAGAAATGAACGAGGAAGGGTGCGAGGAAGGTGATTTGGAGGATTTTGAAGAAGAGAACCAGGGAAAATTTACTGAGCAAGGAAAGCCACCTTCTTGCTCATACCCCTTGTCCTACTATTTTTTTATGCATGGTTTTACCTATTCAACGAGATATATGCATTGTTTTACTATTTCTTAAGCATGTATATTATGGTATTGTTTTACCTAAGTTGTTTCGCTGCTATTCTATGTTTGTGCCCATCGTGGCATTCATGTAATACTATCTATGTAAGACTTTATGTATTCGGTACTATAATTGATGTGTACTTTGATACTAAGTCGGTTATGCTCCACGATGCATTGATCTTGGGATCATGGTGGCTACATAATTTGGTAATATCGAACATCAAATCCAAGGTCACCACAAATAGGTGTGAAGTATATGAGGTCTCTGTGACACTCAAGCCTTGTCAAAGTTGAAATGATGACTAACTTCTAGTCTAAACAAAATCCGAGTCTAAACGATGACATAATAGACGTATATATGGAGGGATGAAGGGGGATGCGTCTAGAGCCTTGGGAGAGGTAGCCGGAAATCCTTCCTAAATCGGTTTCCTCCACTTATACGGGGTCTAAAAATTCAGCCTAAAATGTTGGACGAAAATTACATGGTCTAGCCCATTAATAAAAGGTGACGCAGCACCATATAACTCTATTGATGAAATTATGAAGTGGTAATGTCTTGGTTTCGTCCATCTCTTCATCTCTCATTATGGTGGCTTCAAAGTTCTAAAATCTTCACTTGTAGCATCATCTTCCATCATCCCAAGATTTTTTCCGTCTCCATACTTGATCATGCTCGATTGATTATCCGTCTTGTCGTTGCTAGGTCCATCATTCCTAAGTAACATAAACACATCTGATTTAGACAACATCATATTCTCATATACATTAGCAAGAGTTCCCAGAAACGAAAGTACGTGATAATTAAGTAGACATGCACGAGCTCTTGTGAGAGGTCCTTGTAATGGTACTGTAGGTGCAGTGGTTGTATCAGTAGTAGGGATGTCCTCATCACAGGGTGTGGGTGGTGATGAGGCAGTGAAGGAGAGAGAAAACACAATTTGTTTTCGTGGATACATAGTAAAGGTCCTGAAATTACTACTACTCACTGTACCATGTACCCTATGTCAGGAACCCATCGCAGTTTTTCTCTGACATCGCACCACCTTCAAATCCTCCTCTTTGCTTCTCTCGCACTTCCTCATGCGTGCTCTCGGTCTCTTCTTGCTCCTAGATTTTTTTTCAAAAGGGGGAACTCCTAGTGGCAATATTGTTCATTTTATCGCTAATAGATTTCGCATCTTGCTAATATTTTGCATGCCGACAATCTACAAGTGACATTTTTTACAAAAAAAAGAAGGTTTTTTCTTCTGTAAAGAATGTACTCCCTCTGATCGAAATTATTGTTCCCAGATTTTTCTAGATTCGGATGTATCTGGCTCTAAAACATGACTAGATACATTTCAATCTAAACAAATCCGAGAATAATAATATGGATCGGAGGGAGTGGTACTTGTACTATAGGGAAATGATGGCTCGAAATGGAGGGGGGAAATGTAGGGCTACTGTAGAAGAGATTTATGACCTCAGAGAATAAAAGGGAGGCAGCACGAGAGGGTAGCGGCGAAGAGGAGTTGAAGGCGGTGCGATGCGAGAGCAAATTTATGATGCGCTCCTGACATGAGGTACTCCTACAGCCTTTCAGTGTGCTACTCCTCCTCCAAGCAGGGCAACTAAATTGTGCACTACTCTCTCCTTTGCTACCTCTCACGTCCATCCTCCATATCTTCTCGGCAACCCCACACGCACTTGCCAGCTGATCTCTCCCTTATCCACAGTGTGGCGTTGCACACGTGTGCCACTCTACTACAATGGCTCTATGTCTATCTTTTTTTTATAACTTTGCTCTGACATCGAACCGCCTTCAACTCCTCTTTGCTGCTGCCCTCTCAGACTGCCTTATCTAACCTCATAATCTCTTCTATAGTAGCCTTTGTTTGATGGGGATATGCCGAAGAGGGTGTGCCCAACAGGACATTTCGACTGGACCAGGGCCTCTGCGAGTGGGCCTGCAGGACGGTGACTGGAATGCGATTGGAAAGGAAGCCTGGCGACTGGAAGCTAGAGGCCCGGAAGCGTAGTTAGGCCTAGTCGGATTAGGTCAAATCCTTCGAGTCCTTAACTAATTCCATTGTATATCTGTAAACCCTAGCAAGTCGCCCCTATATAAGCCTCCCTAGGGTACTCTCTGAACTTACATTCCATCATACACCCCATCGACTCGCCGCCTAGACACCGAGTTTGCCACCCTTGTAAATCAATCGATAATACAATCTAGGAGGAGTAGGTCTTTACCCTACGAGGTGCCGAACCTAGGTAAACCCATGTGTATTTGCCCTCATCTCGCTCTGCAGATGGCTGCCCGCTCTTGCCCCAAATCCTTCCAATCTCTACCCCTAGTAGCGACTCCCATGGTAATTCCCATGACAGTGGTGCCCACCGTGGGGCATGGCCGGTCTGGTCTGAGTTCTGCGGCAAGACCCTACTCGCCAATCGATTCCCGATCGCCACCGGCCGCATGATCGCAACCGGCGGGATCCTTCAGATCCTGCCTAGCAGCTACATCCTGGCATCATGCCCAATCACACACAACATGGTGATGCTGGTCGGCACCATCAACCTGTTCGTCGGCTTCACGGACATCGTCAACCCGGCGAAGACGGCGATCATCGGAGAGTTGCCGCCACGCCGCAATCTACCTCGGTGGGATAGATCCGCTTAATCAGCCACCTCGCCTAGAAGTACGACTCGACCGCCAGCAACGCCGGCCGGGACTAACACAACCGCGGACAACGCGACCCTCCATGATGACACCGATTTGGTGACCCCTGCCTCGTTCACCGGATCCATCACCGCCGCAGCACACGAAGACTCCATCATGCAGGTCTCCAATGCCAAGGATTTCAAGGACCCCTCTATCCTCGGGATCTTCGACTTCGACTCCGGTCGGAATCACCTGAAGACTTCCACGCCAGATCCAATAGCTTCAACACGATCTACATGGTGGGTAGCATGACTACCCCACCACATTCTCCACGTCGATCCTGCCGACCACGACGACAACTGAGGTCGAGGTGTACCGCCAACAACTGGAGGCAGCAAAACGTGCGGAGCAAGCCGAGCGCGAGAAGTACCATCTCTAGCGGGAAACAGCGCAGGAGCTGTCGCTCTACCACCAACGCCGCATTAGGACCCGCTTGAACTCCGAAGTCCAGGGCCGTGTCCTGAACTTTGACGACGAGCATGACCCCGCTCACGCAGCCGAGCATGCGGTCTGCGAGAACGCGCCACTCGGCACATCAGTGACCGGTGCCCCACTGCCACCCCGCCTCCTTCGGAGCAGCCGCGAATCATTATCTCACCACAAGCCCAGGACTCAAATGGACTCCTGCTCTACTCCACCCCGATGGACAATGTCATTGCAGGGCAAGTTGTAGTCACCAATCTCAACATTACGGGGGTGGGCGCGTCGCAGATCAAGTACGTCCAGGCCCTACTCGCCAGGGTCGTCGAGCAACAAGCCGTGGGAGTCGACCCGCGGGGACGGATGTACTACCGCTCATCGGGGAGCAGGGCGGCCTCGAGTGGCCATCCAACAATCGCCAACACCCTCAACTGCCCATCGCCCAAGCCCCCGTAGCTCCAACTGTGGGTTGCGAATCCCGCGCTCTCCACCAACGAGCCACGACCCGCAAACGACATGGTCGCCACCAACGCTCTTCCAATCGATGCGCGGACACATATCGTCAACAACCAGGCTTGGTGAGCATGCCAGCCAAACAACTTGAGGCACACCCTCACCAACCGTGACGAGCCGGAACCAAGAGGCTCCCTCAGTCGAGTCGGACCACGATGCTTCGGACCAATGATCCGAGGCGAAAACTACCCTGCCAACTTCAAGGCGCCAAAGGAGATTGAGAAGTATGACCCAACGTACGAACCAACGGTGTGGCTCTACACATACCTCATGGCGATGGGGATCTCTGGCCACACCGACCTTCTCGCCGCTCGCTACCTCCCCTTGATGATGGAGGGAGCGACCCGGCAGTGGATCAACACTCACCCCACGGACAACATCGACTTGTGGGAGGACATTATAGAGGCCTTTGTCAGTCACTTTGAGGGCTCCTACACCCTTACCACCACCATCGAGGACCTAGAGTGCTACATCATGGGACAACGCGAGTCGACCTGCCACTGGGTACAACCGTGGTAGAACTTGTGGATCAACGCCTCCGGCATCCACCCGGACACGGCGATCCACTGCTTCAATGTCGGTACAAGCCTCTGGTCGCCAAGATCAAGAGGGTCTACAGAACGTTCAACAATGTCCCCGACCTCCTTGAGATCACCAAGCACTATGCGGAGGAGGACCCGAATCAAGACTCCGGCGACGAGTTGGGTGGAAAGCACTGCCTCAGTGGCAACAACAACGGGAAACAGCGTGATATGCGCTACAGTAGCACTCGCCTCACCAGCAAGCACCATGGTGATGGGCAAGTCAACTTCGTCTCCAATACTGGTTATGGGGCAGCGCAACCCCAAGACTTCCACTTCGACGAAGGAAACTACCGCGACAGTGGAAACTACCATGCCAACAACGCGGCGAGGCCAAAATTCGACCCAGCTGCCCTACTCGACCAGCCCTGTGTCTACCACAGCAGGGAGGGGAAGCCCGCCACTCACACTGCCACCGACTGCCACTCTCTGAAGGAGATTGAGAAGGCAAGGTGAGCAAGAGAGGGCCCCAACAACGACCCACCAAGGAACAATGACAACACCGGCGGGTTCGGCAACACCGTTGGCTCGCTGCACACGTTCACCAGGCTCAGCACCAAATGCGAGAAGAAGGTGCTCGTCCATCTAGTTGTTGTCAATGCGGTGACCCAGGTCGACATCCCCCGCTTCCTCAACTACTCCGAGCAAAGCATCGCCTAGAGTCGCCAAGATCACATGCCCATGATCGAATATCCAGGGCGAGTCACCCTAGTGGTCAAGCCCAAAGTGGCTGATGACTGGCTACCCAAGACACTGATGGACGGTGAAAGCTCCATCAATATCATGTACTTAGACACGTTCCAGAGGCTACACCTCCCGGAGTCGATGACCGAGTTGACCCTCACCACCTTCCACGGCATTGTCCCCGGTCGGAAGGCATACCCGATCGGCAAGGTGACGCTGCCAGTCACCTTCGGCACACCAGCGAACTTCCACACCGAGCGGATCATCTTCGAGCTGGTGAACTTCCACAGTCCCTACCACTACGTCCTAGGGCGACAAGCATTCGCAAAATTCATGGCGGTCCCACATTATGCCTACAACTTGATGAAGCTCCTCGGGCCACACGACATCATCACCATCCACGGCGACCCCGACATGGCCGTGGAGTCATCACCGAGGAGACCAACCATGCTGATGAGCTTGCCAAATAAGTGAGTGTCGTCGACAAGGATGACCCCAGGATCTTGAAGAATCCCAACACAGAATATGTCAGGTCGTCAGTATTCAAGGCCTCCACGCACACCCGCACCGTCGAGCTCGTCCCGGGCGACTGAAGCCAGAAGGTCACAATTAGGACCAACATGAACCTCACATAGGAAAGCACGCTCATCGAGTTACTACGTGAGAATCAGGGCATCTTCGCATGGAAACCATCTGCTAGTTGTTTCGCTGCTATTCTGTGTTTGTGCCCATCGTGACATTCATGTAAGACTATCTATGTAAGACTTTATGTATTCGGTACTATAATGGATGTGTACTTTGATACTAAGTCGGTTATGCTCCACGATGCATTGACCTTGGGATCGTGGTGGTTGCATAATTTGGTAATCTCGAACATCAAATTCGGGGTCGCCACAAATAGGTGCGAAGTACATGAGGTCTCTGTGACACTCAAGCCTTGTCGAAGTTGAAATGATGGCTAACTTCTAGTCTAAACAAAATCCGAGTCTAAATGATGACCTAATAGACGTATATATGGAGGGACGAAAGGGGATGCGGCCAGCCTTGGGAGAGGTAGCTAGAAATCCTTCCTAAATTGGTTTCCTCCACTTATACGGACTCTAAAAATTCAGCCTAAAAAGTTGGACGAAATTACATGGTCTAGCCCATTAATAAAAGGTGACGCAGCACCATATGACTATATGGACGGAATTATGAAGTGGTAATGTATTGGTTTCGTCCATCTCTTCATCTCTTATTATGGTGGCTTCAAAGTTCTAAAATCTTCACTTGTAGCGTCATCTTCCATCCTCCCAAGCTTTTTGCCGTCTCCATACTTGATCATGCTCCATTGATTATTCGTCTTGTCGTTGCTAGGTCCATCATTCCTAAGTAACATAAACACATCTGATTTAGGCAATATCATATTCTCATATACATAAGGAAGAGTTCCTAGAAACGAAAGTACCTGATAAGTAAGTAGACATGCACGATCTCTTGTGACAGGTCCTTGTAATGGTACTGTAGGTGCAGTGGTTGTATCAGTAGTAGGGATGTCCTCATCACAGGATGTGGATGGTGATGAGGCAGTGAAGGAGAGAGAAAACACAATTTTTTTCTGGATACATAGTAAAGGTCCTAAAATTACTACTACTCACCGTACCATGTACCTTCTGTCAGGAACCCATCGCAGCTTTGCTTTGACCTCGCACCACCTTCAAATCCTCCTCTTTGCTTCTCTCGCACTTCCTACTGAGTGCTCTCGGTCTCTTCTCGCTCCCAGATTTTTTTTCAATAGGGGGAACTCCTAGTGGCAATATTGTTCATCTTATCGCTAATAGATTTCGCATCTTGCTAAAATTTTGCATGCGACAATCTTTAAGTGACACTTTTTTACAAAAACAAGAACGTGTTTTCTTCTATAAAGAAAGTACTCCCTCTGATTGAAATTAATGTTCCCAGATTTGTCTAGATTCGGATGCATCTAGCTCTAAGACATGACTAGATACATTCGAATCTAAAAAAATCTGAGAACAATAATATGGATCGGTGGGAGTGGTACTTGTACTATAGGAAAATGATGGCTCAAAATGGAGGGGGGAAATACATGGCTACTATAGAAGAGATTTATGAGCTCAGAGAATAAAAGGGAGGCAGCGCGAGAGAGCAGCGGCGAAGAGGAGTTGAAGGTGGTGTGATGCCAGAGCAAATTTATGATGCGCTCCTAACATGAGGTACTCCTACAGCCTTACAGTGTGCTACTCCTCCTCTAAGCAGGGAAAATAAATTGTGCACTACTCTCTCCTTTGCTACCTCTCACGTCCATCCTCCATATCTTCTCGGCAACCCCACGTGCACCTGCCAGCTGATCTCTCCCTCATCCACAGTGTGGCGCTGCACACGTGTGCCACTCTACTACATCGGCTCTATGTCTGTCGTTCTTTTATAACTTTGCTCTGACATCGAACCGCCTTTAACTCCTCTTTGCTGCTACCCTCTCAGGCTACCTTCTCTAACCTCATAATCTCTTCTATAGTAGCTCTTTGTTTGATGGGGATATGCCGAAGGGGGTATGCCCAACAGGACGTTTCGACTAGACCAGGGCCTCTACGAGTGGGATTGCGGGACAACGGCTAGAATGCGATTGGAAAGGAAGCTTGGCGACTGGAAGCTGGAGGGCCAGAAGCATAGTTAGGCCCAGCCGGATTAGGTCAAATCCTCCGAGTCCTTAACTAATTCGGTTGTATATCTATAAACCCTTGTGAGTCACCCCCTATATAAGCCTCTCTAGGGTACTCTATGAACTTACGTTCCATCATACACCCCATCGACTCGCCGCCTAGCCACCGAGCTTGCCACCCTTGTAACTCACTCGATAATACAATCTAGCAGGACTAGGTCTTTATCCTACGGGAGGCCGAACCTGGGTAAACCCCTATGTCTTTGCCCTCATCTTGCTCAGCCGATGGCTGCCCGCTCTTGCCCCAAATACTTCCAATCCCTACCCTTGGTAGTGACTACCATGGTCATTCCCACGACAGTGGCGCCCACTTTGGGGCATGGCCGGTCCGGCCTGAGTTCTACGGCGAGACCCTACTCGCCAATCGATTGGCCGATTGCCACCGGCCGCATGATCGCAAGCGGCGGGATCCTTCAGATTGTGCCCAGTAGCTACATCCTAGCATTCCGACCGATCACACATAGCGAGGTGATGCCGATCAGCACCATCAACCCGTTCGTCGGCTTCACGGACGTCGTCGACCCGGCGGAGACGGCGATCATCGGCGGGTCACCACCACGCCACGATCTACTCTCGAAGGCCAGATCCGCTCCATCAGCCGCCTCGCCTCCGAGTATGACTCGACCGCCAGCAACTTGGCCGGGACTGACGCAGCCACGAACGACATGGCCCTCCGGGACGACGCCGATTCGGCCGCCCCTGCCTCGGTCACCGGATCCATCACGGCTGCATCACACGAAGACTCCATCACACGGGTCTCCAATGCAGAGGATTTCAAGGACCCCTCCATCCTCGGGATCTTTGACTTCAACTCCAATCGGAATCACCTAAAGAATTCCATGCCAGATCCAATCGCTTAAACACGATCTACATGGCGGGTAGCACGACTGCCCCACTAGATCCCTTGTCCTGGCCAATCCCGCAGACCGCGATGGCAACGGAGGATGAGGAGTACCGCCAACAACTAGAGGTGGCAACACGCGCGGAGCAAGCCGAGCCCGAGAAGTACCGCCTCGAGCGGGAAATGGCGCGGGAGATGTCTCTCTACCATCAGCGCCGCATCAGGACCCGCCTGAACTCCGAAGTCCAGGGCTGCATCCTGAACTTTGACGACGAGCACAACCCCGCTCGCGCGGCTGAGCACAAGGTCTGCAAGAATGTGCCACCCGGCGCACCGGTGACCGGTGCCCCATCGCCACCCCGCCTCCTCCGGAGCATCCGCGGATCATCATCTCACCACAAGCTCGGGACTCCTATGGACTCCTGCTCTACTCCACCCTGATGCACAATGTCTGCAGGGCAAGCTATAGTCGCCAACCTCAACATTACGGGGGTGGGCACATTGCGGATCAAGTACGCCCAGGCCCTACTCGCCAGGGTTATCGAGCAACAAGCCGCGGGAGTCGACCCACGGGGACGGATGTACTCCCGCTCATCGGGGAGCAGGGCGGCCTCGAGCAACCATCCAACAATCGCCAACACCCTCAACTGCCCACTGCCCGAGCCCCCGTAGCTCCAACCGTGGACCGTGAATCCTGCGCTCTCCGCCAACGAGTCATGACCCACGAACAACATGGTCGCCACCAATGGTCAGCCAATCGACGCGCGAACACATATCGTCAACAACCAGGCTTAGCGAGCGCGCCAGCCAAACGACTTGAGGCATACCCTCACCAAATGTGGTGAGCCGGATCCAAGAGGCTCCCTCAGCCGAGTCAGCCCATGATGCTTCGGACCAATGATCCGAGGCGAAAACTACCTTGCCAACTTCAAGGCGCCAAAGGAGATTGAGAAGTATGATCCGACGTACAACCCAATGGTGTGGCTCGACACATAGCTCATGGCGACGGGGATCGCTGGCCACACCGACCTTCTTGCCGCTCGCTACCTTCCCTGATGATGGAGGGAGCGACCCGACAGTGGATCAACACCCTCCCCGCAGACAGCATCGACTCGTGGGAGGACATGCGAGAGGCCTTCGTCAGTCACTTCAAGAGATCCTACACCTGCACCACCAGCATCGAGGACCTAGAGCGCTGCATCAAGGGACAATGTGAGTTGACCTGCCACTGGGTACAATGCTAGTAGGACTTGTGGATCAACGCCTCCAGCATCCACCCGGACACGGCGATCCACTGCTTCAAGAATGCATGTCGGTATGAGCCTCTGGTCGGCAAGATCAAGAGGGTATACGGAACGCTCGACAATGTCCCCGACCTCCTTGATATCACCAAGCGCTATGCGAAGGAGGAACCGAATCAAGACTCTGACGACAAGTCAGGTGGAAGGCACCGCCTCGGTGGCAACAACAACAGGAAACATCGCGATATGTGCTACAGCAGCACTCACCTTACCTGCAAGCGCCGCGGTGACGGGCGAGTCAACTTCGTCGCCAATGCCGGTTATGGGGCAGTGCGACCCAAAGAACTTCCACTGCGATGGAGGCAACTACCGTGATAGCAGAAACTACCACGCCAACAACGCGGCAAGGCTGAAATTCGACCCAGCCACCCTACTCAACTAGCCCTGTGTCTACCATAGCAGGGAGGGGAAGCCCGTCACTCACACCACCGCCGACTGCCACTCTCTAAAGGAGATTGAGAAGGCAAGGCGAGCAAGAGAGGGCCCCAACAACGACCCACCAAGGGACATCGGCAACGCATGCGAGTTCGACAACACCGTCGGCTCGCTGCACACGTTCATCGGGCTTAGCACCAAATGCGATAACAAGGTGCTCGTGCATCCAATCGATGTCAATGAGGTGACCTAGGTCGACATCCCCCGCTTCCTCAACTGCTCCGAGCAAAGCATCACCTAGAGTCACCAAGATCACGCACCCAGGATCAAATATCCAGGGCGAGTCACCCTAGTGGTCAAGCCCAAAGTGGCTGACTACTGGCTATCCAAGACGCTAATGGACGGAGAAAGCTCCATCAATGTCATGTATTTGGACACATTCAAGAGGCTACACCTCCCGAAGTTGATGATCGAGTCGACCCCTCACCACCTTCCACGGCATTGTCCCTGGTCGGAAGGCATACCCGATCGGCAAGGTGATGCTGCCAGTCACCTTCGGCACACCAGCACACTTCCGCACCGAGCGGATCGTCTTGAGCTGGTGAACTTCCGCAGCCCCTACCACTGCGTCCTAGGGTGACATCCATTCGCCAAATTCATGGCGTCCCCACATTATGCTTACAACATGATGAAGCTCCCTGGGTCACACGACATCATCACCATCCACGGTGACCCTGACATGGACGTGGAGTCATCACCAAGGAGACCAACCACGCCGATGAGCTTGCAAAATATGTGAGTGTCATCGACAAGGATGACCCCATGATCTTGAAGAAGCCCAACGCAGAATATGTCAGGTCGACAGCATTCGAGGCCTCCACGCACACCCACACCGTCGAGCTTGTCTCGGGCGACTCAAGCCACAAGGTCACAGTCGGGACCAACATGAACCTCACATAGGAAAATGCGCTCTACGTGAGCATCGCGGCATCTTTGCATGGAAACCATCTGACATGAATGGTATCCCGAGTCAACTCACCAGAGCGACCTACTTGCTGACCTAGCCAAAACTTTCACAAATCTGTGGAAGTATAAGATCAAGCTCAACACGGGGAAGTGCACCTTCGGCGTGCCCACCGGACAACTCCTGGGGTACGTAGTATCCAAGCGAAGCATCGAAGCAAAACCACCAAGGTCGACACCATTGCGCAACTCGAAAAACCTGAGTGCCTGCACGACATCCAGAAGCTGGTCGGGCGAGTCGCTTCATCCCCCGTCTCGGTGAGAAGGCAATGCCCCTCTACCGCTTGATGTGCATGAACCCCACATTCCAATGGGACGAAGAAGCGGACAACGCGCTCCAAGCGCTCAAGGAAGTGCTGCTCGCTGCCCCAATCGGCAAAGAGCCAATGCTCGTCTACATCGCGGCCTCCACTAAAGTCGTTAGCATCGTGATGGTCATCGAGCGACCAGAGGAGGGCAAGGAGCGCCTCGTACAGGGCTCGGTCTACTACATCAGCGAGGTCCTAACGGACTCAAGGTAGCGCCACCCGCAGTACCAGAAGCTGGGGTACGCGGTCTTCAGAGCCCAGCGACGGCTCCCACACTACTTACAGGAGCACCCCATCACGTTCGTCTCCTCCAGGCCGCTGCAGGACATTATCCGCAATCGAGAGGCGACTAGGCGAGTCGCCAAGTGGGTGATACATTGCAAATGTATCTATAATTTTTGATGTTCCATGCTTGGTTTTATCTACTTTCTTGTGTTTTGTTCCAACTTTGGAGTACTTTCTATACACTTTCTGGGACTAACCTATTAACAAGATGCCACAGTGCTAGTTGCCTGTTTTCTGCTGTTTTTGGTTCCAGGAAGTCAGAAAATGAATATTCTCGGAATTGGATGGGACAAAACCCAAAGTTGATATTTTACCAAAAGACTCACGGAGCCAGAAGACGAGACGGAGAGGGGCCACAGGGTGGCCACACCATGTGGTGGCGCGAGCTAGCCCTGGCCGCACTACCAGGTGGTGTGGGCCCCCTAGCCACCCACCGACCTTGCATCTTCGCCTATAAGAAGCCTCCTAATGCATAAACCCTAAATTGTCCAGCCTCAAGCCATGAAAAGTTCCGCAGCGCCACCGCCACCGAAGAGGAGATTCGGGGGACAGAAAGTCTCTGTTCCGGCACCCTGCCGAGACGGGGAAGTGCCCCTGGAGCCATCTCCATCGATCTCCACCACCATCTCCATCACCATTGCTGATTCCCATGATGAGGAGGGAGTAGTTCTCTCTAGAGGCTAAGGGTTCTACCGGTAGCTATGTGTTCATCTCTCTCTCTATGCATGATCTTATTGAGATCATGAGCTTGTAATCTATAGATCTACCTTGCTACTCAAGTGCTTTATTAGATCTCTCCTCTCCCCATGTGTGTGAAAGTGACAACGTGCACACCATGGTGGCACTTAGGCTAGAGATTACAAATAATTGTTATGAGTTATATTTGGAGTTGGATGTCTTTATGAAATTGTGGTGTTTTTTGGACTCATCTAGTACTCAAGGTGATAGTGTGGGGTTTTCTAGATGGGAAAGGCTTACTTTGAGGTGTACTATTATGGCCCTACCATTGATTAGAGTGTTCAACTGGAGAGTAGTGTCATAAAGAGAAGATATTTATATGAGAGTGTTCACTAGTGAAAGTATGATCCCTAGTCCTTGTTTCTAAACATTGAAACACCATTTGCAATTAGATCTGTTACATGTTTGCTTGCTTCCATCTTTATTTTAGTTTGCCTTTAGTCTCTTCCACGCCATCAAGTTATTTTCTATCCCCGTTACCACTTATAAATATATATGCCACTTGTATTTCACTATCTCTTCGCCGAACTAGTGCACCTATACACCTGACAAGTGTCTTGGGTGTGTTGGGGACACAAGAGACTTCTTGTATCTTGATTGCAGGGTTGCTTGAGAGGGGATACCTTTGACCACTTCCTCCCTGAGTTCGATAAACCTTGGGTGATCCACTTAAGGGAAAACTTGCTGCTGTTCTACAAACCTCCGCAATTGGAGGCCCAACAACTGTCTGCAAGAATAGAAGTGCGTAGACATCAAGCTATTTTCTGGCGCCATTGCCGGGGAGGTAAGGTAAAAGGTACTCACATCCTCCGGTGTGAGTGCTCAAAGTTATTTCCTTTAGATTCTGCAATTTTTTCTTTTTGTTTCTTGTTTTCACTAGTTAGGCTTAATGGAAAACAACAACAAAATTAGAGAGCTTTTTAGTATTTTTCCTAATGTAGAACATGAATTCTTTGAAAGAAAATTAAAAAACCCTTGGAACCTTCTTTGCATGCTAATAGCAATGTTATTAGTATGAATCTTTTGCACACCTTTGTTACTAATGCTATGGAAACATCTAAGCTTGGGGAAGTTAATTTGTATGAAAGTGATCTTTTTAGTTCCCCAGCTTTAAAGAAGAAAATTTTCTCTGATGATACTTTATCCCCCATATGTGGTAATTCTAATGATACTTGTGATATTTTAAATCCACATAATGAAAGCACCCCTTTTAAAATACCTATAAAAATTGTTGAATGTATTATGAATAACTGCTATTTTGGAGATGGAACTATCCATCCTGGTGATCATTTGCTCTTAATACATGAATTATGCGAGTTGTTCAAATGTGCAGGTATTTCAATGAACCAATTTAAGAGGAATCTATTCCCTCTTTCACTTAAGGGCAAAGCAATGGAGTGGTATGAGCTACTAGACGATCTCATCGTTTGGACTGGAAGGAACTTGAATCTCTCTTTTACTCTAAATTTTATCCTCCTCATGAACATAAAGATAGGAATTATATTTATAATTTTCATCCTCGTGATGGAGAAAGTATTGCCCAAGCATGGGGGAGATTGAAGTCACTAATGCTCAAATGTCCCATTCATGAGCTCCCTAGGAATATTGTTATTAATAATTTCTATGCAAGGCTTTCAGGACATTACAAGGACTATCTAGATACTTGTTTAGAGGGATCCTTCATGAGTAAGGAGGTCAAAGCTAAGTGGGATCTTCTTGAAAAAATTCAAAGCAATACCGAAGGTTGGGATAACAACAAAGGTAAAGAACCAGTTATAAACTATGAGTATGATTGCATTAAGTCTTTCGCTGAAACTACTGATTTTCAAGAGCTTAGTGCTAAATATGGTCTTGATCCTCAAATTCTTATTGATTGTTTTAAAACCTTTGCTTCTCATATTAATGCTCCTAAAGAAAAGTGGGACATGTATCATGAGCCTTTTAAAGACACTTGCATGGAAAATGAAATTGTTGTTAATGATAGCAATAAACATGCTCAAACCTCTGAAAGTACTATTTCTTATAAGCATGTTAATTTTTGTGGAATACATAGACCTTGTGAGAATAATCAGATTGAATAAGAATATTGTATCACCCACAGGAATGAAAAAACTAGAATGTGGTATAGGGCTTTAAATGATCTTGGTAAAAAAGTTTGTGCCCTTTATCCTTTTATTTGTGAACTTTGCTTTGAAGTGGGTCATTTCAATTTTCAATGCTCAGGCCATAATAATAGCCCTTCTAATCCAATGAGTACTGCAAGTTTGTATTGTGATGATATGATCACTCCTAATCAGCATGATGAACTTACATTATTTTTGGGATGTGAAGAGTTATCAAGAAAAACCTCTTTGGTAGATATGAGTGCTTTTGATATGAATAGTGTCCTTCATGGTTGTCATCTTTATGGTGTTGATAATTGCCACACAAACACTTACATACAAAATATTATACAAGATGAGATTTTACCAAAAAATATGATATGACTAATATGTGTTTTGATCTTATTAATGAAAAGAAGGAATCCTCCAAAGTTTCTTCTATTGTCTCTAATAATAAACCAGGGTATATGGAGAAGCTTCTTTTGAAGCCTCTCCCTCCTAAAGAGAAGACGATAAAGAAGAAAAGGAGGAGTAAAAGGAGGGAGGAAATGGTATTTTCCCCTAAGCATGTAGCTCCTATTATAGTTTTTGATGAGTCTGAACTCGATGATGTTCCTATGCCTATTACCTATAGTAGTGATCATGATTGGGAAAAGCACACTTTTGATATTGAAAATCTCTTTGGTACCAATTCTGAAAATGATGATATTAATAATTTTTGTACTATTAGTGTTATTCATGATCCTTCCAATGATGATATGTTTACAAATGAACACACTTTGGAAGATAATTATGATTACAATATGCCTCCTATATTTGATGATTATGGTGATGAGAATAATAATGATAGCTATTTTGTTGAATTTTCTCCCACTACAATTAATAAGAATGACTATGTTTATGTGGGGACTATTAATTCTTTTAAGCATGTGGCTCATGATAAGAATGTTTTGTGTGATAGTTATATCGTTAATTTTATTAATGATGCTACTGAAAGTTATTATGAGAGGGGAAGCATGATTTTATGTGTCTCAACAATGTTAAGTTTCCCCTCTTTATGTTGAAAGTCTTGAAGTTGCACTTGTTTTGCTTTCCTATGCTTATTTCTTTGACCTTTCATGACTTGTTTCTTTACAAGATTCCTATGCATAGGAAGTGGGTTAGACTTAAATGTGCTTTGAATTTGCTTCTTGATGCTCTCTTTTACTTCAATTCATATTTCGTATGTGAGCATCTTCTCAAACTATCATGCCTAACTTAAAGGCGTTAAAGAAAAGTACTTATTGGGAGATAACCCAAAAGTTTTAGATGAGTCTTGGAGTTATTACCTCTGTAATAACCGCTCCTTATCCTTTTTATTTTCTTTTTGTGCCAAGAGTAACCTCTAATGAGAGAGAAGTAATGATTGGGAAAGTTGCTGTCCCAAAATAGATTTCGGTGCTTCACTGTAAAAATTCGTGTAAAATCTCTGTACGTCCTTTTGAGGCGTGAATTTTCGTGCTTCTGCCCCAGGTTATTATCTAACTTTCGTTAATTCAACACTTTTTTTATTTGAGCAACAGAAGGTCTTCTAAAAAATTCGTTTTTACCTTCTGGTCTGTTTTGACATATTTCTGCCATTTTCTGCATTTGCTTCTTGTTGGTTCCTTTTTGAGTTCTTTTGGGGAATTGAGATTTTTGAGGGAAGTGCTATAGTAGATAGTGTTTTAATGGAATTTTATTGGTGTTAGAACTGAACCTAAAGACTTATTATCTTGAGTGCACTAATGGTGCTAATAAAGATTGTGTCAAGTTTTGTATGAAGGAAAAATTTCAGGTGTATGGAAGGAATGAGTAATAAGATGAAGGATGGACTAAAGCTCAAGCTTGGGGATGCCACACGTGTCACCCCAAGAAATATCCAAGAAGTACAAGCGTCAAAGCTTGGGGATGCCCAAGGCATCTCCCTCTTTATCAATAAAAATCCTAGGTTTCTTCCAAACGCTTCATTTTTATTGTTTCATGCACAGTTGTGTTGTTCTTGGAGCGTCTTCTTTTTGTTATCGTTTTGGTTTTTCTTTTGCTTTGTTTGCTTAGTTTGCTGAATAAAATTGGTTGGACCCCCTCTTTCATACATTGGTTTTCAAATAGTTGGTTTGGTTTGGAAAAGAGTAGGAAAGCTCATGCTTAAGTGGTAAAGAGAGCTTGTTTTTGACTGTGGCCTATGCTTTGTCATGCCATGCTTGATATTGTTCTGGCTTTATGCTTAGTATTCTTTGTTGTAGCATGACTTGTTATAAATAATTGAGATTGCTTAATGTGCCTTGGATGAATCATGCGTTGTTTTAGCATATTAAAGCATCATATAGTGGTATTCTCCTTTGATGCTTTATTTGGGTTGACTTGGCACATGCTCACACCATGTTATGTCTATCCAAAGTCACCATAGCCTTTATGATCCTTTAGTTTTCAACTTGTAGTATCACTTTATGCTTTGATCAATGATGTTTTGTCGCTATGCATGATTATGGCCATTATTGCTCTCTTAGTTTGTCGCTCCCAGTCTTTTGCTAGCCTCCACAACCAAGTATGAGTTCCACTCATGCATCCAAATCCCTAAACCAAGTTATTCCAAAGAGTCCACCATACCTACCTACCAGCTTATGCTATTCCAAGTATATTCATGCTTTTGTTTACCTTCCAAATTAAACTTGTTATGAGAAAACTAGTGATTAAAGCTCTCACGAACTTGATGGCACACTTTACTTTTCTTGCCCTTAATAAACTTGAACCATTGTGTCGTCTATGTTGTATATGCTTGCACTTTATTTGTTGGCAATTAGTAGAACCATGCTTTCATGGGGAACGCTTTCAACATTGCACTTGGTACTTGTACCTAGTTGATATCATGCTCTTTTGTATATGGATGTCGTCGGTCTGAAATGAAAGGGGAGCTTGTAAGTCCATGGAGTTATGTATATGTGTTAGAGAAACGCTTGGACCGCTGGTCTAATCCATGCTGACATGGTGGAAACCTGCAGCATAACCATAATGAGCTGTCTATGAAGCATTCTTCTTATAAAAAAAGAGTCTTATATTGAGAAAAAACAGAAAAAGAGAAAAAAGGGATTATGAAAATAGGAAAGAGAGAAAAAAGCACCATATTCCCATGGTAAATAAGAAGATTGCTAAGATGCTCGTTGTCTGCTTGCCTTGTCATTTTGATATGGGGATTCTTCCATATCATCGGGCAAGGGGTACCCCGTTGGCGGTTCTCTATGATATACATGTACTTACGATGACAAGAACTTACCGGTGACTAAACTTGAGTAGCAAGAGGAGCGGCCCTCGTATACAAGGGACATGAGATTTCAAACTTATACTTCATCAAGCATGTACACCATAGTTTGTTCACTTTAACCTTAATCACTTGAAGATGCTTATGATAGCGGCAATGAGAGCTGAAAGCTATAAGTACCATAATTTTTGGAAGCTATTTATGAGACTTGAATCCCTACTTCTTTTTATAAAGGCCTTTCTTCCACCATTATATTGAGTCTCCACCTTCTAACTTTATGCACCTACTTTGAGAGCATAGTGGCCATTGTTAGTTCTATGTTCATTGTCCCAAGACTAGTTGATTGATGCATAACTTGATATTGCTTGTTTTAAACTATTTGTATCTAGTCACTCTTATGAACTTTGAAGGTGTCATATGCATTTATATTTGCTACTCTATGAGGGACAAGCTGAATACTATTATGCTATGTTTTCTTTATGTGAAACAAACAAACATCTTGCAAAGCATTGTTATTCATGAATCTTTTGTTTGTGCCTTTTCATGTCGCATCATAGTTTCTTTGTCTTATTACTAGAACTTTGTCTTTCATGTTATGATTGAAGTACTATGATCCTAGCTTTGAATGTTTTACAAATACTTTGATCAAGTCTTTGATGGTGCATGTCACCTCAAAAATTATTCTTTCTTTTTGTCACTTACCTACTCGAGGACGAGCAGGAGTTAAGCTTGGGGATGTTGATACATTGCAAATGTATCTATAATTTTTGATGTTCCATGCTTGGTTTTATCTACTTTCTTGTGTTTTGTTCCAACTTTGGAGTACTTTCTATACACTTTATGGGACTAACCTATTAACAAGATGCCACAGTGCGAGTTGCATGTTTTTTGTTGTTTTTGGTTCCAAGAAGTCAGAAAATGAATATTCTCGGAATTGGACGAGACAAAAGCCAAAGTTGATATTTTACGGGAAGACTCACGGAGCCAGAAGACGAGACAGAGAGGGGCCACAGGGCGGCCACACCATGTGGTGGCGCGGTCTAGCCCTGGCCGTGCCACCAGGTGGTGTGGGCCCCCTGGCCGCCCACCGACCTTGCCTCTTCACCTATAAGAAGCCTCCCGATGCATAAACCCTAAATTGTCCAGCCTCCAGCCATGAAAAGTTCCACAGCGCCGCCGCCACCAAAGGGGAGATTCGGGGGACAGAAAGTCTCTGTTCCGGCACCCTGCCGGGACGGGGAAGTGCCCCTGGAGCCATCTCCATCGATCTCCACCACCATCTCCATCACCATTTCTAATTCCCGTGATGAGGAGGGAGTAGTTCTCTCTCGAGGCTAAGGGTTCTACGGTAGCTATGTGTTCATCTCTCTCTCTATGAATGATCTTATTGAGATCATGAGCTTGTAATCTATAGATCTACCTTGCTACTCAAGTGCTTTATTAGATCTCTACTCCCCATGTGTGTGAAAGTGACAGCGTGCACACCATGGTGGCACTTAGGCCAGAGATTACAAATACTTGTTATGAGTTATATTTGGAGTTGGATGTCTTTATGAAATTGTGGTGTTTGTTGGACTCATGTAGTACTCAAGGTGACAGTGTGGGGTTTTCTAGATGGGAAAGGCTTACTTTGAGGTGTGCTGTTATAGCCCTACCATTGATTAGAGTGTTCAACCGGAGAGTAGTTAAGAGTAGTATCATAAAGAGAAGATATTTATATGAGAGTGTTCACTAGTGAAAGTATGATCCCTAGGCCTTGTTTCTAAACATTGAAACACCGTTTGCAATTAGATCTGTTACATGTTTGCTTGCTTCCATCTTTATTTCAGTTTGCATTTAGTCTCTTCCACGCCATCAAGTTATTTTCTATCACCATTACCACTTATAAATATCTATACCACTTGTATTTCACTATCTCTACGCCGAACTAGTGCACCTATAAACCTGATAAGTGTATTGGGTGAGTTGGGGACACAAGAGACTTCCTGTATCTTAATTGCAGGGTTGCTTGAGAGGGGATACCTTTGACCACTTCCTCCCTGAGTTCGATAAACCTTAGGTGACCCACTTAAGGGGAAACTTGCTGCTGTTCTACAAATGTCTGCACTTGGAGGCCCAACAACTGTCTGCAAGAATAGAAGTGCATAGACATCAGTGGGTCATCAAAATCAGCGTCCACAACATCAAGTACGAGCCACGCAAGGTGATCAAGTCACAGGCCCGTGCCGATTTCCTTGCCAACTAGGAAGAAGCGCAACAACTGGAAACGTTGCCCTACCTCCACTACTGGCACCTCCACTTTGACAACTCCAAAAACTCCGATGGGGCCGGTGCAGGAATCGTGCTGAACCCCCCCAAGGGAGACAAGCTGTGATACGTGCTACAACTCAACTTCACGCCCTCCACCAACAACATGGCGGAATATGTGGCTCTCCTCCATGACATGCGGGCGGCCAAGGAGATGAACATCAATCGCCTCAAGTGCTATGGAGACTCCGACCTCGTTGCCGCACAATTCGCTGGCACCTGCGATGCAGTCGCCCCCAACATGATAGCCGACCACCAGGCGGTGGACCAACTGGGAGGCTATTTCGCCGGCTACTCGTCAAGTGGACGATCGCCGCAAAAACAAAGAGCCTGACACACTCTCGCGCATCGGGTCGGCTCGCCAAACACCACCTCCGGGTGTCTTCCTCGACATCATCGACAAGCCCTCGGTCTCCCTACCAAAGGACATCGACATCGGAATACCGCTGCAGCTCGAGCCCCCTCTAGTCGCCATAATCACAGAGTCCAACGACTGGACCGCACCATACGTCGCCTACCTCGAGCAAAAGATCCTGCCCACCGACAAGATAGAGGTGCGAATGATTGTGCGTCGCTGCAAATCCTTCATCATCATCAACATCGAGCTCCACAAACGCAGCATGACTGGTGTGTTCCAGTGCTACGTACAGCTAGAAGAAGGATGCAAGATCCTCCAGGACATCCACACCGGCGACTGCGGCCACCACACCGGTGCCCGATCACGCCAAAGCCATGCGCCACCGCTTCTACAGGCTCACCACACACGCCGATGCCACAGACATCATCCAACGATGTGTCGGGTGCCAGAAGTATGCCAACCAGACGCACATCCCTGGTTTGGCCCTCAAGACTATCCCCATTACCTGGCCATTCGCCGTATGGGGCATCGACATGGTGGGCCGATTCAAGAAAGATCCATCAGGCTACACCCACCTCCTGGTCGCCGTTGACAAATTCACCAAATGGGTCGAGGCGAAGCTAATCAAGAAGTGCCACAGCAAGATCGCCACCAAGTTCCTCCGCGAGTTAATCTACCGGTACGGCTACCCACACAACATCATCATAGACAATGGTACCAACTTCGCCAAGGGCGCCATGGCTGATTTCTGTGAGGAGCACGGCATGAGACTCGACCTCGCCTTAGTCAACCTCCCGGAGTTGAATGGCCAAGCAGAGCACGCCAACCAAAGCATCCTCCATGGCCTCAAGCCATGACTACAGGTCCCCCTAGAGCGGACTCCTAGATGCTGGGTTGAAGAGCTCGCCTCTGTGATATGGGGCATTCGCACCTCCGTCAACCGCTCAACAGGGTTTACACCATTCTTCATGGTGTACGGCGCTGAAGCAGTCATGCCGACCTATCTGGAACATGAGTCACCTCAGGTCGTCAATTATGCGAAGGCAGACAACGAGATTACCCACCAAGATGGGGTCAACCAGCTCGATGAAGCCCGCGACCTAGCTCGCTCACGCACTGCCATCTACCAGCAGGGAATCCGCCGCTACCACAGCCGCCGAGTCCGGGCTCGCACCTTCCAGGAAGGCGACCTAGTCTTGCGACTGATCCAAGACAGGAAGGGCATGCACAAGCTTTCTCCCCCATGGGAGGGGCCATTCACCATAGGGTGAGTCCTCGGCAACAACGCCTACTACCTCATTGATATACGAGGTGACAACCAGCTCGACGTTGGGTGGTTGTCGAATGTAAATCTCATCCACAAGTTCTATACATAGAACTATAACTTGTACTCAGCTGCTATATGATGAAATAAATTTGGATCGCACAAATTGTGTCTACTCACCATCTCCTTCTGCCAGTCGCCCTCGTACACTTAGCAATACGCGACACACGGAAGTCAACCCTTGGTTGAGCGACCGAAACGGCTAAGTAGTATGGCCCAAGGGCACCGAAAATGTTCAGGTCTTGTGCCGTCCACGAAAACACTACCCCGGAGCCACCATCAGAGTCGCCCCACTCGACTGGCCCTCCAAGCCAAGACAACCACATGCTTCTCACAACGACCTGTCCTCCGCATCCTCGTGCATAGGGTCTCGAACAGTTGAGTACCACGCTCGTCGACTTGTCCAACAATAAGCCCCACACGGCTCGGGAACACACCAAGTACGAGAGCATGCCTAGGACTCGCCATTTGACTGGCTTTCCGAGCCAGGAGGAGAGACACATTACAAATAATGCACTACAACCTCCCCTACTTTGGGAATGCGACTAGAACGGCCAATTACCACGCTCGAGGACTCGCCTAACTGACCCTGTTCGTGTCCGGAAAAACGGCCAAGTATAGAGCACCACTTGGGTCGCCAAGCGACCGGTTCCATGAGCTAGGACGAGTCGGTTGTGGTTAAACCTAACAACCTAATATAAACTTACACAAATATACGCGAGGTTAACTCCACTAAAGGGCAGATGCACTCAGGGACTCGCATAACCAAAAAATCAAACATACAGAAATCACAAAGCAAACACGAGTCGATCGACATTTATTCATTCAGTCACAACATACATTGTTCGCGATCAAGGCATATCACAAAAGCGGCTAGTCGCCATGACTAACAAAATGCCCCAGGACAATCTTTTCACTCCGCAGGTTTCGACGAAGAAGCATCTCCATAACCCTTCACCCGGACGAAAGGCTCCTAGGGATTCGCCTGGTACATCGTCAACTCCTTCACAAGAGACAACCGGAAGGGCTGCTCTGGCTTCAGGTCGCGATGCTCTCGTTCGAAGTCGCCTGGCGCCACCACTGCCTCCTGGTATGGCAGCATATCACCCATCTCCAATACCCGCTCCGCAAATGGAGCGTCCTTGGTGGTCAACTGAGCACTTCCGCGATCTCCACTGAGCCAGTCACCGAGGGATATCCACTAGTGGCATCATCAAGGTCAAACTCATCGGGGAAGTGTGTGAGCCCAAGACTAAGGGCCATGGTGGCCCCACGCTGGAAAGCCGATCATGCCATCCACTCAACGACGGCAAGCGCCTCCTCAAGATAGCGCCAAACGTCTGTCAGCCCCTCAGGGATAACCTCAGTAGGGGAGATCCCCTAAAGAACAGCTTGGACGAACAACGCCGAAGCGGTAGCCGCGTTCACCACCGCCGTCATGCACTACGTGGCATCAAACGTTAGCACCACCGGGTCGTTGTGACTATCACAGCTGCAACATCAGAAAATCAAGGTCACGAGAAAGAAAAACAATGGACTCAGCCACTCGGGGACTCGCCAACCACCAACAAAATAAGAAGCGGAAGAAAACAATTCTCACCAAGGAGCTTGTGGATGCTCGCGGTCACGAACTTCTCGAGCGTCACCAGCTTATCCTGAAATCCAAGAATGATTGAGTCAGAGGCCTTCCACTCCTTCTACGCAGCAACGACCGCAGCCTTGGCCCTTTCTTCGGAAGAAGGCATTGCATCTTTCGCCGTTTCCAGCTCCTTCGCCAGCGACTCGACCCGCTCCTCCGCTGCTGCCAACCTTGCCTTCGTAGTCTCCAGCTCAATGGCGGGAACATAGCCCTCACGGGCCTTGACGATTGTAGCGGAGTGATCATCTAAAGGAAAGAAGACCATAGTGAAACACTTGCACAACAATAAGAGTCCACATTCATCAAGGTAAAATCAACTCAATAGAAGTCGCTTGGAGTCGCAGGTTGGCCTCCTGCGTGACCAGCAGGTCGTGTTCCAAGCGCTCCTTCACGGCGTGCCAATCAGACGATTCCCTCTACAAACCCTGAAGACAGAAAACTAATAAGAGCAAGGACGACCCACTTTTTGAGTGTCTAGCCACTGAAATTCAGCGACTAGACCCTCGGGGACTAGACGACCAATGTTTTAAGCATCTAGCCGCTGAAATTCAGCAACTAGACCCTTGGGGACTGGATGACTAAAGATTTTAGCATCTAGCCGCTGAAATTTAGTGACGAGATTCTTGGGGACTAGACATACCTTGATAGCAGCGCCTAGCATGATGTGGAGCTCGCTGGCATTCGCCGAAGGAACCACGAATGACGTACGCTTGCGCCGTTGCCCGGCATCGCCATCAACGTCCTCAGGAACTTGCGGCGACTGCGTCCCAGTAGCCGCGGCAAAGGCTCTCGCCACAAAGTGAGGGGATGTCACGGCCGTCGCCACTGGGGCGCTGGCTACACGCACTGGCGCCTCTGTCGGCATGGTCGGTTTGCTCGGCTCCAAGCTGGCAACCACTTTGTCTTCAGAAGGGATGGTGGCACCGCCTTTCCCCACATCTCCTTCTGCCACGACAGTGGATCTGCCCTCCTTCTTGCTCTTTGCGCCCTCACCTGGCGCCCCCACTGTGAAAGCCTTCCTCTTCTTGGAAGGGTTGACGCCCCCTTCGGTATTGACTGGCGGAACCTTGGCCACCGAAGGGCGGCTGATCTTCTTGGCACCAGTCCTATGAACTTGCCATGATTAGCGACCCGATGATACCAAAAAATACCAAAACATGAAAAACAAAGCACCACAAACTTACTTGGTGACGGGGAGAACACACAAGCTGGTGCTGATATGGTCAGGCTTCTCCAGCTCCGGGCCCAACCGGCGCGTCAGCCCTTTCTCAAACACACTCTAGGCCCACGTTACCACGGGCTTCTTCGACATCGAGGTTGTAGCTACGGAAATCTCTGGCCCAGGCGATACAGGCGCCTCCTTCGGTGGCAGGGTCCCTGACCCCATGGTTGTGCAGTCCCTGGCTTTGGGGCCGCCGAGACTATCGACGCGATCATGGCAAGCGGAACCGCCGACTCCACCACCACGCCCGTGGCCCCTGTTTCAATCATTGGATTTGGATCCTCCAGAATCTTGGTTGTAACCTCGGCCTCCTCGTCATCAGTCTCTTCGTCCGATTAAAACACCGCCACTGACCTAGGTGGCGATGACTGCTTCATCGTTGGCTTCCTCGCAGGCGACTTCAGCTTTAGTGCAGGCTTCGTTGGGGTAGCCATGCACCGTGAGCTTTGTTCCTCCACGATATCGCCATAACTGTCATGCTCTTCAAGGCTACGACTTGCCTCGATTTCATGCTGCATTTGCCGTGAGTCTTTTGAGCTGCGGGTACAGGTGCAACGACCTCCATTACCTCCTCCTCACTATTAGAGGACCCTTCCTCCTCCTCCTCCTCAAGCTCCCTGGGAAACTCTTCATCGAGTGGAGGAAGCCAATTTTCAAGGACTTGGAACAACTAGCAAAATATAGAAAGAATGATGGTCAATCAACAACTGGGACTACAACATCGCGACTGCAAACTGAAATAACAAGGCAGAGGAAATCATCGTAGGGGCCTGATGCTTCTCGGCGGTTTACGGAGCGAGCCCGGCCTTAGGGTTAGAATACTCCGCATCCGTGATCTTCTTCAGGGTGGCGATGTAGTCCTTGGTGTCCCACTCCACCTTGCTCGCCTTCGTGGCATCATATTTACCGGTATACTGGTACATCCAGTTGGATCAGGTACCCAATGGAACCAGCTGCCTCCCAAGCGAACAATTGTACAAATTGATGGTCGCAAGGCCCTGGATCTAGGTCAACATCCTGTCTACGGCCATCCTCTGGTCGTCGGGGAGGTTGGTCGCTAACAGGCGGCACGGCTCGCTCCTCTCGGCAGTGTACGTCGGGAGTGACACTTCACCGTCGGGAGCAGATTCCATCACATAGAACCAGTACTTCTTCCATTCGCTCATGGCCTTCTTTGGTAGCAGCAGCTTCAGGAACTCGGCCTTGGGCTTCAGCTGACCCGACGCCAGGATCGGGGCGCCCGCCCGCTCATGGTTGAGGCAACCATGGAAAAGATCCAGTCACAAGGGGAAATAAGGGCGGCATCCAAGATAACTCTCGCAGAAGGCGATGAAGATTGTGAGCTGCTCCACGCTATGTGGCCCCAGATCGCGTAATACACGCAGAACCTCCGGAAGAAAATCTAAATGGGGAACCCCAGTCCCCTCTCCAGATGGCTCTGGAAACATAGAAACTCCCCGGGGTGAGGCCTGGGTTCCGTCTCGCTAATTCCCTTTACAGAAGATGCTCGTGTCCTGAAAAGATTTCAAGGAAGCTGTGTTGCATTTTGACTTGCCCCACAGGTCCTTGGGAGGCACCATTAGAGAAGAACGAGGTTGCTCCGAAGATTTTGGATCGGGAGAAGATGGGAAGACTGAGGGTGCGTGGGGGTGGATAAATGCAAAGAAGGTTCGAAGCTCCCCATGTCGCTCTCCTTATAAAGGGGCGCTACCCACCAATCTCAGGGTAGCCGTTACCCCGAGGTAATTTCGCTGAATTTACCGTTGGATTACCCAATGGCTAGTTTGACCAAGCTACCGGTTCAACATCATTCACTTGACTCGCCTACTAACTCGCCCTTCCAATCGGCCGGGCATGGCAACTTAGTCACATATCCACTCCCCAATGCTGCGACTGAACACATGCTGAAGAGATTCCTTCCTTCATTGAGGGAGTCCACCGTCGATTCGACTAGGCGTCCGTTTGGACTCGCTTACTCTGACTTCCAAACGAACACCTGCGCTGAACCAATGCTGGCCTCGGGGACTACTGATGGGGATATGTCGAAGGGGGTATGCCCAATAGGACGTTTCAACTGGACCAGGGCCTCTGCGAGTGGGGCTACAGGACGACGACTGGAATGCGACTGGAAAGGAAGCCTGGCGACTGGAAGCTGGAGGCCGAGAAGCGTAGTTAGGCCTAGTCAGATTAGGTCAAATCCTCCGAGTCCTTAACTAATTCGGTTGTATATCTGTAAACCCTATCAAGGCAACCCCTATATAATCCTCCCTAGGGTACTCTCTGAACTTACGTTCCATCATACACCCCATCGACTCGCCGCCTAGCCGCCGAGCTTACCACCCTTGTAACTCACTCGATAATACAATCTAGCAGGAGTAGGTATTTACCCTATAGGGGGCCGAACCTGGGTAAACCCCTGTGTCTTTGCCCTCATCTTGATCCGCAGATAGCTGCTCGCTCTTGCCCCAAATCCTTCCAATCACTACCCCTGGTAGCAACTGTCGTGATCATTCCCACGACATCGTTTTATCCCCTCCATTTGTATCCATCCTTTTTCTAGTACTACTACTTGATTTATGTAAAACAACGTTCCAGTTTTCACAAAAAAATCCTGTCACTTGGAAAATTGAGGTCGTCTCTTTTACTAATACTTGTTGGAAACTTCCCATGGTAACAAATTTTTTACCATGTCAAGATGCACTAATCTACCTAATATGGGAAATTTCCATAAATTATGATGTGGGTCACAGGATATGGCATTGACCTTGGTCATTCGGCTTGAAACCCGTTCATACATGGCAGGACAATTTTGTGAAGCTATTTTTTCAAAAGTTTTTAAAACTCAATTTTATCATTTTTCATGGCAGGTGATACATGCAAAAGGACGCCATGCACATGTCTTTTGTAAAATTTTGAGAACAATCCACCATTTACCTGCAGTTCAAATTAATTTGACATAATTTCGATAAATCAACATAAAGTCATTTGAGTAGGCGAAGTTAGCTTGAAAATGCTTAAAACATGGGAATAGTAATAATTAAAACATGCATGGTCCAATATGTCTGAAAACATGGGCTTATACATTCTGAGCCATATTATTACTCTCTCTCTCACTCTTTACGGAAAAACATCACGGCGCCACTATTAAAACTGATTTTTCCCTAAGGGCTAGTTTAATTCAAAGGAATCTAACAGGAATTTTATACTGTAGGATTTTGATCCATATGAATTTTTCCTATGTGCATCGTTTGATTCATAGGATTTGGCTCTTAGGAAATTTTCCCATAGGATTGCATTGCACTATGTTTTGGAGGAAACTTTCCATCCACCTCAACCTCATGTTACAATTCCTTTGATTTCCTGTGAATCAAACATTCTTTAAGGAAAAATCCCATAGGCTCCAAATCCTGTAGGATTCAACTAGACATGACATTCTAATAATACATCATTTTTCCTATTCTTATGTTTTTCTATCCCGCGAATCAAACAGGCCCTAAATGTTGGAGACTCCCACAGGCAACATTGCCTACTACACCAAGATGCACCCATCTACCAAATTAATGTGGGAACGGTATCATAAACTATGATGTCGATATGTCCATGACCTTTTTTTCATCAGGGTTGAAACCAAATAATATTCATACATGGTGGGAGAATATCGCAGCTGATTTTTCAAAAGTTGTCAAATCTCGTGGTTATCGGTTTCCTGACAAGTAGTACACGTGACGTGATAGCATCCCATGTGTAAATATTTGTTTTTATTTATTACATGTGATTGTTTCAAAGCAGGTTCAAAATTGTCAAGATGCAAATTCTTAGCAGGAAGTTGAATTAGCCAAAACTCCCGATTGTTTCCGATATATTAACTCCCTGATGGGTACCTCCAAAAGCTTTTTGTAGAACTTCAATAGCAATCTACCACTTACTAGAGTTTGTAGTTGAAATTTGACCTGATTCCGCTAAAAGAGACATAAAGTCATTCGAGTGGGCCGAGTTAGCTAGGAAGCTTGAAAACTCATAAAACTTAGGAATTGTACATAAAACATGGTCCACTATGTCTAGAAACTCGGCTTGTGGCATTCAAAAACATATTCTTTGTTTGCATAGTATTCATGGTGCTAAAGGCTACCAATGGAATCTTCTAGATGTTATACATGACATAATCTAATGTACTGAAAGAGATCCAATGGTCAGCAATCTTGGGATTTTCCAATCTATATCCAACTCTCCGATGTTCGAAGTTATTCGTACACTATATAGTGGTATAGATATTGTGAAGCAACAGAGCAGATTTTTCTTTTGAAAAGAAGTCAAACACTTATTTCTGATTTTTTTCATGGCGAGCAATACACGTAAGTGGTCGCCAGATGAAAGTATTTTATTTTCTTTCTTTTATTTCAATGTATTTAAAACATTATCAAATTTGTAGGCATGCATATTCTTGGCACGAAGTTAGTTGCATTTTTTAAAACTCGTGATGGTTCTCCATATATTGATAACCTTGGTACCAACAAATGTGATACGTCCATTTTGCATCACTATTCTATGTCATAATTCACAGGTATTCATTGATATATTTCATATTAAGAGGTGATACTTATGTTATTTCATCTTTTTTTGCATGGTTGATGACTTTTGGAGCATGGAACGCAGCAGTCAGGATTCTGATGGAAAAGGTGCTGTTTGGAGGCAAAATTCGCGAAGATCAGAAAATCCAGGAAAATATACAAAAATCCTATTTTTCCAGAAGTCGAAGGATGCCAGAAGGAGGAGTGGAGATGGGCCACAGGGGGCCCACACCACCCCCTAGCACGGGCCAGCCTAGGCCGCGCCACCAGGTGGTGTGGCCGCCCTGGCCCACCTCTGGCTCTCCCCTCTAGCGTACATATTCCTCCCGAAACCCTAAGACTCAGGGGCGACCACAGAAAGATTATGCTGCCTCTGCAGGGCGGAAAACACAGAGAGAGAAAGATCTCTTCGGCTGACAGAATTCTGCTGGGGGAATTCCTTCCCGGAGAGGGGATATCGTCGCCATCAACACCACTATCAAGCTGGACTTCATCGGGATCATGATCATCATCACCATCAGGACCCTCATCACCATCTCCATATTGCTGTAACAGTTGGGTTGAATCTTGCATAATTCTTAGGGAAAACTTTCCTGGTGTTAATTACTCTTTGTAGTTGATGCTATTGAGTGAACCGTTGAATTATTGTTTATGTTCAGATTGTTATACATCATTATTCCATCTCTGATCATGATCCATATGATGTCTTGTGAGTAGTTCGTTTTGTTCTTGAGGACATGGGAGAAGTCATGTTGTTAGTAGTGGAGTTGTGTTGAGAAAGATTCAATAGTTTGATATTTAAGTTGTGGTGTACTTCTTCTAGTGGTGTCATGTGAACGTCGACTACATGACACTTCACCTATAAGGGCCTAGGGGAATGCATTGTGTATTTGGCTA
This sequence comes from Avena eriantha, assembly GCA_910589775.1. Lineage (NCBI taxonomy): Eukaryota > Viridiplantae > Streptophyta > Magnoliopsida > Poales > Poaceae > Avena > Avena eriantha. The sequence goes on from OU342743.1 coordinate 356,915,207, forward strand.
CTAATCGTAGGGGTTCCCGGAGTGACAGAAACCTAAAGCCCCGTTAGGAAACCATTGCACAAGGGATGTAAGGGTCTTAGAGTTTAAAGTTGTGGTTAGCTTTCTACCTTAATCGCTTTCTTGTACTTATGGATGTTTGCAAGGGGTTTAATCACAAGTATGTATTAGTCCTAGGAAGGTCGGTGCATTAGCACAGGTTCGCCCACACAACACTTCGCAAGCTAAAGAAGATTAATCAACTATATGAAGCGAAAGCACTTGACAGTCTTCCTATGTGTCCTCGAGAACGTTTGCTCATCTTAAGTAATACAACCGGCTTGCCCTTTGCTAAATAAAGGATTGGGCCACTTGCTGCATTCATTCCTATTGTTTTTTATTTACTCGTACTTTATTTACTTGCTTTATCAAAAACCCCTCAAAATCTGTTTGCTAAGTATTTGTAGAGAATTCCTGATCCATACCACTAGCCAGCACCTTTTGCTCCTCGTTGGGTTCGACACTCTTTCTTATCGAAAATACTAAGATACACCCCCTATACTTGTGGGTCATCAAGACTATTTTCTGGCGCCGCTACCGGGGAGTGAAGTTCTATTGCAGAGTGGAATGGGTAAAGGAAACTTCTACTATGAGTATTGTTTATTTCTGTTAGTTGCTTTATTTTTGTTATGGATAATTCACTAAGTTTCTTATTTGGTAATGCTACTACCACTGCTAAAGTAGTAGATGAACCACCACCTGCTGAGAGTGATACTTTTAAAATACCTACAAGAATTATTGATCGTGTTATGGATAACTACTATGTTGGGGATGGAACTGTCCATCCCGGTGATCATTTACTCTATACACGAATTATGCGGGTTGTTCAAGTGTGCAGGTATTACTACATATCAAGTTAAGGAGAAGTTATTCTCATTATCACTGAAAGGAGGAGCTGAGGAATGGTATAAGCTGCTGAAGAATGGTCAAGCTCTAGAATGGGAGGAAATAGTGCCTCTCTTTTATTCAAAATTTTATCCTCCTAGTGAGATTCATAAAGATCTGAATCAAATATACAACTTTTGGCTTCTTGATGGAGAGAGTACAGCTCAAGCTTGGGGGAGATTGAAGTTAATAATGCTCAAATGTCCCATTCATGAGCTCCCCAACAATATTATTATCAATAACTTTTATGCAAGGCTCCCTCTACATGACAAGGATTTATTGGATGCTTCTTGTGCTGGATCATTCACTCGCATGGAAGAAGAAGCTAAATGGGATCTTCTGGACCGTATTCAAGACAATGTTGAAGCTTGGGAGAATGACAAAGGAAGAAAGTCAGGTATAAATTATGATTATGAATGCATTGAATCTTTTATGGGAACTGATGACTTTCAAAATATTAAAAATGCTTATGGTCTAGACTCTCAAGCTATTGCTTCTTATTTTAAGGCTTTTGCTTCCTACATTGAAGTGCCTAAAAAGAAGTGGAATAAGTATCATGAACCTTATAAATATGTTGCTAAGAGTGTTCCTGCAAGAAATACTGAAGTTTATACTACTAATCATGTTTTACATGAACCTTATATTGAGAAAATGCCTTTCCCAGTTAAGATAAAGGAACATTCTATGATAGCTAGTATGGTTAATGAAAGTACAAGTAAAGCTGTTGAACCTGATAAGAAAATGGTTGATGAACCTATTATAGCAAATGTGAAAGACTTTGATACTAAATATGTAGAAGAGGGACACACTATCCTTTGTAAGGATACCTCTAATATTGTTTCACAAAGTAGTGTTTTGAGAACTAGTATTCCTTTGTTTTCTGTTAGAATAAGTGATCATTGTTACGATGGTCCTTGTGATAGTTATATTGTTAAGTTTATGCACGATACTGAAAGTTACTATGAGAGAGGGAAAATGTTCTTATGCATCTCAATAATCTCAAGTTTCCTTGTTTTATGCTGAAAGATTTTATGTTGCACTTATTTTGCCTTCTTATGCTAGTGGTTTCTGGTTTCAACAACTTGTTTGTTTACAAAATTCCCTTGCATAGGAAGAGGGTTAGACTTAAACGTGTGTATTTTTGCTTCTTAATGCTCCCTTTCAACTCAATTCATACTCCTATGTGAGCATCATTAAAATTATCATGCCCATCTTAATGGCTATAAAGAAAGAGCTTTTTGGGAGACAACCCAGTTTATTTTTGCTTTCAGTTTGTTTTTGTTTCTTTGAGTCTTGGAAGTTATTACTTCGGTAATAACCTCTCCTTATCCTTTTTGTTTGGTTTTTGTGTCAAGATCAACCTCTAATGAGAGAGAAGTAATATTTGGGGAAGTTGCTGTCCCGAAACAGATTTTTATGCTTCACCATAAAAATTCGTGAGAGATCTATGTCTGTCAGATTGAGTTGTAATTTTTTGTGCTTCTGCCCCAGGTTGTTATTTAACTTTCGTTAGTTTTGCACTTTTTGATTTGAGCAACAGAAGATTTTCGAAAAAAATAATCTTTATCTGCTGGTCTGTTTTGATAGATTTTGCCACTTTTGCATTTGCTTCTTTAATCGATTTCCTTTTTGAATTCTTTGGGTTTTCGGAAGGAGTTGCTACAGTAGCTTATGTTTTTATGGTTTTCAGTTGAAGTTGAACTCAAAAGGTTTTATCACTTCACTTATACTAATGTTGCTAATGAGAACTGCGTGAAGTTTTGTGTGAAAGAAATTTCCAGGTAGTGGAGATAATGGTGCAATAAGGAAGTGAAAAGTTTCATGACTCAAGTAATAAGTGTATGAACATTAAGATATTGATGTTATTCAAGTACCACCACCACCGAAGGAGTAATTCGTCATCAGGTTTGGCATCCCCTTGGTTTGTTCCAAGCTTGGGGGAGTGTCGCGGTATCACATCACTATCTTCTATCTTTTTACCTTTTTAGTAGAGTCATATCATGAAGAGAGAAGTTATCATGTAGGATGGTTTGCATTATGGAAGTGTCCCCTCTCTCGTTAGATATGTATCCCTTGGTGTGAGTTGCCGTTATGGAATACTAATGAGAAGTTCTATCATTTACTCTTTTGCATATCTTATATTAGTTTTCAATTCGTGGTTATATGATTGATCTTGTTGTTAGTATTGATAGAACTTTGGGATCATTGAGTTAATTTAGTTGGTTTTGGCAAACCTGGCTCGGTTAGTAGCAACACTATTTTTGAGAGTTGAATGAAAAATATAAAAGTACTCTTAAAGAAATATAATTTCATCATCTTTCTTTCTTGATTTCCTCATAAGTTTAGTATTCTCTAGTTAAGATTTTTTGTGCTTCCAAGGAAGATTGCATGTTTGTTTTTATCAATTGTATGTTTGTTTCCTTCAACTCTTATACTTGCTACCCAGCCTTGCTAGCCAAAAACCTGTACTGAGAGGGAATTCTTCTAGTGTATCCAATCCTTTAAAACCAAAACCTTTGCCATTTGTGTCCACCATACCTACCTATTAGCATTATTGTTATTCTAAGTAAATTCATGTTTTTATCTACCTTCCAAATTAAACTTGTTATGTGAAAATTAGTGATTAAAGCTCTCACAAACTTGATGGCACATTTTACTTTCTTGCACTTAATAAACTTGAACCATTGTGCTCACCTATGTTGCGTATATGCTTGCGCTTTGTAAGTTGTGAATTAGCAGAACCATGCTGTCATGGGGAACGCTTTCAACATTGCACTGGTACTTTGTACCTAGTTGATATCATGTTCTTTTGTCTATGGATGTCGTCTGTGAAATGAAAGGGGAGCTTGTAAGTCCATGGAGTTATGCATGTGTGTTAGAGAAACGCCTGGGCCACTAGTCTAATCCATGCTGACATGGTGGAAACCTGCAACGTAACCATAATGAGCTGTCTATGAAGCATTCTTCTTATAAAAAAAGTGTCCGATATTGAGAAAAAAGAGAAAAATAAAAAAAAGATCATGAAAAGAGGAAAGAGAGAAAAAAAGCACCATATTCCCATGGTAAATAAGAAGATTGATGAGATGCTTGTTGTCTGCTTGCCTTGTCATTTTGATATGGGGATTCTTCCGTATCATCGGGCAAGGGGTACCCAGTTGACGGTTCTCTATGATACACATATGCTTACGATGAAAAGAACTTACCGATGACTAAACTTGAGTAGCATGAGGAGCGGCCCTCGTATTCAAGGGACATGAGATTCTCAATTTGCAACTTGTCAAGCATATCCTCATATTTGATCACTTTAACCTTAATCACCTAAATATACCTATGATAGGGGCAATGAGAGCCGAAAGCTAATAAGTATCATAATTTTTGGGAGCTCTTTATGAAACTTGAAATCCCTGCTTCCCTCTACGAAGGGCCTTTCTTTTACTTTGTAGTTGAGTCAGTAAATTATTCCCTTCTATCTCAGTAAGTATTTTGAGTTGTTGTGTTTCAATCATTCATATGATGATTTATTCAATCATGTTTCTTATGTTCCTTGTTTTGCACATTGCTCTTATCTTGGTGATTACTACTTTGAAAGCTATCATTGAAAATCAGTTATTTGTGAACTCCAGCAAATTATCAACTATTCTTCGACCAAGAGCTAAGTTTGCCATTACCAATTATGATTTACTTTATGTATATTTATTGTGTTTCCTTTACTTATTGCAAGTTTAGTTATATAATAGTGAGTTGTCTGCTATTATGATCTATGCATTGATGAATGTGATGCTTCTTATCCATATTATTTTATCGACTCTTCACTCCATAAACCTGAGGCCTGAAGGGAATATGCCCGAGAGGCAATAATAAAGTGGTTATTATCTTATTCCATGTTTATGATAAATGTTTATTTTACATGCTATAATTGTATTGATCGGAAACGTCAACATGTGTGTTTAATAAACAAAAAGGGCTCCTAGTTATGCCTCTCTTATAGACTAGCTCGTTGATTAACAAGATGATCAAGGTTTCCTGATCATGGACATTGGATGTTGTTAATAACAAGGTCACACCATTGGTGGAATGATGTGATGAACATTCATCCGAAGTATAGCATTACAATCAAAGTCATTATGTTTATATTGCTATAACATCATAAGAAGTAATCTTTATCCTTAGACCATGAGATCATGTTAATTGCTAACACCGGAAGAGTATCTTGATAACATCAAACGTCACACCGTAACAGGGTGACTATAAAGATGGGTTCAGTGCTACGAAGGTGTTATGTTGAGGCTCATGGATCAAGAGTGGAATTTGTCAATCCCGCTGACGGATAGATATACTCTAGGCCCTCTCGTTGATATCACATTGAAATAGCTTGCAAGCAAGTGGTGTGATCACTAGAATGTTATATCACGGGAACTAGAAAAGAGTGCATGTCGGTAACGAGATCAAACTAGGTATGGAGATACCGATGATCGAATCTTGGACATGTAATATATCGCCAGACAAAGGGATTTAGTTACAAGCATCAAAGGTTCTCACGATCACAGAAGTCATCGTTGAATGTGTAGGAGTCAGTACGGATCTCTAGGTCCCGCTGCTGATTATTGATCGGAGAGGGGTCTCGATGATGTCTGCATTATTCGCGAACCGTAGGGTGACTCACTTAAGGGATACCGACACCATTTGGAGCAAATATGTTTCAGATAAAGATTTAAGAAAGCGCTGGAATTATTTCAATAGACACCGAAACTATTTCGGGTGAAATTGCTGAAATTGGTTCTGCATGTAATATTGAAATGTTACAGGGAGTTTTATGTGAATGTTTGTTAATTAAAGTAATTTACAAAATTCTGAATAAAAATAATAAAAGAGTTTTATTAAATGAGAGAGCATTAAATTTGGAGAAATTTAATGCATTTAAAGTGGAGACTTTAAAAGGGAATGTGAAGAGGCATTTTAATGTGGAGGGGTTACCACCACATGAATGGAGGAGGTGAAGAGGCACCTCCTCCATGCGCCGGCCATGAAGGAGGGGCACCCCCCTCCTCCTATAAAAGGCCACCCTCTCCTCACTTCTCACACACACCTCCTTGTGAAGGATCTCTCTCCCCCTCTAGTATTATTCCCCATGGTCTCGGATTAGTGAGATACATGTTCCCGGTGGCTTTATCTGAAAAGGAGTTGCTGCTTTCGCTGCTTTGCTGGAGCGAGGGACGGAGGTTGTCGGGGTACCGGATGTGTGTGCGATCACGGATGCACCACTGCTTTGCGGTGCTGGACTTGGTGGTGCTGGAGCTGGATCTGAAGGGCGTGCTGGAGCCGGACCTGCTCAGACTTCCTGACGATCTTGAGATCGGCAAGTGTACGACTACATCAACCACGAGTTCCTACTCGTTAACAAAATTCGTTATCTTCGAGGGTAAGTTCTCGTTGGATGTATGTCCACTCGTTGCTTTGTACCTAGTAGATAGATCTTGGCGTGTAGTTCACACCGTAGGAAAATTTTTGTTTTCTATGCTGCGGACCCAACAGTGGTATCAGAGCCTGATCTATGCGTAGGTGCTTTGCATGGGTAGTACACATATGTTTATATGTGGGCGATGATGATCATGTTATTGCATCTTCTATGTATTTTGGATATTGGTGGCATAGTGGGATGAAGCGGCCCAGACCAACCTTACATGTCATCGTACATGAGACCGGTTCCACAACTGACATGCAACTTGTTTTGCATAAGTGGCTGGCGGGTGTCTGTCTCTCCTACTATAGTCAATATCTGATTTACAACGAGTTGCTAATAACTTGGTTATCCTCGTTGTGGTTCATGTACGTAGGTAAGAACGGTTCTATCTCCGAAAGCCCTAAGCCATGTAAAACTTGCAATTGATAAATTAGAGGCGTCTAGTTTAGATCGTTGCTGGGCTAGTGTCTTGATATGGTATTGTTGTAAGTAGATGTATGATAGATACTCTTACAGCACACTCAACGTGTAAGTTCCATAGACCTTGGCCTTACACACAAAGGAATGATAGAGATCATACCACGATGCAAGTGATAGAGATCAAATGCATGGACCATATCATCTCACTTTACACATTAGATGTTAGCATCTTATACTGCTAGTTTGGCGCTTTCTGTAGCATTGTAAGATGATCCCTCATTTAGATATCAAGATAACAATGTGTTCTTCCTTAAGTATGCACCGTTTTATGGATCGTGTTTCGAGACATCACGTGATGATCGGGTGTACTCGACTCTACGCTTTCATACAAATGGGTGTAAGACAGTTTTACACATGCGAGTACTAAGGTTCTTACTTGGCGAGCCTAGCATGTACAGACATGGCCTCGGAACACGGACCGAAAGATTAAGCATGAGTCATATAGTTGATATCATGCCCATATAGATGCTCGCCTTTGAAGCTACATCAACTCACGTGATGATCGGACTTGGTGTAGTGGATTTGGTTCATGTAATCACCAAAAAAACACAAGATATGTTGTTTTTGAGTGGGAGTTCATTTCTAATTTGGATTAGTCGAACCAAATTTGTCATAAATTAAATCAAAATGAATTTGCATAGTTTGTTGTAGTCATTGGCATTCGTTTTCTACCTTATGCTTAGTTTTTTATTTGAGATAATAGAACTATAGAATTCTGGATATTTACTTTATGAACTAGTATCGTATTGTTTTGAATGTCAATTTAAAGTTTATAAGTCCTATTGCAAACTTTCAGCAAACTCTATTTACTCCATGAAGTTTAATAAGTAGTATTAAATCAAGAGTAAGAATTCCAATGTTAGTATCTAAAGTATCATGTTTGCCTCCATGATTATTGATATTCAAAAGTTGTTTTAATATCAAGATTATATTGGAGCTGAAAATTGTTTCAGAAACCATCATGTGTGAAAGATATTGTGATATCTGAAACAATGTTTTTGGTTGCATTATGATAGAGTATAATTTAGCAAAATACATGTTCTCATATTGTATGAGAATTTGTGAAGGTTGGAGATGCTAGGCATCCGAATCTACCAAAAAGGTTTTGGGAACTGATATTATACTCGTGATTCTTCCTTATAGGCTATAGTAGCTTGATCATGAAAGTTGTCATGATAAGGATGAATAGAAGATGTAAGTAAAATGTTTACTACACTAATAGATTACTAAATAATGGATATTTGAAAGAATGCCAAACATTTGATGATGGTGATCCACTTCAAAGTGCAAGTCCAAAGGTATTAGTATTCGACTATATACAAGCTTTGTACCATGTGTCATGTTGATGACACCACTATGATGTTGATAGATTCTTTTAAAAGAAAAGGAATTGCTGAAAGAGAATCTATAAAATATTTGGCAGAAAATAAAGGTTGGAGATATCCAACTTGGATATATAGAAGATATACATGTTATGGTTGTATTCTTTGCTTATTAAACAATGTGGTTCTTAGGTATTGGATACCGGTATTGGATACCGAATTTGTTGGTATGAAGTGTCATACAGGACAACGCAATTCATGAACTGCAATGGCCTAAGTAACTAGCAAGAGTATAAGTGATGATGATCATCGAAAACAAATAAAGTGTTATTGTGCTTTTTCGTTGTCATCAAACCTAGCCTTCAAGATTTGTTTTAATAATTGTTATTTTGTTCCGGTATTACGAGAACAATGGTTGTTCAAATAATTACCGTATTCCATAAAGGATGGATGAACTTTTACAAGTCTAGTGGGAGAAATCACATCCATAAACACTATTGCTAAAATGTCGCAAGACAAATGATTGAAAGATCACTTATGAAGTGACATCGTTGTTTTAATTATATTGGAAAGAAAACATGAAGAAACTCCATGTTGATGGATTTTTGGAGTCTTTGATTTTGATCAATTGACGCATGTGAGACTTTCCTCGAGATAATTGAAACTCCGTCCATAGGCCAGAGAGAAACGGATGACTAGATTATTGGAAATTGTGCATGTTGATGTGCATAGTCCATTATGTGTATCCATATGCAATGGATCTTTTTGCTTCATATGCTTTCTTCGAAAATTTGAGTGAATATATCTGTATATTTACCTAATACGGAAGAAGTATGAAACATTTGAAAGTTGTTCAAAGACTTTCAAGATGAAGTGAAAAATCATTGTAACAATAAAATAAAGAGTTTATGATTCGATCATAAAGGAAGATATTTGAGTTACATGTTTAGCAAAACACCTAAGATTTGAGGAATTGTTCCATGAATTTGGATTTCCCGATAAACCACAGGAGTATGGTATGTTCGAGAGATGAAATCAAACCATGTTTGACATGGTAAGATCAAAGGTGTCATTTATAAAACTGCCATTATGTTTTAAGGATTGAAGCTTTAGAGACTACCGTTTTTACACTGAAAAGAGCACCATCGTGATCCATTGAAATGACACCACATGAATTATGGTTTGGGATAAAACCCGAATTGTCTTTTCTTAAATTTTGGTATGCTATGCATAAGTAAAATGTTTACAACCAAAGTCGGATAAGCACGTCTTTGTAGGTTATCCCAAATAATTTGTTGGGAATTTCTCCATAACACCGAGGACAAAAGAGTTTGTTACTTGGAACGTCAAGTTTCTTGAAAAGGAATTTTTCGTGAAAAGTTAAGTGGGAGGACAATAGAACTTTGATAAGGTTGTTGAACCTTAGCTATATGTGCTAAGTAGCGCAGCGCCGCAAAGTGTCCCGGTGGAGACCACAATGCTCATGGCTCTCGCGATTACAAAAGGTATGATCTCGGAGGTTAGAGTTCCTATAGAACCGTGTGGGTCGGTAAGAATCAAATAGTAAGATTTGATAAGCAAGTCGTTATTGTTTTGACAATGCTGAACCGACTACATGCAAAGAAGCGATGATGGGCCCTGACTCCATAAAATGACTAGAAGTCATAGAATCCGTGATAGTATCCATACACGAGAAATCAAGTTTTTGAACTTGGAAGACCCTCTGGAAAGGCGTGAAGCCTATCGGTCGTGTTTGGATCTATAAAGAAATAAGACATGGATGTTTAACATCTATGAAATAGTCAACATGTCGGAAAGAAGTTTACGACAATGTTCAAGGAGTTGACTATGACAAGATTTGATCTTTCATAGCGATATTTAGTCTTGACGGATTAGTGTAGCAACCACTACATATAATTTGGTATATGGTAATTGAATAAACAAAACAATGTTCTTCTAATAGAATGGTTACCTAGGACGTTTACATGACACGGTCCAAAGGGTTTTGTTAATTCAAAGGGTGCTAAAAGGGCATGCAAACTTCAATAGTTGAAGTAAGCATAGCGGAGTTGGAATCTTCACCATGATGAAACTGTTAAAAGAGTTTAAATTCATCGGAGATGATGAAGATGCTTGCATTTGCAAGAAATTAAGTGGGAGCACTGAGACATATTTCTAATACATTATGTAGAGGACATATTGTTGATTGTAAATGATGTATCTTGTATTGACACAAGTTCAGAATTTCATTAAAATAAGATTTTGATGAAAGACTTGGGAAAACCGGAATATTAGGCATCAATATCTATATCGATAGATTAAGGCGCTAATATGGTTGTGCCAGACATACATATATGAGATATTGAAAGGGTTCAATATGGAAACAACAAGAAAGGTTCTTGCTGCATGGAAAGGATTGTATCAAAATTCAAGTGTTTCAACACTTGGTGAGTAAAATCACATGAAGATTTTGATCGATTATACCATGATATGTATATATCCAGAATGTCCTATGCTCTAAATGTTATGAGCACATACCAGAATGATTCATGAGATGATCATTGGACGATAGTAAAGATATTCTTATGAGCTTTGGAAGAACTAAGAATATATAATGTATAAGTGACAAATAGTTAAAGGTAGTTCATTGTAAAGTGTTACATTGATACTAGTTTTGTCACAAGATACAAATTAAATTTATCTCAATTTAGACTATGGGTGGCACAATGTAATGGAAAGGATGTTTCATGATGGATTTGGATGAGTTCCAAAGTTGAGACATTGTGACGGATACTACAACAAAAGGCTAAGTATATGACTGCTATAGTAGCAGCATAGGAGGGCATTTGTGTTAAGTAGTTTGTTATCAAACTAGGTGTGGTTCAAAGTGGGCTAATACTATGAAGATATATTGTGTGACAATAATATCAACATATTTTAACCGGAACGAACTAAAGGTCTCACCAAAGGACTAAATTTATACAATGCCATCTCATTTGAGAATGAGTGATGCATAGAGACGCAAAGACATGCAAATACACACGGACCTGAAACTGTCAGATCCGGAGATTATGTTAACCACTAGCAATCGCGTATATGCAACACCAGAAAGCCATAGGTGTTCAATACGCAAAGTTTTTCAAACTAGATTATTGACTCTAGTGCAAGTGGGAGACTGAAGGGAATATGCCCGAGAGGCAATAATAAAGTGGTTATTATCTTATTCCATGTTTATGATAAATGTTTATTTTACATGCTATAATTGTATTGATCGGAAACGTCAATACATGTGTGTTTAATAAACAAAAAGGGTTCCTAGTTATGCCTCTCTTATAGACTAGCTCGTTGATTAACAAGATGATCAAGGTTTCCTGATCATGGACATTGGATGTTGTTAATAACAAGGTCACAACATTGGTGGAATGATGTGATGAACATTCATCCGAAGTATAACATTACGATCAAATTCATTATGTTTATATTGCTATAACATCATACGAAGTAATCTTTATCCTTAGACCATGAGATCATGTTAATTGCTAACACCGGAAGAGTATCTTGATAACATCAAACGTCACATCGTAACAGGGTGACTATAAAGATGGGTTCAGTGCTACGAAGGTGTTATGTTGAGGCTCATGGATCAAGAATGGAATTTGTCAATCCCGATGACGAATAGATATACTCTGGGCCCTCTCGGTGATATCACATTGAAATAGTTTGCAAGCAAGTGATGTGATCACTAGAATGTTATATCACGGGAATGAGAAAAGAGTGCATGTCGGAAAAGAGATCAAACTAGGTATGGAGATACCGATGATCGAATCTCGGACATGTAATATATCACGATACAAAGGGATTTAGTTACAAGCGTTAAAGGTTCTCACGATCACAGAAGGCATTGTTCAATGTGTAGGAGTCAGTACGGATCTTCAGGTCTCGTTGCTGATTATTGATCAGAGAGGGGTCTCGATCATGTCTGTATTATTCGCGAACCGTAGGGTGACTCACTTAAGGGATACCGACACCATTTGGAGCAAATATGTTTCAGATAAAGATTTAAGAAAGCGCTGGAATTAATTCAATAGACACCAAAACTGTTTCGGATGAAATTGCTGAAATTGGTTTTGCGTGTAATATTGAAATGTTGCAGAGGGTTTTATGTGAATGTTTGTTAATTAAAGTAATTAACAAAATTCTGGATAAAAATAATAAAAGAGTTTTATTAAATGAGAGAGCATTAAATTTGGAGAAATTTAATGCATTTAAAGTGGAGACTTTAAAAGGGAATGTGAAGAGGCATTTTAATGTGGAGGGGTTACCACCACATGAATGGAGGAGGTGAAGAGGCACCTCCTCCATGCGCTGGCCATGAAGGAGGGGCACCCCCCTCCTCCTATAAAAGGCCACCCTCTCCTCACTTCTCACACACACCTCCTTGTGAAGGATCTCTCTCCCCCTATAGTATTATTCCCCATGGTCTCGGATTAGAGAGATACATGTTTCCGGTGGCTTTATCTAGAAAGGAGTTGCTGCTTCCGCTGCTTTGCTGGAGCGAGGGACGGAGGTTTTCGGGGTACCGGACGTGTGTGCGATCACGGATGCACCACTGCTTTGCGGTGCTGGACTTGGTGGTGCTGGAGCTGGATCTGAAGGACGTGCTGGAGCCGGACCTGCTCGGACTTCCTCACGATCTTGAGATCGGCAAGTGTACGACTACATCCACCACGAGTTCCTACTCGTTAACAAAACTCGTTGTCTTCGAGGGTAAGTTCTCGTTGGATGTATGTCCACCCGTTGCTTTGTACCTAGTAGATAGATCTTGGCGTGTAGTTCACACCGTAGGAAAAATTTTGTTTTCTATGCTGCGGACCCAACAAGGCCATGTTTATTGAGCTCAGTTTCGCTTGGGGACAAGCGAAGTCTAAGCTTGGGGGAGTTGATACGTCCATTTTGCATCACTATTCTATGTCATAATTCACTGTTATTCATTGATATATATCATATTAAGAGGTGATACTTATGTTATTTCATCTGTTTTTGCATGGTTGGTGACTTTTGGAGCATGGACCGTTGCAGCCAAGATTCTGATGGAAAAGGTTCTGTTTGGAGGCAAAATTCACGAAGATCAGAAAATCCGGAAAAATATACGGAAAATCCTATTTTTCCAGAAGATGAAGGATGCCATAAGGAGGAGTGGAGATGGGCCACAGGGGGCCAACACCACCCCTTGGCGTGGGCCACCCTAGGCCACGCCACCAGGTGTTGTGGCTGCCCTGGCCCACCTCATATTCCTCCCGAAACCCTAAGACTCAGGGGGCGACCACAGAAAGATTCTACCGCCTCTGCGAGGCGGAAAACACCGAGAGAGAAAGATCTCTCTAGCAGACAGAATTCTGCCGGGGGAATTCCTTCCTAGAGAGGGGAGATCGTCGCCATCAACAACACTATCAAGCTGGACTTCATCGGGATCATCATCATCACCACCACCATCATCACCATCAACACCCTCATCACCATCTCCATATTGCTATAACAATTGGGTTGAATCTTGCATAATTCTTAGGGGAAACTTTCCCGGTGTTAATTACTCTTTGTAGTTGATACTATTGAGTGAACCGTTGAATTATTGTTTATGTTCAGATTGTTATACATCATTATTCCATCTCTGATCATGATCCATATGATGTCTTGTGAGCAGTTCGTTTTGTTCTTGAGGACATGGGAGAAGTCATGTTGTTAGTAGTGGAGTTGTGTTGAGAAAGATTCAATAGTTTGATATTTAAGTTGTGGTGTACTTCTTCTAGTGGTGTCATGTGAACATCGACTACATGACACTTCACCTATAAGGGCCTAGGGGAATGCATTGTGTATTTGGCTACTAATCGTAGGGGTTGCCAGAGTGACAGAAACCTGAACCCCCGTTAGGAAACCATTGCACAAGGGACGTAAGGGTCTTAGAGTTTAAAGTTGTGGTTAAGTTTCTATCTTAATTACTTTCTTGTACTTACGGATGTTTGCAAGGGGTTTAATCACAAGTATGTATTAGTCCTAGGAAGGTCGGTACATTAGCACAGGTTCACCCACACAACACTTAGCAAGCTAAAGAAGATTATTCAACTATATGAAGCGAAAGCACTTGACAGTCTTCCTATGTGTCCTCGAGAACATTTGGTCATCTTAAGTAATACAACCGGCTTGTCCTTTGCTGAATAAAGGATTGGGCCACTTGCTGCATTCATTCCCATTGTCTTTTATTTACTCGTACTTTATTTACTTTCTTTATCAAAAACCCCTAAAAATCCGTTTGCTAAGTATTTGCAGATAATTCTTGATCCATACCACTAGCCAGCACCTTCTGCTCCTCGTTGGGTTCGGCACTCTTACTTATCGAAAATACTGCGATACACCCCCTATACTTGTGGGTCATCAAAATGTCATTTATAAAATTCAAGAGCAACCTAAATTGACATTAAGTCATTCAAGTGGGCAGAGTTAGCTAGGAAGTTTGAAAACTAATCAAACATGGGAATCCTAAGTACAACATGTTGGTCCACTATATATATATATATGAAATCTTGGCTTGTGGCATTTAGATCCACATTCTTTGGACTTTTTTTACGTGAAAGAACAATCTCATCATCACTCGGAAAATTGAGACTTGAATGTTCTTTCCTGATACTTGGAAACTCACACTAAAGACATTTGTTTACGACAAGAAGATGTATTCATCTACCTCCGAAAAGACATTTAATTCAAGAGCAATCTACCACGCTTACTTGTAGCTCAGGTTTGACCTGATTTTGTTAAATTTTTAAGATGCAAAATCTTAGCAAGAAGTTGAACCTGTCGTCAAAACTCAAGATGCTTGTAGTTCATATCTGACCTAATTTCATTAAATTGGCATAAAGTCCTCTAAGTGGGCGAAGTTAGCTAGCTAGGAAGCTTGAAAAATTCTAAAACTAGGGATTTGTAAGAAATCATGGTCCATTTTATCTGAAATGTGGGGTGGTGGCACTTTTTTCAACTAGGTTTGCCCCACAAGAAGCGAGATGATTTAGTTAACAACTTCACACGGTCAGTGGAAGTACATGTTACATCAAGGACCTCAAAAAGAGAAAATTACACCTAGTCCATATTTAAGTACAAAGGGACTTGAAAATAAGCATGGAAAAGCAGCCGGGACTAGCTCTCCTTCTCAACCCACTATCTAAGGCATATTGTTCCTACTAGAACAACAACTATTTGCTTAACAAAAAAGGAAATTAGCGCGGTGCTCACTTTTGTCAGATCTTGCTGATGAAGTGCATCTAATGTGATGGGACGTATATATATATATATATATATATATATATATATATATATATATATATATCTAGTAAAGTATCCCTTCTTCAATATTGCAAGTGTCAATCTTTGAAATAACCTTCCATGCTGATGTTTGGAAAGCAGGTGAAAAAATCGAAACCAAAAAAGTTTGATTCACTGCTGCTTTTTGACGACGCCCCAACCTAAGGCCCAAAGTGGTTCCTTCCTATGCACACCAATCCAACGTAGCTGACGAACACACAAGGGATAAACACAGTGTCATTGTACTATGGCTAGAGTTGCAAGCGGGATCCTGCGAAAGTCTCACTTCTAGTTCATTTTTAAGTACTCCTATAGAATCTCAAAATGAACTAGAAGCAGGACTGTCGAGGGATCCCGCTCGCAACCATAACCATGTCTTAGGTTCTTAATGCCATGTTGTGGACGAGGGAAAGATCGGCTGGCAGGTGTGCGTGGGGGTGCCGAGAACATACATACTACCTCCGTTTTAAGGTATAAGGCGCACACACATTCCAAAGTAAAGTTTGACCGAATAAATAGAGTTACTAATACTTGATTACGTTGTGTATAATTAGTATGTATAATTAGTATCGTTGGATTCATATTGAAACACACTTTCCAATAATGCTAATATTGTACTGACTTCTTTATATATTTAGAGTAAATCTTGGTCAAAGAAAAACATACAAAATGAGGACACCTTATTTCTTGGGACGAAGGTAGATTAATACTATGCAAATGGAAACTATAAATAAATAATGTGTCTGGTCAAAATGACGTGACGAGAATATACTGCGCAGGAAGTGACATGGTTAATTTAGTGCACAACAACATGCTAGTCGGCATCCTTGATGCAGCCGCTTACTACAGCAGCAGAAAAGAAAAAACCACTTTCAAAGAGTCATCCCATCATCCCAGCTCCGTTGAGTTTATCCCCACTCGCCAACACTGTCTAGCCACATTTGGGATCCTCTCCACCGTGCGGTTCACACATTTTCCTTATCATCTCGCCCGCTGCATAAAAATCACTCCTTACAGACCACCATCCCTCTTCTCCAAAACCTCCAACTTTTCTATATAGATCTGCCATCGCCCCCAATCCTCTCGGATGCAATGGCGTATTGTCTACAAAAAAATTGGAGAGGTTCGATGTAACCCCCTGAATCAGGTCTATGCAGATCTTAGCATTTCCCGCCAAAACCCGCATAGAAGCGATTCAAAGACATCCACCAAATACTTTCGTGTGGGTGGATTTTATTACAACTAGTCACATCACAATAATTTACTATGAAACCCACAAGAAACATATATATGCAATGATGAATCGATGAGTCAAGAATACAAATGATATAATTCAAAGATACAACTCAGGAATAAAGCAAGATAGTATCCGAGTATGGACAAGATCCAAATAGGACTAAGAGTCCTGAAGAATAACCAAGTGGTGTCCATAACCCTGCCTAGGCCAAGCCGGAAGGGTAATCTTTCTAACATCTTCAATCACATACTTGTCAAAGCAAAAGGGTGCCGGCAAAGGGCAAAGGAAAATAGAAAGAGAGCTGTCAGTACTGATGCCAGTACACGACGAGTCTTAGAATTCGGCGGCTCTCGCTTACATAGGTATGGTGGGCTCAGTGACAACAAAGATTGCACTATCTAACTTATAGAGACACTCTACAAGTTCAGCTATCAGAGCGAGGTAAGGGAGCGCTATACGGTAATGTGAATATAACTCCAAGCATAACACATCGAAAGATTTCCCCCTCTAAGACCAGTCGAGGAAGTCCTCTTGTGGAACACACACGGTGGCAATATTAGTTGAGTAGGTGTTTAGTTGATAAGGCTAATTACTAATCATATTATTAGAGAAAAAACATTAGTGGCATTATCTATGATCATCACACTGTACTCCTGAGGCGTCCATAACCATGGACACATGACTTCTCTAAAAGATTTATCCTGTAGGGATGCACTACTGTACCCAAACGTACGTTCAACCCTTTAGGCAACATATTACGTGTGCCTTCCGAATCTCACAATAATAACTGCCCCATAACTACGTGCGTATCCAGAGGTATCACCTACTGTATTGACCCAACCAAGAGGCATGGCGATTCTCAAGGGTGGTACAGTGCTTGCGTCTATGGTCGAGAAGGATTGGAGTTCCACTATGGATGATGACCTCTCGGTCATACCGCGTTTATGTATGCAATGCAGCTTCTCCCACCAAAATATCATATCATCACCATGTTCAAACATATTATAGTCACCATGTCCGAGTACATATTATGTGTATGCACCAAATGGAAACTAACTTCTGACCCTCTGGATAAACGAATAGCACCGGTAGTTGAGGAGGGATCCCAGAGGACCCCGCGTTTGGTTAGCACGATCAACTAAGAACTGGTATCGTAGAATGAACGGGTCCTAGGTGGGCTCAAGCAATTCACAAAGGTGGTCCCTGCCGGGACCTTATCATTAGGTGAAACCATAACCAACAACATTAGATTAATTATCTTATCACCGACAAATCCAAGTACCATGTTCCACCTATATGAGAGCGATATTAAGCATGCCTACGACTCGAAATGATAGACTAGCTACTCATAAAAGGCAATAGGATAACCAATGCAGTATAGTGGAGCAGGTAAATAAATGAATGACACTAAAGCATTGACAATAAGGATAGCAATAGATCAAAGGAAGGAAGTAAAGACTATGAATGCAAAATAGGTAGGAGGGGGTGAATGCTAGCCTGTGAGAAAAAGTCGGTGACCAAAGACTTGTCGCAACTCACATCCACTCATCGTCCTATCCGGTGAAGAAGCAAAACACTAGAAATAACACCCAATGCAATATTTAATACTACGGCGAAAGATCCGGCATGTTTATGGTATGATGCATGACATGGCAATATGCGGTCTATCTTAGCAATATAAAGCAGAATCAGAATCCCGGCAATTAAATATTATGGTTCAAGTTGTTTATCTACTACGCAAATTAAATTTTGATTAGCAGGGGAAGCGTGGCAAAATCATGGCATCAGTTCGCTACACAAATTCAAATGGAGTTGAGATAAGACAAAAATAACCCACATATACACTCAATATTTACTTATTAGGTGAATTGACTAAAATCCCCCAAACGGGCAAAATATGTATGCATCATGAGTTATTTTATATGCAACAAGTTATGAAATTTTATATAAAATAGGTTCAGGATAGGGTTACACATTCGGCTCGAAGATCTTGGCGTTCTATGCTTCAGATTCAGATTTGGGCATGAGGCTTTGAAGTCCATGAAGGAGATCTTATCAGCATAGGGGTCGATGGCAAACTTGTTTGTGATAACGGGGTCTTTGAAAGATCTTAGCATCGGCACGGTTCTCTTCGGTGGTCCTTGCCTGATTTGTCGTGCATGCACGAGGGAGATCATGTCGATATGAAATGGTCTTGGCAAGGCATTGGTCTCGGGGAACCGCACGATCTAGAGCGGACCTCGGATAGCAACTTACAACACTGATACTAGCACTAGCATTGACGTAGGAGGGGAACCGAACATGGCTGCTGGAGGTGTGCTCGGGGCATGGAGGAAAACGCAGGTACAGGAGCACGGACAACAGCCTCGATGGAGCAGGTGGCCTATCTATTAGGTCTTGTTGCCTACAACACGATCTCTCAAGCTCACGTATTCGGAGTGGACTGAAGAACAGGAGATAGAAAGAACACAAGAGTAATTTTTGTGCAGCGTTAAACTGTGCTGCTTTTCTGCTTTGCCTTTTATTCAACAAGAGAAACATGCATGCCGTGGAGATCGCGCCCCCCGACTAGATCATGCCATCCCATGATCTGGAACACGTCCACGATGATCCTACTACTACGGAACGGAGAGTACACGCACGACTCCGTCCTCCTAACAACCTGGGACTAGCCAAACGGTCAAGTCATAAGCCTGACGAAACTGAACTTTAAAACATCGACACCTAAAACTGAATATCTAGTTTATTTGCTAACAAACTCCCCCTAAGCTAGATGTCCTTACTGAATGTTCACCATGCCCAGGCGAGTGCGAAGCTCCCGAAACCGAACACGCGCGAGAGGCTTGGTGAGAATGTCCGCGAGCTATTCCCCTGTGCTGATGTGCTTGACGCAGATCGTTCCAGCCTCCACACACTCACGGATGAAGTGGTAACGCACTTCAATGTGCTTGCTCCGATCGTGGAATACCGGATTCTTGCACAATTGAATTGCAGACTTGTTGTCGATGAAGATCGTCGTGGCGCTGCTCTGATGGCCGGTCATGTCCTTCATCAACCGGCGCAGTCAGACAGCCAGACATGTCGCTGTCGAGGCAGCAACGTACTCCGCCTCGCATGATGATAATGCGACAATTTTCTGCTTCTGTGACTGCCAGGAGATCGGACTGTCACCAAAAGAGAAAAGAGTGCCGGTGGTACTCTTGCGGTCATCACTGTCGCCGGCCATGTCAGAATCGCTGAACCCAATCAGCTCACGGTTGCTGCCCCTTGTGTACCTGCAGCCAAACTTGCATGTACCAGCAATGTACCGCAGGAGGTGCTTCACAGCAGCCAGATGCTCCGCCGTTGGAGCTTCCATGAATTGGCTCACGTAGCCAACGACAAAAGAGATGTCAGGCCGGGTGTGCACTAGGTAGCGCAGACACCCGACCACGTTGCGGTAGAACGTCTTGTCCGTCGCCGGCGCCTTTCTTTCCTTGCTGAGCTTAAGGCGTGGCTCCATTGGCACTTGCGCAGGATTGCACTCCGCCATACCTGCGCGCTCCAGGAGCTTGCCAGCGTAGGCAGCCTGGGACAGCTCAATGCCGCCCTCGCTCTGCCGTACTTCGATGCCGAGGTAGAAGTGCAGAAGCCCCAAGTCGCTCATACGAAACTTGTCCGTCATCTCCTCCTTGAACCTTCCAATCTCACCAGCATCTGCACCGGTGACGATAAGATCATCAACGTATATGCCAAGGAGAAGCCTTGTCTGTCCTTGGCCACGTGTGTACATAGCGTGCTTTGACAGAGAACTGTCGAAGCCGAGCTGACGGAGAGTGGCATCCAGCTTCGTATTCCAAGCGCGGGGCGCCTAGCGCGGACCATATAGAGCCTTGTGGAGGCGAAACACCTTGTGTTCCTCTCCTTCCCGCACGAATCCCGGTGGCTGGGCAACGTACACCACCTCCTGCAGCTCTCCGTTTAGAAACGCAGACTTGACGTCGAGATGGTGTAGCTGCCACTTCTGATGCGCAGCCACGGCCACCAGCAATCTCACCGGATCAAGGCAAGCTACAGGTGCAAACACCTCGTCGAAGTCGATGCCCTCGCGCTGGACATAGCCCTTGGCGACCAGCCGGGCCTTGTGCTTGACGACGGCGCCGGCTGCGTCCCTCTTGGTCTTGAATACCCATTTCAATCCAATTGGGCGATGTTCTGCAGGGAGATCAGTGAGAGACCATGTGCCGTTCTCCTCAATCGAGCTCAGCTCCTCCAACATAGCTCTCCTCCAGTGCTCATGAGGCTTAGCCTCTGCAAAACTCCCTGGCTCGTCAACGAAGAATAGGTGTTCTGCCTGCTCGGGGACTGTTGCGGCCTTGTCCAGCATATCCGCGACAAGCCGAAATCTGTGAGGCCCCGTAGGATCATCAGCTGCATCCAGCGTTTCGGCGAAATCGCTCGGCGGAGATACGAATTCAGGGTTCTGTGATCCTGCGGCAGTGCTGGGTGACGAGCTTTGCCCCATGGACTCGTACAGCGGCGAGTTTTGTCCCGCGGCGGTGCTCATGGCCTGTCTTCCTGTTTCGGCGGAGGCTCCCACCAAAACTGCACCAGGTGGTGATACTGGCTCCGTCACGGCTGCTGCACACACGGGTGCTCCCCCGTGCACCATGTACTCCACGGTGAACGTCGACTGTGCCTCGCCTTGCTCTGCGTCCTCCTCCTAGTCCCAGCTGGCGCCCTCGTCGAACACGACATCTCGTGAGACAAGGACACGGTTCGTAGCCGGATCGAATAGCCTGTACGCCTTGGAGCCAGGCTCGTAGCCGATGAACACCGTCCTGACACTACGGTCGTCCAATTTCTTCAACCCAGGCCGTGTTACCTTGGCGTAAGCGACACAGTCAAAGACGCGGAGGTGATCCACGTCCGGTTTTCGCCCGTGCCAGGCCTCGAACGGAGTCCGCCCATCAACACTGCGAGTGTACGAGCGATTGAGCACGTATACCGCAGTGAGCACAGCCTCGCCCCAGAACCGGTTTGGCATGAGCCTGGCCTTGAGCATGCTCCTAGCCATGCCAACCACGGTCTGGTTTCGGCGCTCAACTACCCCATTCTGCTGCGGAGAATAGGGGGCAGTCAATTGGCGCTTCACGCCTTCCTCGGCAAAGAAATCTCCAAGCACGGTGGAGGTGAAATCTCCCCCTCGATCCGTGTGAAACGTGCGCAGGGGGTGCTTGGACTCCTGCTCGGCCTCCGCCTTGAACCATTTGATCCCATCAGCAGCCTCGTCCTTGGTCGCGAGGAGTACCAGCCACATGAAATGGCTATAATCATCGACCAGTAGCAGGAAGTAGTTCTTCCCTCCTGGCGTTGTCAGCGAGATGGGGCCACAAAGGTCCGCGTGCACGAGCTCCATGTGCTGCGTGGCACGGTACTGCGCGACCTGCGGGAACGGCAGTCTTCTTTCCTTGCCGGCGAGGCACGCTTCGCAGATCTGGTATGCGCGCTCGATCGCAGGGAGTCCTTGCACCATACCAGTGCGTGCCATCGTCTTCAGCGCACCGAAGTTCTGATGCCCGAGGCGCTCATGCCATAGCCACGCGCCACCGCCCTCGTGCCGTGCTGACAGACACATGGGCTACGCGATGTGCAGCTTGACCTTGTACAGACGATTTGGCGCGCGCGGCACCTTGGCGAGAAGCCGATCATGCCGATCCCAGAGTGCCATGACACCGTCGCGGATGGCGGAGGGGCAGCCATTCTCGTCCATCTGACCGAGGCTGATGATGCTTGTTTTGAGGCACGGGATGTAGTACACATCCGTCAGCGCTCGGTGCTCGTTCCCACGCACGGTGATCACCACCGTTCCCCGCCCGAGGATGTTGACGACGGAGTTGTCGCCAAAGCTCACCGTGCCCTTGATACGCTCGTCGAGATCCGCGAAGACGCTACGGTTGCCGGTCATGTGGTTGGACGCTCCAGTGTCCAAGTACCACGGGACATCCACCGGCTCACTCTCATCGCCGAGCCGTACCTTGGCCCGTTCCTCGTTGAGGAACACGTGCGCGTCGTCTTGGTCGGGCTCGACGACGAGGCCGCACAGCTGGGCGAGGTGGAGCGCGCCCTTCTCATCATCGGCGCCTCCGTCCTTCACAAGGTGCGCCTCCTCCCACTTCTTCTTGCGACAGTCCCGGGCCCAATGCCCTAACTTGCCGCAGTAGCGGCACTCATCATCGCGGGATGCGTCGCCGCCGGTGTTGCCCTTGTCTCGCGCGCCGTCATGGCCGCGATATTTGTTCCGGTTCTTCTTGCTGGAGGAGCCGCTCCCGCCACCGCCGGAGGAGCCTCCCTGGTTCTGCGTGCGCGCCACTGCTCCTCAGTGAGCAGCAACTTTCCGCCGCCCGCGTCATCCTCCTCGTCTTCGTCGTCATGGTCGTCGCACACCTTCAGGCGCCCAGTGAGCTCCTCGATCGACACGGTGCTGAGGTCGAGCAGGCTCTCGATGGATCGGGCCATCTGCTTGTATTGCTTGGGGACGACTCGAAGATACTTGAGGATGATCATCTTTTCGTCGACTGGATCGCCTAGGACCTCCAATTGCTGGACGAGTTCCTGCAGACGCATGTCGAAGTCATCGACGGTCTCACCCGGTTTGAACCGGATGGATTCGTACTGCTTGCGCAGCACCTGGGCCTTGGACTGGCGCACGCGTTCGGCGCCGACGCGGATTGTCTTAATCGCGTCCCAAGCCTCCTTCGCCGTCTTCTTGACGGCAAGCATGGGGATCATCTCCTGGGGCGCCGCCCGGAGGATCGCCTCCATTGCCGCACGATCGTCGTCGTACTCACCATGTCCTGTTTCAATCACATCCCACAGGTGCCTTACCTGAAGGATCACGCGCATGAGAAGAGACCACGAGTTGTAGTTGGTGCGGGACAGAACCGGCCACTGCGTGCTCGATCCGCCGCCCACGTCGCGCCCAGAGCGCGGAGCTGCGAGCGCGCGCGATGGCTGTTGCGCCGCCAGCGCGTCCAGCCTCTTCTATTCCTCAGCAGCGGCAGCAGCGGCGTCTGCCGCCTGCTTCTTGGGGTCGGAGGCGTCGCCGGTGTCCTTAGGCATCCCGCCTTTGGGCATACCAACTCAGGCTCTGATACCACGTGTTGCCTACAACACGATCTCTCAAGCTCACATATTCGGAGTGGACTGAAGAACAAGAGATAGAAAGAACACAAGAGTAATTTTTGTGCAGCGTTAAACTGTGCTGCTTTTCTGCTTTGCCTTTTATTCAACAAGAGAAACATGCATGCCGTGGAGATCGCGCCCCCCGACTAGATCATGCCATCCCATGATCTGGAACACGTCCACGATGATCCTACTACTACGGAACGGAGAGTACACGCACGACTCCGTCCTCCTAACAACCTGGGACTAGCCAAACGGTCAAGTAATAAGCCTGACGAAACTGAACTTTAAAACATCGACACCTAAAACTGAACATCTAGTTTATTTGCTAACAGGTCTAAGCGCACGGGGCCACCACGGTCATGCTGGCGAGGCAGGAGAGAGGAACCTGACGAGCCTGCAGGGTACAGGCATCGACGGCTCGCTAACGACCGGAGAAGCAGGGGTTTGCAGCGTCTACGACAGCAGGGTACAAGGGGGTGTGGCGTCGGACGTGCGCGAGAGAGAACGGGGCGACCAGAGGTGGAGCTTGCCGATGCTGCAGAGGCGAGTTCGGGCGACAGGATGCGCATCAGCAGAGGCGAGGTCGTTTGCAAGAAGAGATGGGGAGGCAGCGGTGGTCGATGTAGTGCTGGGAGGGGGACACGTCGGAGAGGTCGAGGCAGGGCAGGCGTGCGCGGCCAGGTCCCCGTGTAGCAGCGACCGTGCTTGGGAAGGGTGCGGTAGGCGCACACGTGCGATCCCGCAGGGGTGCCAGGATCCGAAGGCCGGCGAGGCACTAGAGCATCGGAGGACGACGATAAGGCATCGAGGAGGTAGGCGCAGGACGGCGAGACGAGGTGGCCGGAGCGGCGGCCGGACAGCAGGGAGGAGGTCGACCGGGGCGATGCTCCACTTGGGGGGTCGAGGAAGAGGCCGAGGGAGGCGAGCAAGGGTGCCCGCCGGCGGAGGGGAGTGAGAGGCTGTGGAGGCGGGGCTCCCATGGCGGCGACACGGAGCACACGAGGCGACCAATCAAGCGGGGAGGAGACGATGCGAGGCATGAGGGGGTAGGTAGCGATGGGGTCACGTGTGGCGTGCGTGATGATCGCGGGTGCGTGCGTTGCGTTTCATGTCAGTGTGTCGCATGCAATCGTGTGCTGCGTGAGGTTGTGTGGGTCGTGTCCAAGTGTGTCGCGTGCGAGAGTGTGTGCCTGGGTTTGGGTCAGGGTGTATGCCGCGTGAGTCTAGCCATGTAGCGTTTTGCGTCGCGTGCGTGTTGTGGCTTGTGACGTCGGCATGTTGTGGAGTGGTTTAGGGTTAGGGTTTGGGTTTGATAGTTGCGGGATGGAAGGTCGATGGCTGTTCGGCTTTTAGGCCTAGCGGCTTGCTCCCTCCCCTACTAAACTGTTTTATTTTTTATGTCTTTATTTATTTGTTTTGTTTTTATAAAAAAAATATAAATAGTTTTTAGACAAATAAAAAATTCAGAAAACACGGGTTTTTAATTTGAAATAAAGGAGGGGGTAATTAGAAAAATAAATAGGTTTTAGCGAAAATATTTCCAGGCAAAATATACATAATGTCATGATGATGCATAAAATAAGAATAACATGCAACTTTTTAATAGGGAAAAATTCCGGGCATTACATTGTAGGGAGAGCCAGCGGTGCAACGACTTTAGCAAGGTCGGCGACGATATCGTCAACAAAATCGCTAAGCATCTAGACGCTAAAAGCACCGTCCGACTTGCTGCATGCTCCAAGGAGCTACATCGCCAAGTCGCCAGCGAAGAAGGTTACAGCTGCCCGAACTATAACTGCTCGACAGTGGTATCTTACAACAAACTCTATGCCCACATGTTCTCATGTATCCACATGCCATTTATCTACATGGAACAAATTAAAGTTGTATCTGCACCTCATATCTACCCATTCGAAGGAGGTTCTCATAGTCCGCTACAACATCAAACAATGGGACCCATTGATACGTCCAAAACGTATCTACTTTTTCGAACACTTTTTCTATTGTTTTTGCTCTAAACTTGTGTGATTTGGATACAACTAACACGGACTGACGCTATTTTCAGCAGAATTATCTTGGTGTCTAGTTTTTGTGCAGAAAATCAACTATCAGGAAAAATGCCGAAAAATATGCCAAAAATTCTATTTCATCAGAAGACTCACAGAGCCAGAAGACAAGACGGAGGAGGGCCACGAGGGGCCCACACCACCTGGTCGCGCGGGCCAGGCCAGGCCGTGCATGGGGGTGGTGTGGCCGCCTCGGTCACCCCCTCGGCCTCCCTCTTCGCCTATAAGTTGCCTCTTGACCTAAAAACCAAGGGGGGTTCGACGTTTTTTCAGAAAGAGTTCCGTTGCGCCGCGACCACCAGATTCTGCGATTCGGACCCAGAAACTCTATTTTGGCACCCTGCCAGGACGGGGAATTGTAGGAGATCATCGCTATAATCATCACCATCGCTTCTCCATCGGCCATCCCCCATCCATGAGTGAGTAATCACCCGTTGTAGGCTATAGGGATGGTAGGGATTGGATGAGATCATTCATGTAATGGCATCAAATTGTTAGGGCATGGTGCCTAGTATCTATTATTAGTGCATTTTGACTTTGTCGCAACTTGTTATGCTTAATGCTTGTCACTAAAGCCCGAGTGCCATGATTTCAGATCTGAACATGTTATTAATGCATTATGATAGTATTGTTTATGGTCTTACATGCAAGTTGTATACACATATTGTTGTCCGGAACCAAAGGTCCTGAAGTGACCTCAATCGGGATAACCAGAGGGGATGACTTTGATGTGAGGATCACATGTGTTCACGGAGTGTTAATGCTTTGCTCCGGTGCTCTATTAAAAGGAGCACATTAATTGCCAGTAGTTCCCTGGAGACCCCGCTGCAAATGGGCTGGCAGGACAAAATATGGTGTGCAAGTTCTCATTGCGAGCACGTATGACTATATATGGAACACATGTCTATGATTATTTAGTACTTGGATGCTTTATCTTATTTATCTGCAAATGCCCTATGTTTTGATTGCTATATAAATTGTCTTATCCATGCAACGCCCGTCCATCCATCCCTATGCCTACTGCGCTTTAATCCTACTATTTACTGCAATTGTTACTACTGTCTTTACTTTTACTACTGCTATTGCTACTACAAAATTGTTGCTACTGATAAACTGCTGTGAGCAAGATTGTTTCTAGGTGCAGCTGAATTGATAACTCAGTTAAGACTTATAAATATTTTTTGGATCCCCTTGTGTCGAATCAATAAATTGGGTTTCACTTCCCTCGAAAATATTGCAATACACCCTTATACTTGTGGGTCATCAAGTCTATTTTCTGGCACCGTTGCCAGGGAGCATAACTCTATTTATCAAGTTCACTTGGAATCACTATTGTTCGCTGCCCTCCATTCATCATGGGTAAGTCTCGTGATGGAAAAGTTCCTATATTACCATCCATACAAGAAGAGGTACGGTTCTGAACACCTCTGTTGCTCTTGATTCACCATCTGTTATGAGTAAGCTCCTTACACCACCACATACACATGTTACACATACTGCTACTACTGAATCTGAAACTTCTGATACTTATGACGCTGCTTCTACTGTGCTTGATAATAGTGGTTCATTAGGTCCTTTCCTAGATGCTACGATTGCAAGAACTATAGCTGAAAATACTGAAACTCCTAATGAAGACGTTACTACACCTGTCAGTTCACCTGAGTCTAGAGAAAGCTATGATATTGAAGATGGTTATATAGAGATGACCGATAAATTTATTAAAGAATGTCAAAACATCCACAATAGTAGTGCTATTAAGAGTCTCCTTGAGAGGCGTACTATAAAACCCAAATTGTCTCCTAATGCTAAGTTTGTTGCATCTCATATAAACATTAAAGATAAGGATTATGATTTCTCTCTTGATTTATCTTACATTACTATTGTCGAGAAGGAACCTTTTTGTGGGACTAACAAGGAAAGTGCGGTAGCACATATGACTGAGCTTTCTACCATGAGTGGATTATTTTCTGATGATATTAAGATGCGCACCTACTTTGTTGCTAAAATTTTCCCTTTTTCACTGAAAGGAGAAGCTAAAACTTGGTTTAATAATTTACCTTCTGGATCTATTGATAGCCCTGATTGCTTGATTAGTACCTTCCTTCAGAAATATTTTCTACCTAGTGCTAGACATGCTATTTTGCAGGAACTTTTTGATTTTAAACAGGGAGAAAAAGAGATATTGCATGAATCATGGGCAAGGTTTTGTGCTTTGATTCACGCACAGGCTGTATGTCCATTACCTAAGAATGAGCTTCTTGACATATTTTATAATAGACTAACTGAAGAATCTAGGACATACATGGATAGTTGTGCTGATTGTGTTTTTAGAAATAGGACTCCCAAGGAAGCTGAGGAATTAATGGCTAAAATAAGTAAGAATTATGAAGACTGGACTCCTCCTGAACCAGCTATACCTGAGACAACTATACCTCAACCAACTATTCCTACGCCTATACCAACATCAAAGAAGAGAGGAGTTGTTGAACTAAATGATGAAGTGATGAAGGAAGCTAAGAAATATCTTAAGGAGAAGGAAATTAAAGCTGCAGATGTCAAGAATTTACCTCCTATAGAAGAACTATGTAAGCCAATCTTCCACTCATCCACTATTGAGGTACACTATCTCCAACATTTTGATGAAGGTGATATTCCTTACTCTAAACCTCCTGATCAATGCTTAGAAGAATTTGATGTTTTTATTGTTAAGCAAGATAATTTTAATAAAAAAGTACAAAATCATGTAATGGAAAACTCTAGAGCAATTGTTGAGTTAAAGGATATTGTGGAAAGAACCTCTAATGATGTTAAAATGCTTGTTAAACATTTTCAAATGGTTCAAACTCAAATTGATCAGCTTATTAAAGTAAAAAAAGACTTGCTAGTTAATGCTACTAAAGAAAAAAATGCTTATGAAATTAGAACTAGAAGTGGTGTTGCTACCCAGGATCCTCTAAATCCTGAGGGGCATCCTAAAAGAATTGAGCAGGATTCTCAACAAGCTGAAAATAGTGGTACTACTCCTAAGAAAAGAAAAAAGAAACATGAAACTATTGTAGAACCTTCTGAACCTGCTAAAGATTCTAATAGTATATCTGTCTCTAATGCTGAAACTGAAAGTGGTAATGAAGAAAATGATGCTCCTGATAAAGAAAAAGTTGACGAAGAACCTGAAAGGCACACTAAGAATACTAAATACACTGAAGAAGATTTTGTTGCTAAGAAACATGGTAGTGAAAGAGAGCCTTGGGTCCAAAAACCTATGCATTTCCTTGATAAGAAACACAAGTCAAAGGAAGATGAACACTATAACAAGTTTTGTGAGTGGATGAAGCCTTTATTCTTGCAAATTCCTTTGACTGATGCTATTAAATTGCCTCCTTATTCAAACTATATGAAGGATATTGTTCCAAATAAAAGGAAGATCCCTAATGAAGAAATTTCTACTTTGCTTGCTAATTATTCCTTTAATGGTAAGGTTCCTAAGAAACTTGAAGACCCAGGGATTCCAACTAGTCCTTTCTCTATTAAAAATAGTTATGTTAGAACTTTTTTGTGTGATTTGGGAGCAGGAGATAGTGTTATGCTTTTTTCTCTCTATAAGAGACTTCAACTGGAAAAACTAATACCAACTGATATATCTTTGCAAATGGCTGATAAATCTACTAGTATTCTTGTTGGTATATGTGAGGATGTACCTGTTTAAGTGGCTCATAATTTCTTGATATTAACTGATTTTGTTGTGCTTGAAATGCTCGAAGATGATAATATGTTTATTATTCTTGGGACCTTTTCTTAATACTACAGGATTTGTTATTAATTGTAATCAAGGAAAGATGACTTTTAATGTTAATGACAAGGAGCCTATGGCCTAAATTCAATTGAACATGTTGAGGGCATTCAAGTTGGAGAAATATATTGTCCCATACCACGAGAAAAATATAAAACTATTATGATTGAGACCATTGCTATCAAGGTTGAGGTAACATAATCATTAATGGAATACAAAGTTTTGTTTCATATAAAATTGTTTTGATAACAAGACCTGATCAACCTTGTTAACAAAGGGATTTTAATGAACAAAACAATGTTTTCACCATGATTATCTTTGCTTACTTTTATTTTATCCAGTTTAGTTTTTGTTTTCGTTTAATTTACTTTTCTGTTGTTAGTTGCTTGCATATTAGAGTGTCTTAGAACTTCTGAAGTTTTAGCTTTGTTTTGCGTTTGCATCTTTCCGAAAAAATCTTTCTATCAGAAAATCATTCATCTATACCTGAAAATTGCTCAAAAATAAAGTGTCTCGAAAAATTCCAGAAAATTCATATTAAATTTTTACGTGAAAAAAAGGTTAGGCCAGGGGCGCGCCTGGCCATGGTGTGGGCCACCCCTTGCCCTCCACTCACTCTCTCACTTCCCACAGCTCTCTCTCTCGAGAAAACACCAGTTCATTGCTTAAAATCGTGTTCTTGCTGTTCTTGTCCACGATTTTTTCGATCTCCTTGCTCAGCCTATCTTTGCTGCTGAAATTTGGAGCATTTGTTCTCTGATATGTGACTCCTCCGCTTGTCCAAGTAGATTTGTGTTTAGTGGTTTATATCTTGAGTATTTTGTTGCTGAAGGTGATAGGTTATGAGAGCTTGTAAGCTTGTTCAATGCTTAGAGATATTGTTTTGATGCATGTTTAGGCCTCTTACAAGTCCCCATGAGTAGTTCCCTTCATTATGTATTCACTTTGCAATCACTTGTATAATGGATGTTTAAATTTCAGAATAGAAGATGAATGAACACTAACTCAACCAACATGAACTGAGGGTGCCTGAGGTTATGAAGGTTGACCGAGAGGAGGAAGTTTTTCCTTCCATCTATCCATGCCCCGAGTTCATGAGGGCTGTAGGAATTTCCCAGGACTTCCATACTTTAGTTGCTAATGCAGGATTGGAGCATTTTGTGGAAGATGAACCTTGTCAATTTGTGAAACTAACTATGTCTGTAGTACAGGACTTTCGATTTAGTTGCTCTTTCCCTAACCCCATGGTTCACTATAAAATTTACAATATAGCTGTCGACCTTTCTCTTGATGACTTTTATGCAGCTATTAAGGTACCTCAGTGGGGATCGTGTGGAAGGATTAAAGAGCGACATGCACCACTCATGGACTTGTATGCGGAGATTTGCCAAGGGAGCAGCTTATCAAAGGAGAGTGGGAAAATCCGTAACATTTATCTCCCATCTATTTTCTACTTTGCTTACTTTATTGTCAAGTGTGTTCTCGCTAGGAAAACTGCTAATAAGTTATCCTCATATGATCTAGCATTCATCTCAGTTGCTTTAAAACGAGATAGGACTTATAATTTGGGCGCCTTGATAGATTTCCGTCTTGCTGCTAACCGTGAGAAAGGTGGAATTTGTGGAGGCATCATTGCCTCCTGTTTATTAGCTTTGCATGGTGTAGTGCATCATCATCTAGACCTACAGTTTCTCATAGAGAGGCTTGACCTTAATTCCATGATACAACATAAGTTTGTTTCTTCTTAGGCTAATTTGAGTGATTTGTCTTATGAAATAACCTTTCTCAAGGCTGGTTGGAGAAGGAGTAAGTCTGAGCGAGTTGTTCTTTTGCATGCACCTGTTTTGTTTAACCTTGACTAGGAAACATGCCCGTGCGTTGCAACGGTAGAAAAAAATCTGCTCTGCAAAAATGCACTACGTAAATTCATGTCCGTACTGTCGCAATGTGTTGTCGAAACCAACCATCTTCATCTTGTCGATCACGCATGCATCACCCGCTACTTTAGCCAAAACCCCAGAGAGAGTGTTGGTACCAATAGAGCCATGCACCGGCATCTCCACCTCACGCTACTCCATAGAGGGTTAATTGCTCCTAATCGCTAAAGCATGAACCCCGCGGAACTTTATCTGTGTGTTGATACCAAGGTTGATTTTTAGTGGTGAGGCACCTTGGACCTCATTCTCTCCCGCTACAATAGACGAGAGGGCGAATTTCTGAAGCTCCTAGCCTTTCCACCTTTGCCTCCGGTGATTCGCCGGTTCCCTCCCCCTCCGTCGACCGCTGCAGCGGCGGGAGGTTGGGGAACCCCGGATCCCGTTGTGTACATAAGGTTGGGTCGGGTAGGTCACCAGCCGGCGGCGCTGTGGAGGAAGGAGCATGG
Organism: Avena eriantha; assembly: GCA_910589775.1. Taxonomy (NCBI): domain Eukaryota; kingdom Viridiplantae; phylum Streptophyta; class Magnoliopsida; order Poales; family Poaceae; genus Avena; species Avena eriantha. The sequence continues at coordinate 356,947,384 of OU342743.1, forward strand.
CTGGATCGGCTTTTGGAGGTGGTGGTCTTCTTCCCTAGTGGTGGAGCATCGGTGGGGTTCTGCTACTGGTCGACTGCCTCGTCCTCGCCCGCATCTCCCTGGAGCTGCTAGGTGAGTTCTTCCCTGTCAGGTGACCAAGTAGTGGTGTCGCTGGTGTGTGTTTTGTTTGAAGAAGGTGCTGATTTGAGCCATGGCGTCAGAGTGAACAGAGCGCAGTGGAGGCTCTCAGAGTTCGAGGACGGATGACTTCCCGTCCGCTGAGGGGAATCTCTGATCCAAGGCTGCAGAGAGGTGGGGCGGCGGCGCATCGTCGGAGCGTCGCGCTCAGCGTTGACGATGACGAGATATAGAGAGACCTTATTGTAATTTTTCTGTTTGTTCTAGGTCTATCTATAAGATATGTGGTTTAATATATCAGCTCTTTTTCCCTGCAAAAAAAAGGTTGATTTTTAGTGAAAAACGGTTAGTCCTTGAAGATTTTTTCCATAATCGATGCAAAGATCTTTCATTGTTTCTACATATTTCTAAGAAACTAAAATCACTATAACCTACATAATCACTTGTTCTCTCGATGAAAAAGTCACCATTACATAAATTTGAAGTGTTTGGTGGCCCAAATATAATATGGATCCAGTTAAGCCACCTAAGCTCCTAGAAAAATACATAATTTGAAAGCAATGTCCTCCACACTGTGGAGGTATAGTGATATCTATTACTCCCTCCATATCAAAACATATGTCGCAAATTTCCGGACATCTATTTTGATAGGGGGTAGGGGAGTATAAGTCAAGTTGCATTTTCCACGCCAAGGGATTTCGCCGCGCGGCATGTCGGCAATTGGCGCGCGTGCACGTTGTTGCTGTCGTTGGATTGCCTGCCTATTGTGCGCATCTCTTTATCTATTACACAACATGTACATATATTTATCATATTCATACACCGATGGATATTCTACATCATCTCGTGGGGTAAAATTGCACATGAGCAAGCTAAAACAATGCGGATGATAGAGGAACCGGATGGGCACGGGAAAAAATATGGGTCTACTCTCACTATGGAGGGTGAGCTCAGGCACTAGCACTTATCAATCTCTACTGTTGATCTAGTTTCTACACCTTGAAGTGTTAATTAATTGATTGAACTCACATATCCAAATTGTTTTCTGTACCGTAGCAACACTTTGAAATGACCATTCTGATTCTAATTCTCTGACGTGAAGCTTCAGATCACCATGTTCCTGTTGTCAACAGAAAATTAGGCCATTGAGTTCACTCTTCACTGGCACCAGTAAACCACAGAAATCTAGGAGGGAGCGACACAACCACGGAGGGATGCGCGGCGAAAGGAGCTACGGAATGGCAGAAAACAGAACACCAATATTCTTTTTAGATAGTAGAGATAGAGATAGAGATAGTAGAGATAACCACCGACTAAATTAACCTGAGATGTAAGAACTTGTTGGTATAAAACCAATAAACAAAATTATTGTTGTCTAATAACACTAAATTATTAGAAAGTAGTGTTACTGTTCTAATTTCTTACTAAAAATTGAATACATATGCAGTGGAATGAAATCAGTACAGAAAGTGAAGACAAATGCAGAGGAATGAACGAAGCAATAGATCCAGTCCACATATAGCAAGAAAATTTTGCTCTGCATAAATTATATATTTGTTGTATGCTTAAATTAGATTGATTTTGCTGCTCAACTAAAGGAGAGAGACCGTTTGTTCTACATCAGGTGAGTAGTGTTCAAATATGTAGCTTTCACTAAGAAATATCTAGTTCACTAAACTGATGAGAGCTATGTGCTCAACTAAAATTTCGTTGTGCATATTAAACTACGGATTAACATAATGGCAACAATATCGCTCCCATACTCACTGCAGTCTGTATTCCCTTGACCCAGGTACCCACGAGTGTAAGAAATCAGATGTGCAAGAATGGAGTTGTAATGCCAGCTATGTAAATATTCAGGGGCATACGAACTGTTGGACACATCTCTTATCCGGAACAAACTTACAACAGAGTGCTGAAAAACAAAAACAAAAACATTATCGAAGTGGCTGGCGGCTAATGTCCTGAATGATCACAATGCGCCCCTATTATTATAACAAGAGCCTTATGTTTTCAAATACGGAGCAGCACAACATGCGGTGGTATTTACTGGAAATTAAATAATGTTGAGAACCCTCTTGTTGATTCCATTTGTTACACTTCTTTAAAAAGAAGGCGACATCAACAAATTAACAGAAGCCTGAAAGGTTGTTTTTATCCTAGCTTCATTTGATTTTGAAATAGTTGAAGAGCCATCATTAAGTAGTACAATTAAGCATTTTAGTTCCAACCAGAACTTATGTCAGTGTAACAAAAGATTACATATTGTGCACAAGGGGACAGATAGACCATGAAAATGAGACGATAGGGTAACAACCAAACATACAGTGGGATCCTCCTATTCCAGCCACACTCGGATAAGAACTATGAAATATTTTTAGAAGAATTAACGTCATGGAGATCTGGTGTGTGTTCGTAGATTGTGGAGTTTCAGACCCTCAAGTCTTTAACCTTAAATTATGTTGAGAAGAATTAAATTCAAGAATTGCACAATAAAAAAAGGAATTGACTTGGGCTTACCTGGCTTACACAGGAGGGATAATCTCAGAGGCGGTGGTCTCGGTTGCAGACGAGAAAGACCGACGGCTGAAATTCTGCCGGAGACGAACTGATCATGGCTTTGTGTTTCTCTGGTCATGCCGCACATTGGGATTTGGGAACCAACTAAGCTGACATATTGTGCACCAAGGATAGTTCAATCCTGCAGGACCAGCAAGGGCGAAATACCCCAGACAGCCCCGCCTGCAAAAAAAATGCAGAGGAAACAGGGACATCAGTTCCGCTCAGGATGACATCGACCTGGGTAAAGGCAAGGGGCAGAAGGTCGGTGGTGGACTCGCACCGGCGGTAGAGGAGCAGCCCAGGGACACCTCGGTGATAAGTCCGGCAGGTTCCTCACCCTGCCCCTCCGGCGAGGCCCCACATATGAGGTGGAGGGTGGGAATCTGACCGGAGACAAGAGGAGGAGGGAGGAAGATTGGAGGGGGAGCGGGGGCTAGGGGCGCACAACGCCTTCACCTGCGTGACGGTGACACCATTAATTGCATCCTGTCGGAAGCTACCTTGACTCCCCTATCGCATCACGTCGGCCTTCCTAGCACAGTCTGCCTGCACCGGCGGCGCCCGTCCGCGGCTCACCTCCACGCGTGCCCCACGCCGCTTCCAGCTGTTGGTATACGAAGGTGACCTCTCGGTGTAGTGGAGGTCGCTGCCGTCAGGCGGAGAAAGGTACAAGGCGTGGGATTCCGGCACATGGCGGAACGACATCGGTGAGTGGGAGCTAAGCCATGTGCGACGGAGTGCGGAGGCCGTGCTTTCGCTCTGGGAGGAGAAGAAGACATCGGAAGATCTGTGCGAGGGATTAGCAGAGGATAAAGGAGAGCGAATAACTGCGGCAATAATTTCAGGATATTAAGGCCGATAACTGCGTGCGTGCCTTAAAATGGCCGATGACTGCGTGCGTGCCTTAAAATGGCCGATGACTGCGTGCGGTGCTAAAATTAGGCTGACGACTCCGTGTGCGTGCATGCCAGAGCGCGACGAAGGACGCAACGGAGTGGCATAAAACGGAACACCAAAATTCCTTTTAGAAAGTAGAGAAGAGATATTAGGGTAGGATGGTGACTCACCGAGTAAGAACTTGATGCATACTTGGAAGAGCTCTCCTAACAGGAGCAGGATACTGGAAGAAAGGTTACAGATGATTCGGTTTACCCTCGAATAAGGGGAGTCTTCATATCAGCAGTCTACCTATGATTGAGGAGATTCTTCTTCTTCCCAAGGACCTAACCACGATTATTCTTACAATGACCTGCCTGCTTGTAACCCCTACCCGCGTTGGGGTTGATACCCACTTAGGCCAAAAGCCTAAGCTTAGGGAAGATACACCGACATCACACTCATCTTCATATCATGTTTAGTCGGTACATACATATATCCATGCTTCGTTCTTTTTTTGTTTTCGTTCTTTCTTTACTTTTGCTTTCTAAAAACATAAAAAGTCTAAAAATATTTCCGTTGTTTCTCTTTGTTTGCTTCTTTTTTCTTTTTGCCTTGGTTTGTTTCTTCCTTTTTGCTTTGTTTGAATTATTCGAAAAACCCAAAAAGATTTTTGCTTTGCTTGTTCTTCCTTTTTGTTCTTGCCTTTAAAAATCAAAAACACGAAAAATATTTATTGTTCTTTTTTGGTTTTTGTGGAGTTTGTTGTAGGGTTCAACAATCCTCAGTGAAATTTGGTTTCATGTTATTATTCAAGCCACACAAGTGAAGGACAATAATGAGGATTAATGACAACTTGAGGAGTGGTAAGAGGCTGGTAACGAACTCTATTTATTGTCATTTTTGTATATATATTCATCATTGTGGGCATGCTTAGTCTGTTCATGTAGGGTGTATGTTATTTATGGATACTTAGTAGATCTTGCTTTCTTATGATTAGCTCCAGCTTGTTAATAGTTTGTAGCATGTCATATGAATGTTTGCTTGCATTGCTTTCTTCATAACTTGGTATGACACTGTGGTATCCTTCTCTGAATGATTCACTTGAATTGACTTGGCACATGCTCACGCATGCATATGACTAAAACAATAATCAGTTAAACCTCGATAAATTATTTTGCCTCAGGGTCTTGAATCACTTTCATGCCATGATTAGTCATGTTTTGTTGCAAGCATGATTATGACAGTTATTGCTCCCTCGTTTGTCGCTTCCTTACTATTGCTAGCCTTCACTTGCACTAAGTATGAGCTCTACTCGTGTTTCCAATTCCCTAAAATCAATATTGCCAAAAGTGTCCACCATATCTACCTATTAGCATCATTTGCTGTTCCGTGCATATTCAATATGCCTAGTTTTCTTCCAAATAAAATATTTGCTTGTTATGAGAAAGTTAGTTAGTAAAGCTCTCACGAACTTGATGGCACACTTTATTTCTTACACTTAATAAACCTAAACCACTGTGACTGTCCATGAAAGTTATATGCTTGCAAATTATAGGCTGGGGATTAGCAGAACCGTGTTGTCACGGGGAACGCTTTCAACACCTGTAAATATATACCCAGTTGATATCATGCTCTTTTGTTTGCGGATATCGTCGGTGTGAAATAAAAGGGGAGCTTGTAAGTCTATGGAGTTATGTATGTGTGTTAGAGAAACGCTTAGACCGCCGGTCTAATCCATGTCGTCATGGTGGAAACCTGCAGCATAACCATAATGAGTATCTATGAAGCATTCTTCTTATGAAAAAGAGGAGATAGGTATTGAGAAAAAAAGAGAAGAGATATGAAAAGAGAAAAGAGAAAAGAGAGAAAAAAGCACCATTTTCCCATGGTAAATAAGGAGATTGCTGAGATACTCGTTGTCCGCTTGCCTTGTCATTTTGATATGGGGATTCTTCCGTATCATCGGGCAAGGGGTACCCCGTTGGCGGTTCTATATGATACGCATGTATTTACTATGACAAGAACTTACCGGTAACTAAAGTTGAGCAGCGTGAGGAGCGGCCCTCGTACTCAAGGGACATGAGATTTCCAGTTTATAATCGGTCAAGCATATAACTCAGATTGGACCTCACTTTCACCTTAATCATTTAAAGATGCTTATGATAGGGGCAATGAGAGCTCAAAGCTAATGAGTACCATACTTTCAACATTTGGAAGCCTTTCAAACTTTTCAAAACCTTTTCATTCCCTTGCTGAGTTACCACCTATTCTTTGAGCACTTTTTTGAGATCATAGTTGTCATTCTTAGTGTAATGTGCTTGTCTCAAAACTTGATTAATTGTGTTATGACTTTGATGCTTGTATCTTTGATATCTTTACTTCTTGTCTTCACTTGAACTTCAGAGGTGTCTTGGCAGTTATGTTTGCTCTACATTCAAAGGCAAGCGATATACCACTCTATCATACCTTGTTATGAGCATTGCAATGTTGCTTATGTTTATGTTTCATGCTACTTATTATTTGAGTTGGAATCTCTTCATAGCTTGCAATGACTATTAAGTAAACTTAGTTGCATACTCTTTATTATGAATTGCCTGAGTAGTTGACCATATGCTGAGAATATATACATCTTATAAAGCAAATGTGTTCGTGAAAATTTCTTTTATCACACTCAGTTTTCAACTGAATTGCTTGAGGACAAGCAATAAGCTAAGCTTGGGAGGGAGTTGATACGTCCAAAACGTATCTACTTTTCCGAACACTTTTGCTATTGTTTTTCCTCTAAACTTGTGTGATTTGGATACAACTAACACGGACTGACCCTGTTTTCAGCAGAATTATCTTGGTGTCTAGTTTTTGTGCAGAAAATCAACTATCAAGAAAAATCCTGGAAAATATGCCAAAAATTCTATTTCACCAGAAGACTCACGGAGCCAAAAGACGAGACGGAGGAGGGCCACGAGGGGCCCACACCACCTGGCCGTGCGGGCCAGGCCAGACCATGCATAGGGGTGGTGTGGCCGCCTCGGTCACCCCCTCGTCCTCCCTCTTCGCCTATAAGTTGCCTCTTGACCTAGAAACCAAGGGGGTTTGACGTTTTTCCCGAAAGAGTTCTGCTGCGCCACCACCACCAGATTCTGCGATTCGGAACCAGAAACTCTGTTCTGGCACCCTGTCGGGGACAGAGAATTGGAGGAGATCATCGCCATCATCATCACCATCGCTTCTCCATCGACCATCCATGCTTCCCCCATCCATGAGTGAGTAATCCCCCACTGTAGGCTATGGGGATGGTAGGGATTGAATGAGATCGTTCATGTAATGGCATCAGATTGTTAGGGCATGGTGCCTAGTATCTATTATTAGTGCTTTTTGACTTTGTTGCACCTTGTTATGCTTAATGCTTGTCACTAGGGCCCGAGTGCCATGATTTCAGATCTGAATATGTTATTGATTCATTATGATAGTATTGTTTATGGTCTTACCTGCAAGTTGTATACACATATTGTTGTCCGGAACCAAAGGCCCCGAAGTGACAGCAATCGGGATAACCGGAGGGGATGGTTTTGATGTGAGGATCACATGTGTTCACAGAGTGTTAATGCTTTGCTCCGGTGCTCTATTAAAATGAGCACCTTAATTGCCAGTAGTTCCCTTGAGGCCCCGATGCAAACGGGCTGGTAGGACAAAAGATGTTGTGTAAGTTCTCATTGCGAGCACATATGACTATATATGGAACACATGCCTATGATTATTTAGTACTTGGATGCTTTATTTTATTTATCTGCAAATGCCCTATGTTTTGATTGCTATATGAATTGTCTTGTCCATGCAACGCCCGTCCATCCATCCATATGCCTACCGCGCTTTAATCCTACTGTTTATGGCAATTGTTACTACTGTCTTTACTTTTACTACTGTTATTACTTTGCTATTGCTGCTACAAAACTGTTGCTACTGATAAACTGCTATGAGCAAGATTGTTTCCAGGTGCAGCTGAATTGATAACTCAGTTGTTAAGACTTATAAATATTCTTTGGACCCCCTTGTGTCGAATCAATAAATTGGGTTTCACTTCCCTTAAAAATATTGCGATACACCCCCTATACTTGTGGGTCATCACCCATCTAAGCCGGTGCCTGCACAGGGCTCGCAGAGAACAAATGTCATCGGCATAAGGAAGGCGGACACGCTGTTCGTCGGTCAGATTGACGGGCACAACACGGAGATTGTCCTGTCTATCAGCCACGTCAGGTCGGTAGTGTGGGTATCGGAGGAATACGAGGTGAGGATGTCATCAATGGTCTATTTTCGTGGATTCTATGAGCTCGTGTTTTATTTTGAGCCAAGGATTGTGGAGCCACCGACCGAAGCCGTGTTGGATGCGCTCGACCATTAGGTGTTGAAGCCATGGACTTATTGTCAAGATCCTCAATCGTTGGTCCGAGTTCCCCATGGAGTTCCAATATTGGATCGACGACGACATCAACCCATTGTGAGATATCACATCTTAATATTCTCATGATGATCCTAATATGAATGTACTTTGTAATTTTTTAGTCCATCTCTTCTAATATTAATTATTTTATTTATTTATGTTAGTGGTAGATTCCCTTCGTAATCGGACAGGTGGAATTTTCTAGAAAAAAACATGAATTTTACATCTATCTTGCTGAGGGTGCACAGGCGAAAGCCTATTACAAGGATCCTCATGCGATGGTGAAACGAGAGAAGCGTGTCAGGCTAGAAGGCAAACTCTACCTAACCACGACTTGGACACATTGAATCGTTGGCATACATATCTTGTGGTGACTATGACTTCGCTCTTTTCTCTCATGCCTGTTTGGAGTATATGATGAGATATGTAGTGGTTCCTAGGTAGCTTAAGGTACTAATGCGAGTAGTTTTACACTTATACAGAGTATTTTGTATGGAGTTCTGCAACTACTAATATATTACTCCCTCCGTTCCTTAATATAAGGTGTATAGTTTTTTGTGAAAAAATCCACAATATAAGGTGTATAGGGAATTTTAGGATTTATTTCTCTTATTTATGAGGCAATTAATCCGATCAGGAGAGAGAGGATACCCAGATTTTGTATGTTCTCTCTATATCACGTCAATCACCTAGGGTATTCACGTCCAAAAGCAACGAAATTTGTCCTCCTAGCTTGTGCGCTAATATTCGTGCAAGAAAACTATACACCTTATATTAAGGAACAGAGGGAGTATGTAATAATTCCTATATACTAGGAATTGTCCAGATCGAGTGTAGAATATGGCATGTACTGCTGAATCTTTCAAAAGCTACTGAATCTCTTAAATGTTCTGATGTTGCCATTATTAAAGTATATTGTGGAACTAATATTGATGTACTTGTACTTGTTTTAATTAATGGCATTAGATTGTTTTTCTTTTCTTTTGAAACATGGTCTTGTCACAATCTAGATGAGACTTGGGGCATTTTGGGTTGCATATGGGGGTCACACAGGCATTGATGTGAGAAGAATGTATGTACAAAAAAGTATACTTTATTATTAGTTTTGTTTTCTCCAATGATCGAGTGTGGTCGGAGAAAAGGGCAAACTAATCCTATATCAAGTTTTGGAGAGCTGAAACAAGAACTGATTCTCTCTATACCGCTATTGAATTTTAGTGTCTGTATTACTGAATTGGTCACTTTGAAATGCTACTAAATCTGTCAAGTGATGTTGAATATGAAATGTGAATCTATGATATTTTCCTATCATATTATGTACTTCCGAATGTTTCAAATGCTACTGAATCTATCAAAAGTTCTCTCATTGGTGCCTGGTTGTTTGCACTAGAGCCTTTTCCTTTCTATCATCAACACGATTGCATGCCACACTTTCATGTTTTCAAAAAATGTGAAATAAATCATGAACATATATTATGTTGTGCATGGTGCATATGAAAATTTTCATCCCAAAATATGACATTGTCTGGCGTACACCAAATAACAAATTTTGTATACATTACACATGATAATATTAATTTAAGTCTTTTATTTTTTACACAGGTCACATATGATCATATTATGGGAAAAAATCTTATAAATACACAAGATACAACACATCCAATGTTCATGATATCTCTTACCTTTTGAGAACTTGAAAGTACGACAAATAAAAAGGGGTGCGTGCACAACTAGTTTGTGGAATATACTTGAGAGATTGCAACTAGTTTGTGGAATATACTTGATAAATCCAAGAAATCTATTTTGAGGTGGAGGGAGTATTATTTGGGTACTAGCCAAATTCAAAATCTCCATCAAGCGGCAAAATTTACCGTCTATGATGTGTGAATCGTAGGTATCCAATGTTCTGCAAAAATATGCATATGGATGATCAGTTGATGTGACTCTTGGCCTTGAATTTCTGGACAGATAGCGTATGGTGTACTACCTTTTTTCTATTAGTAGATGGACGCTAGCCAAATTCAAAATCTCAACCGAGCAGCAAAATTACCCATTGACCTAGAAGCATTTCCCGCCCCATCCGTTTCAAAAACTTTGAGGCAAACTCTTCCACCAGGCAGTACCAATTTTCCGTTATTATTAGATGAGTGCTAGCCAAATTCAAAATCTCAATCGAGCGGCAAAATTACGCACCAACCTTGAAGCATTTCACGCCCCTCCGTTTCAAAAACTTCTGAGTTTAAAATTCCCATTCTACCCATTGTTCACATGACAAATGGGCATGCTAAAGTCGATAGCTTGGGGGAATGATCATAATTATTTTTCTGTTCACCTCTGTGGTCCTGATTTACGGAATTTTTCCTGCTGGCCCTCCCAAAAATCCCAAGCTCCTCTATCCCCTCCACAATCACCGCGTGTACCGGCCGATGGCAATTCCACGGCAGCCAGAGCCGCTTGAGCTGCGGTCTCATGCACCATCGCGGAGCCGCATCACCAAGGCCCACCCAAGTGGATCTAGTTCACCAGGTCTCTCTGCCACTGCACCGGAGCTGCGGTCTCGTTCACCATGCCGATGGCGTCATCGACTGTCCAAGTTCTGCTTCCTCACCGCTGAAAGCTACCCAACCATGCCGAATTCGCTTCACCGATATCCACCGAACGAGATATATTTCAACGAGTTCTATGTCTACCACTCTAGACCAGCTGCACGGGCATCGTTGTTCACTGCACCGGATCTGCCTCAGCGATGCTCTCGTCCACCACACTCAAGCCAACATCAACCGTCCAAGATCTGCTTCCCTGATGCTAATAGCCACCGCAACCACATCACTCTCAGTGACCTGGACGTCACCCGCATAGTACCAACAATGCTTAGACGCCTCTCCGACCAAGGTAACCAAATCTCTAACCCGTTTTTGTTTTGTAACCGTGCTAGTACATACAAGTCACTAGACACACCTATTATTTGTGCTACATACAAGGTCACTAGACATGTTGGTTTGCATTCGCTGATCTTCAAATTTCAAGTCATGCACATGTTTGTTATTTTGTCATGCACATGTTCTTATCTACTCCATACAATAGTAATTGCCTGCTATTGTGTAGTTATTAAAAAATGTAAAGTTAGTGGAAAATATTAGTGTGGATTCCCTGCTCTACATTTACTAAATCTATCTGGTTCATCCTGAGCTAAATTCCTGCTATTATATCCTCCCTGGCTTCGTCCTACTATAATGTACTACCTATTTAAACTCTTCGTACTAGTTCGATTATAATTTTGTTGTTGTCATCTGGTTCTTCAAAAGCTACAACACTAACTATTTTCTTTTTCTTTCCATAGAGCTAAAAATGAAACACTAAACTTTTTGGTTTGCATAGCCTCTTCTGCAAGTTCACAAACCATGCCATTATATTCCATATCTGGTGCTAGTTCATCCTAAGCAACGACATAACTATCCTCTACCGTATAGTTCTTTCGTGGTTTACATTCCTGCTCTACAAGTTATGTTATGATGCCATTATAATTTCTATCTGGTTCATTCTTAGGTACGACAATAACTGCATGCCATTGTAGCTCAACATAAATTCTGAGTCACCCAACATCTCTTCCATTCTAGGGTATACAATTGCTTCCATATATATTTGTTGAAATGACCTGACTAGTTTATATTTTCTGAAATTCTAAGCCACACACACACATTGTTTGATTTCTCATTTTATGGTAGGCACACTTGTTTAATGTTTGCTTGTCCCGTTTGTTTGACATGATGGTCAATAATTGAACCATTGACTGGTAGTACACTCCAGTCCATAGCTCCTGTCATATCAGTCAAATGAGTAGTTTGCCTTGTTTGATGTATTAACTTGTTATTACTTAGTTTCAGACTATAATTATTTCTATCTCCACCAAAGAGGGGGCTGGATGTCTCAAGGTGGTTTTTGAACGTAGATGTCACACTCAAAAGGGAGATGCAGGTGATAGATTGAGAAAACAAATTGAGGACTGCTATCAACTTGATGTCAATGGAAATGCTGAATTTTCTTTCCCTTGAGTTGATAATATGTAATATTTTTAAGAAGTTTGTAGCTCATGTAATATCTACATAAATCGCATAGGTCATGTAGGCGTTTAGTTGACGTCGTCCACACATGGAGGTCGGCGGTACCATAATTGTTCCAGCCATGTCGATTAGGGAACAAAATCGGGCTTTGTTATTGGCTCGTCTTGTATTGGGCCAACGATGAATAGTAAACGATGCTCACTAATTGTACACCTTTTATGATATTGACATGGGCTTCAGGAAAGGCAAAAACCATAAAAGACCGTAAAAGTAATGGTTTGACCCACAAGCAGGCTCAAAACAACAAAAGGCCAAAATAGTAAAAGGCTAGAACAGTTACAGGACAGAACATTAACATCCCAGAATAGTAATCAGCCAGAACAGTAACATGCCAGAAAATTTACCAAGCCAGAATAGTAAAAGTCCAGAATCTTAGCAGGTCGCGTAAACACGAAAGGGTGAAAAGCGTATGGGCCTGAACTGTAACACGATATAACGGTAAAATTCTAGGATAGTAGAAGCCTAGAACACTAAAATGATGGGGTTCATTGCATAGAAAACAAAAAATTGCCTACAGTTAGCAACTGCCAAGATCGAATCTAGGCGATACTTTGTAATGGTTACAGATAGACTCACCCTCTAGACCTTAAGCAGGATAACGTTCCTACAAACAAACGTGGTTAATATAGATGGTACACGACCATCCTCAAGGACGTGCAGACGATTAGCACCACAAACGGGTAGCGCCTCCATAATTGGTCACATGTTCGGTGTGCCAATGACTCCCGATCCCTTGCTCCAGCCGGGCAACAGAAGTAGCGGATCCCTAGGAACTCCAACAACGCTACGCCATGGTAGTGGTGGTGGAGGGGAAGGTTTAGAGCAGGGCTTCTCCGAGCACCTTTTCTAGTGGCAATGGACAAGGCAAGCAAGGGGAAGAAGATGCCAACCTTGGGGCATATGAGAGAGCTTGTGAGAGAGTGTGTGGACAGGAGGAGCAAGCCACCTCCTTTTATAGGTGCCATGGGACTGCCCCCTCCCCTCCTCTCATTCAATCTCCATTAAAGAACTTTAATTCCCTTAAAGTGCTAACCATTAAAGCACTTTAATTCCCTTAAAGGTCTTTCTATTAAAGCACTTTAATTCCCTAAAAGGTCTTTCCATTCAAAAAAAATTAATTCCATTTTAATGCAACTCAATTTAATGAACACTTCATTTAATGAGTACTTAATTTAATGAACACTTCATTTAATAAACACATTAACATTTAGATCCCTTGCTTTGTTTCGATACCTCGATACTATTTCAGTAGAATCGGTAGAACAATTTTATATAGCTGAACAATTTTCTGTGATGTCCATTGACTTCCCCTGTGTTCCCTATCCGCTCAAACGCGTCGGTTAACCTTAAGTGTGTCTCCCTACCGGTTCGATAACTATGTAGACATGATCTAGACTTTTTTTGATCAATAATCATTAGCAGGACCTGGAGATCCATAACGACTCATTAGTTCCACGAAAATCAGATGATCGTCTGAACCTCTTTTGCTACAATCAAAATCCGTTTGTCTCGCGATATATTACTTGTCCGAGGTTCGATCATTAGTATCATCTATACCTTGTTTATCTCATTCCCGACAAGTACTCTTTTTCTCATTCCTATGATATGACATTCTAGTGATCAAATCACTTGTTTGCAAGGCTGTGTCAATATGATATCACCGAGAGGGCCCTGCGTATATCTCTACGTCATCGGGATGGACAAATACCAATCTTGATCCACGAGCCTCAACTGACACTTTTCAAATGCCTGACAACACCTTTATAATCATCCTGTTACAGTGTGATGTTTGATGTAATCAAAGTACTCTTCTGGTGAAAGTGATTAACGTGATCTCATGGTCTAAGGACATTGAGTTACTAAAAATGCGATAGCAATTTAAACTTGATGACACAATCGTATTGCTACATCTACTGCGGGTGATTGTTCATCATATCATTCTATAATAATATGACCCTTTTATTAACAACATCCAATGTTGATGACACAATCGTATTGCTACATCTACTGCGGGTGATTGTTCATGTACTCTATGACAATCCTATTAAGTGTCTTGATCTATCTCTATAGATCTTGATGCCTAATATGTATGCAGCTTCACCAAGATCTTTCACCAAAAACATACTATTTAAGTAATCCTTTACGCTTTTCATAAGTTCTATGTCATTTCCAACCAAAAATATGTCATCCACATACAAGATTAGCAATACAATAGAGCTCCCACTTACTTTCTTATGAATACAAGATTCTCGGATTGTTTGGACAAATCCAAAACCTTTGATTACTTCATCAAATCGGTGATTCCAACTTTGGGATGATGGCTTTAGTCCATAAATGGATCGCTGAAGTTTTCATACCTTGTTAGCATCCTTAGGATCGACAAAACCTTTTGGTTGTATCTTATACAACTCTTCCTCAATGTTTCCATTAAAGAATGTTGTCTTGACATCCATCTTTTAGATTTCATAATTGAAAAATGCAGCAATTGCTAACATAAACCTAATAGACTTTAGCATCGCTACCGGTGAGAAAGTCTTATCATAGTCAACTCCATAAATTTGTTGGAATCCTTTCGCGACAAGTCGAGATTTACAGACGGTCACATTACTGTCAGCGTCCGTTTTCCTTTTGAAAATCCATTTATTCTCAATGGCCTTTTAGTTGTGAGGTAAGTCTACCACAATCCAAACTTGGTTATCATACATGGATTCCATCTCGGACTGCCTGGCTTCTAGACATTTTTTAGAATTTGGGTTCATCATCGCTTCATCATACGTCGCAGGGTTATCACTTCTATCTATCATGAAATTGAGGACTGGATCACCATACAGATCCGAAGCTATACGTATCATGTCCGACCTACAGGGTTCGGTAGTACTCTCTCTTGGAGGTTCATGAGGAGCGGTGGGTACCTCATCATCATTTCCTTCTTCCATGGGTGGAGTCAACACTGGAATAGATTCCGGCGCTACGCTACTTGCCACTTATGGAAGAGAAGGTTCAATAACCTCGTCGAGTTCTACCTTCCTACTACCCACACCTTTCAAGAGAAACTCTTTCCTAGAAAGGGTCCATTCTTGGCGACAAACAGTTTGCCTTCAGATCGGTGATAGAACATGTACCCAATTGTTTCTTTTGGGTATCCTATGAAGACGCATTTTTCTGCTTTGGGTTCGAGCATTTCAGGTTGGAGTTTCTTCACATATGCATCGCATCCCTAAACTTTTAGAAATGATAGCTTAGGTTTGTTACCAAACCATAATTCATACGACGTCGTTTCAACGGATTTTGATGGTGCCCTATTTAAAGTGAATGCAGCAGTCTCTAATGCATGACCCCAAATGACAATGGCAAATCTGTAAGGGACATCATAGATCATACCATATCCAATAAGGTTCAATTACGACATTCGGATACGGCATTACGCTATGGTGTTCCGGTGGGAGTGAGTTGTGAAACAATTCCACATTATCTCTTGTGTGTGCCAAACTCATAACTAAGATATTCTCCTCCACTGATCGGTTGGACACTGGTGATATGATCAGGCGGAGGAACTGGAATGTAGCTAATAGTGATGTTTGTGTACTTTGCCCATGCCATTTATACGAAGACCAGTTACACCTCTTTTTTGACTGCAACTTTAGCAGGAGGATATGGACCTATTTACAGGTGGACTGGAGTACTGGTCAGACCATAGAGGAGAAATTTACTCAAGCTAGGAAGTCGTTTGGGCATCCTTTCTTCATTGAGGTTGTTATCCTTGCTACCTAGCATATATGGAAGCAAAGGAATAGCCTCATTTTTTATGGAACCAAACCATCCTTTATATCCTGGAAAAGAACTTTTGTCCACGAGCTCATGATGCATGTGCATAGGATAAAGGACAAGCACTCCTCGGCATTCTCAATATGGATAGATAATCTTCCATAACATTTGTAGATAGTTCTTTCTTTTGGTTTTGTACATATTCTGTACATATGTAAAAACTTTATTACTTTTTATTATTATTAATAAAATACTGCGAGGCAATGCCTTACAGTTTCCCCTAAAAAAAGATATTCTCCTCCACGATCGGATCGTAGAAACTTGATCTTACGGTTACGATGATTTTCTACTTCACTCTGAATTTTTTTGAACTTTTCAAATGTTTCAGACTTGTGTTTCATTAAGTAAATATACCCATATCTACTTAAATCATCCATGAAGGTTACAAAATAACGATATCCGACACGTGCCGACACACTCATCGGACCACATACATCGGTATGTATTATTTCCAACAAGTTGGTCGCATGTTCCATTGTTCCGGAGAACGGAGTTCTAGCCATCTTACCCATAAGGCATGGTTCACATGTTTCAAATGATTCATAGTTAAGTGATTCAAGCAGTCCATCAGAATGGAGCTTATTCATGTGCTTTACACCAATATGACTCAAACAACAATGCCACAAATATGCAGCAATATTATCATTCAACTTAATTATTTTGGCATTCACATTATGAATATGTGTACTACTAATATCAAGGTTTAAGAGAAATAAACAATTCAACAAAGGTGCGTGACCATAAAAGATGTTATTCATATAAAATGATCAACCATTTTTCTCCGATACAAATAAATAACCGTCTTACATTAAACATGATCCACACATGATGTTCATGCTCAACGCAGGCACATAATAACAATTATTAAGGTTTATTGTCAATCCCGATGGTAGATGAAGTGGCAGTGTCCCGATGGCGATCACATCAACCTTCGATCCATTGCCTACGCACGTCGTCACTTCATCCTTAGCTATTTCGACTATTCCTTAGTCCCTATTTCGAGTTACATATATTAGCAATTGAACCGGTATCAAATACCTAGGTACTACTTCGACTACTAGTAAGGTACATATCAATAACAAGTATATCGTATATACCTTTGTTCACTTTCCCGACCTTCTTATCTGCCAAGTACTTCGGGCAGTTCCGCCTCGAGTGTCTAGCCTCCTTGTAGTAAAAGGACTTAGTATCGGGCTTAGGGCCTCCCTTGGTTTTATTCTCAGGCGCGGAAACACTTGTCGTATTTCTTGAAGTTACCCTTAGACTTTCCCCTTCGGCCCTTTTCTTGAAACTGGTGGTTTTATTGATCATCAACACTTGATGTTCCTTTTTGATGTCTACCTCGACAGTCTTAAGCATAGCTATGAGTTCGGTGAGCGACTTGTCGGCACCATTCATCTTGCAACTTTTCTTTCTCAAGGAATGCAGGGGTGCCATGATGTACAAAGTATTTGCATAGACTATTTAAACTAGGTTTATAATAGATAGAGTTCAAGCTAATTAAAAATTACTTATGTGAACTCCCACTAAAAATGACATCCCTTTAGTCATTTTAGTGATTACACGAACCAAATTCACTATGCCACGACCGATCATCATGAGTGGTGGCGCAGCTCCAATGGCGAGCATCTTATGGGTCATCATATCTCCATATGACTTGTGCTTTAACTTTCGGTTCATGTTCCGAGGCCATGTCTATACATGCTAGGCTCATCAAGTAATAACCTTAGTATCACGTATTTAAAACTTTCTTACACCCGTTGTACGCATACGTAGAATCTATCACACCCGATCAACACGTGGTGCTTCAAGACGACGAACTTTATTAACGGTGCATACTAAGAAAGAACATATTATTATTTTGATATTTAGTGGGAGGGATCATCTTATAGTTATAGCACCCTGGTAAAATCACTACTAGAAAATCGTTGTGTTTTACCTTTATGCATCATCATGATAGCATGCTCATGTCATCATGCCATATTGCATTTGAGCATCATCATCATGCATATGTTTGTCTAAAACTATTTTGCAAAAGACTATTTATGTTTTCTAGATATCCCTCTTTTCATTTCAAATCAAACCCCGGTCCTCTTGGATCTTTATTTGTCTAAAACCTATTTGCTAAAATGTTTTTTTTTAAATAAATAAAAACATATTTTACAAAACCGGAGGAGGCCTCCACCGGGCATGCCCAAAGGGCCTAGCTAGCAGCAGCCTACCACCCCGCCGCCGGACTCCAGCAGACCTACACTCACCCGACGCGCGCGCCTGCCGCTCGCTCCCATGCACCGCCGCAAAGACCCACTCGCACGCAACCGTGCGAGGCAGCAGCACGACACGCACGCGACACCAGCGTCACGTGGTGCACGTTCTACATTGCGATCCCGTGATCCCTAGCCCCACCACCTCACGTCGACGCGGTGACCCCGCTCCCTATCTCGCGCGGCACGCTCCCCACCTACCTCGCATCGCACGCCTCTCCCCGACCCTGTCCCTCTCTGTCCCCGCAACCATCACGCGCCTGCCTACCTCTCGCCTCCCCTCGATCCTTCCTTCATCGTCTCCTTCGGAGCTCGAGCACCCGCGAGATCGCCCTGGTCGCCTCCGTTCAGGTGGCCGCGCCCTGGCTGACATGGCCTTCTCCCCCGAGCCATCAAGCCTCGCCGCCACGGGATCCATCGCCACCAGCGTCCTCTCCATCGGCCTCCCTTCTCCCGAGCACCTCTGGCCGCTGCCATGCCTTCCTCGTTGTCGTCACGTCCTCCTCGCACCAGCGCCAAGGCCGCGCGCTGCCAGGGACCCCTCTCCCTTCCCCGCATGGTGTCGCCGCTAGGATCTCACCTGCCTCATCCAGTAGCTACTCGTCCTCTGCCTCGACCGTGGCTGCCTTGCCTTGCCGGTGAGTGCCCCGAGCGTGGCCTATGCACACCTCCGTCTGGCCGCGCCCAAGCTCGCCACCGTTTGCTGCAAGGTCGCCCGCGCAGACCCCGTGTCGGCCTCATCTCTGAGGCACGCCGTGGGGCATGATGCCGCTAGCATGTCGCCCTCCACCCAGCACAGGAACCCTGCTTCATCAGCCCACCTCGCCTCGCTCGATGCCGGTGACCCCTCCCTTGACCCTCTATGCGCGCCTCGTTCTTTTCTAGATCGGCCCCGCAGTCAGGCGCCCGGTAACGCTGACCCCGTTTGGTCACCTGCCGTCGATTCGACCCCGATAAAAAGTCGTGAGCAAGTACAATAAGTCCTAGTCATCTGCCTATAAATTTACTTGCCTAGTTGGTAGAGAGAAAGTAGGAGAGAGAAGAAGAGTGGGCTCTCATACAAGAGTGAGCTATAGCATGTGCTTCTAGGCACTCTGAGAGAGTCAAAGGTGGGTCATGTAGTGCTAAAATAATATATTTTTGTAGCTCACTATTGTACCTGCTAGCTCTAAGCTGACTATAGATGACATGGCACTTGGCTTATAGCTAGCAGCTGGCTATACTATTGTCCTTGCTCTTAGTGTACATGCATCTACGTGCTTATGCCGAGACCACCGTTGGTGTTCCCAAAAACACCCGAGTCCAATACCAAGATCGACACCGGTGAAACCCAATTCCAAGAACTCCTTCACGGGACCCCAAGACCTCTATCACGAACGCCAAGACCTTCGATCCCGGAGTATGAAGATCCGACGACCGAACCTTGAAACCCCGAAGCCCCGATCATGGAACACAAAGAGCCCGATCCCGGCATGGAGACCGAATCTCGTCAAACTTGAACCCCCTTCGGATCCAAGATCGTCGAGCCCTAATGTGTGACCCTATCCAAGACCCCTCTATTTTTATAATATATATGATATTTCACTTGTTGCATATTAATTTTTTCATACTCGCATACATATTCATTTGTTTGGAGATGTTTTGTCGACTCATCTAATAATTGAATATGGAGACTATATGTAGGTTATTCTAGTCTTTTATTGCCTCCATTTAAATTTGCATAGTGAACCGATAACATGTTTTGCCTTGCTAAGTCAACATTTAAATTGCGGGATATCTAAACAACATGAACCACATAAATAATTGTCGGGACCCCGGTTCCGCTTAATATTGCCTAGTTGCATTGCACCTTTGCCATGTCATACATCATACATACATCATGCCCAATATTTTGTCGTACTATTAAATAGTGCATCTGACGTTTTTTTGTGTTTTGTTTCTTCACTTATTAGGCCGTTCAGTTGATGCGAGTATTGACAAGTTCTTCGGATATGAACCTTCGGCAGTGTTTTTTAGGTGAGCAATCTCCCCCTTTCTACCTATTTTGCATTTATAGTCTTTACTTCTTCCCATTAATCTATTCCGATCCATGTTGTAATGCTTTAGTTTCCGTGCACCATTTATATTTCTTGTAGCCTCTATATTGCCTTAGACACATCCTATTGCCTGTTGTTTGATAGATAGTCAGCCTTGCGAGTCGTAGTTGCTTGCTCAGGTACTGCTTCGTGTCGTTGCCATTCCACCATTGTTGGAACATTGACACATGTTTAATGGTGGAGATGATCATGGCTTTAATTACAACTTGTTAAATAAAATGCTGGGAATAGATATAACTAATGCAGAGGCACCGGTGGGGAATAGATGTTATTTGGTTCTTCCACACTCACTTGTGTCCCATAGGCTCCGAGTACTTGATACGTGTTCCTTGACTATTTGTACTATCCACATACGGGAGACTCTATGGATCCCCCTTCACCTGAGCTTGATTCACACTTTATTTCTTGGGGCCACAAACTAGTTTGGAGCTTTATTACTATCATGTACTTATGCCAAGCTTTACTGCTTTATTTACGATTGTGCGTGGAGCACCTGTACCGTTCAGAAATGCGGAATGTTTACGTAGTATCGAAAAGCCCAATGACACTTTCGGGTTCCTAGTCGTTTATAGTCATTGTCACAAACCCTAGGCCCGTCTCGAAGCCAGCCAACTCTGTTGCGGGTAGCTTTGTGGGGTGGCCCCTGAAATAATTTATGAATACTATGAATGCATTATCGTGAAGCCTCGTTGTGTTCTATTTGGTTCTTCTCGAGGTTAATTGTGTGTGCGTTGCTATTTGTGCATCCCTGCAGGGTAAATTTTTCTGAAAGCCATGTCCATGGTTATGGACAACTTAGCACAGTATCTCGATCATAGACAACCATAACTAAAGTAGTGCTATAAATTGACTTTGACATGTCTAGTAATCAGTTTCACTATAACAGAATGACTAAATAAAAGTGCCAACAACTGATGGATTTGTGATACCTCTGGCTAATTGTATCTGACTAGTAAGTATTGCAACTACAACAGAATGGTTATCTAAAACTGCTCACTGCTTATGATATCAGGATGATTGTAGCACCTTGGGTAAAAACACTACTAGAAAATCACGTGTTGTTTTTATTTTGCACATCATTATGATTGCATGCTCATGTCAGCATGTCACATTGCATTTGAGCATCGTCATATCATCATGCATTTGTTCGCCTAAAACTATTTTCTAACAACCTATCTTTGCTTTCTAAATATCATCCCTCTTTATTTTTATAAACCCCGGTCTCTTCCGGATCTTTTATTTGTCTAAAAACTATTTACAAAAAGCCTTTTAGAATTAAAATAAATAAATATAATATTTTTCGGGGAGGCAACCGGCCAGGCCCAAAGACCCAGCCAGCCTACTACCCAAAACCCAGACCAACCCTAAACCTAATCTTACCCTAAACCCTAATCCTACCAAACCATCCCCACTTGCCGCCGCCACATCCCTCCCATGTCTCACCTGCCCCGCGGTCAAACCCCGCACCCCCACTTCTCTCCCCAACGCGTTCCACCCCCTGGCCCACCAACCCGCGAGCGACGCGATGCACCCGCCCATATCGCACTCATCGGCTGCCTCCTGTCACGATCCCCACCTTGCCTTCACCCTGTCCCTATGACCTTGGCCCACACCTCACATGCCCCGTGACCCCACACCCTGGCCCCTCTCACGTACCGCAGATCCTCCCCGACCCTGCTCCTCTTCTGCTCCATCTCTCGAGACCACCACCGCCTCTCTACCTCGCGGTTGACGCCTCCACTCTCCTCTCCTCGCCAGCACCCCTGCCACTCCCTCGCTAGCTCCTCGCCGCCCAAGCTCCTCCTCACCTGGGCCCCGTATGGCCGTGTTGCAGACCGCCCTCGTCCTCCTCTGCTCTGCCAGTATGAGCCCCGCGTCAAGCCGCCCCGCCTCCAGCAACCGCGACCCTCGTCTTCCTCCGGTCTCCCTCGCCCCACCACTATACCATGCCCCGCCTCCTCCTCGGCCGGCCCAACCTTGCCTTGCTGGCCACGTCCCCGAGCACAGCCGGCCTCGCCGTCTCCCTTCCCTCGGAGCTCTGCCACCGCACGCGTCTTCCTCGCTCACAGAACCCCTACCCCGACCTCTCCCTCGCCCCGCGTCGAGCCCCTCACCTGCGCGCTCTTCCTCTCCGTCGTTCGCCTTCGTCTAAGGCAAGACCAGGCTGTGCCATGCTCGACCCCCTCATGTTCGTCCCAAACACCTGCCATCAGTCACGTTCGCTCGCTGCCTCTTTACAGGATCCTCACGAGCAACCAAGGTTGCAGTATGTGTCTCCCTATCCATGTCGTGATGCCCGCCCGCTTGCGTCGCCTAACAGCGTCTTGTTGTGACCTCTCGATCTCCGTCCCAAGCACCCCATGTTCCCCTGCCAAGCGACCTCCTGCATGTGTTCCTACCTGAAGCTCACCGACAAGACGCGTCAATATCCCCTCGCCAACAAGACCTGGTTGATACTGATGATTCCAACGGCTGTACATGGAGCCAACCGAGGAACCACCGGCGCTTGAACCCGAGAGAACTATGTTGAAGACCCGCGGTACCCGGAGGTCGACCCCGGACCAAGCATCAAGACCTTCATGCAACACCAAGACCCTCGGAGTCGGACCTGAAGACCGTTCCTGGATCCAAAGACTAAGCCCGTCGAACCCTCGGAACCCTAAGACCGTCGAACCCCTAAATGTGTGATCCCCTTCCGAGACCCCTATTTTTATAATAGATGATATCAACTTGTTGCATTTAATTGTTCGCTCGCATACATATTCATTTGTTTGGGGATATTTTGTCGATTGACCTCATAATTAAATATGGAGATTATATACGGGTTATTCTAGAACTTATATTGGCTCCATTTAAATTTGTGTAGCGAAACGATGTCATGTTTTGCCCTGTTAAGTCAACATTTAAATTGCGGGTTACATAAACAACTTGAACCTTCTAATCAATTGTCGAGACCCCAGTTCCGCTTAATATTGTCTTGTTGCATCGCATCACATCATACATGCAACATGCCTGATCTTCTACCGTAGTATTACATAATGTATCCGGTGTTTCTTTTAGTGTTTTGCTTCTTCACGGATTAGGCTGTTGAGTTGATGCGAGTATCGACAAGTTCTCAGGTGTATCTCTGGCAGTGTTTCCAAGTGAGCATTCTCCCCCTTTCTACCTATTTTGCATTTATAGTCTTACTTCCTCATGTTGATCTATTACTATCCGTGTTGCGATGCTTTCGTTTCTGTGCACCATTTATACTCCTTGCAGCCTCTATATTTCCTTGGACACATCCTATTGCCTGTTGTTTGATAGACAGTCGGCCTTACGAGTCGTAGTTGCTTGCACAGGTGTTGTTTCGCGTCGTCGATGTTCCACCATCGTTGGGAGGTTGGCACATGCTTAATAGTGGAGATGATTATGGTTTTAATTACAACTTGTTAAGTAAATAATGGAAGTGGATATAATTAATGAAGAGGCACCAGTGGGTAATAGTTGAGATTTGGTTGTTAACCGCCCACTTGTGTCCACCTAGGACCAAAGTTCTTGACACCTGTTCTGAGACTAAGCACGCTAACCACATGTGGGGTGTCTGGGCACCCCTATCGGCTTATTACCTAATTTCAAGTGTTGTGCTGGGGGCCACAAAACTAGTTCGGGCTTTGTACGTTAACTAATGTACTTATGCCATGTTTATTACATGTTGCTTGATGAGCATTTATTACTGTTATGTAGGTGCGACACTCTGTCACGGGAATATATTGTATATGGCCTCTGCTCCCGTGACAATTCCACGCAACCTCAAGGTCTGTACGAGGAGGATTAGCTATACCTCGTACGTGTAGCTCTTTCGGGTGGCCCCCATGTACTTGCTTTGGGTCTGGGAAAGCGTCGTGTCCGAAGCCCCACCGACATACCGATGAAAGTATGTTAATTGATCTGGCAAAGGGTGGAAGTGCGTGTGGAAACTTTGGTGCACCCCTGCAGGGTTAAATCTTTTCGAAAAGCCGTGTCCGTGGTTATGGACGACTTGGAGCAAAGTTTCTTGATTATAGACAACTACAACTAAAGTTTACTGCTATAATTTGACTTATCTAGTATGACTAGTAAGTTGGATAACCACCATGAAAAGAATGAATAAAACTGCCAACTATGTGAGTTTCCTTGGAATGACTTCCTCATTTGGTCTCGAGGGGCAAATGCCAGGATGGGTATGTTTGGTGTTAGTATCAGGTGGTTCCAAATAGCTCTTTCTTATCCCTCTCTAATAGTCGACAGTTGTATCGATTATATATAGGTTGTTTAGTGCATGCGTCACTGTCGCTTCAGTCCACAATACCTATGTAGGCGGGAGCCGCCGAATTCTAGACTCGATGTGTACTAGCCTCAGTACTGACCACTCCCTTTTTTCATTTTCCCTTTGTCGGCACCCCTTTTGTTTAACAGGTGTGAGTTCGACATCGTTAGCAGGGTTACCCTTCCGGCTTGGCCTGGGCAGGGTTATGGATGCCATTGGTTATTCTTTAGGGCTCTTAGCCCCATTTGCTTCTCATTCGTACTCGAATGTGTATCCTTTTCAAGGTGATTTGGATCTTTGTATTGTATATCTATATTCTTGACTCGTTGAGTCATTGTTGTATATATATGTTCTGTGGGTTCCATCGTGAACTATTGTGTAATGATATTACTTCGATTTCCACCTACAGGCAAGTGCTTGGTGGGCATCTTTAAATCGTTTCTATGCAGGTTTGGCGGGAATCGCTAAAACTTGCATAGGGCCGATTCGAGGTTCTTACAATGACTCATGCTATCTATATATGACTAGTAAGTGCTGCAACTATAATGGAATGAATAAAACTGCCAACTATGTGAGTTCCTTGGTTTGACTTCCTTGTTTGGTCTTGAGGGGGAAATACCAGGATGGTTATGATTGGTGCTAGTATAAGGTTGGTTCCGGATAGGTCTTTCTTATCCCTCTCTAATAGCCGACAGTTGTATCGAGTATCTATAGGTTGTTTGGTGCATGTTTCGCTGCCGCTTTAGTCCACCAAACCTATGTTGGCGAGATCCACCGAATTCTAGCTCGCCATGTACTGTCCTCAGTACTAACCGCTCTCTTTTTTCCTTTTCCCTTTGTCGGCACCCCTTTTATTTTAGCAGGTTTGAGTTCGACATCGTTAGCAGGGTTACCATTTCGGCTTGGCCTGGGCAGGGTTATGGATGCCATTGGTTATTCTTCAGGGCTCTTAGCCCCATTTGCATCTTATCCGTACTCGGATGTTGTATCGTTTTTAAGGTGTTTTGGATCTTTGTACTGTATATATGTATTCTTGACTCATGGAGTCGTTGTTGTATATATATGTTCTGTGGGTTCCATCGT
The DNA here is from genome assembly GCA_910589775.1 of Avena eriantha. Classification (NCBI taxonomy): domain Eukaryota; kingdom Viridiplantae; phylum Streptophyta; class Magnoliopsida; order Poales; family Poaceae; genus Avena; species Avena eriantha. Next base: position 356,973,057 of record OU342743.1, read on the forward strand.
GGACTATTGTGTAATTATATTACTTTGTTTTCCACCCGCACGGAAGTGCCTGGTGGGCATCTTTGAATCGTTTCTATGCGGGTTTGGCGGGACAACTAAAACTTGCATAGGGCCGATTTGAGGGTGTTATAGTAGTGCTACCAAGGCAATTATATACTACCTAGGCGATCAAATCAATGAAAAATAAGATGCATCAAAGGATAAGCATCACATGCATATATAATGTGATATGATATGATCCTTCTCGCATTCGATCTCCATCTCGTGCGTCAAGACATGATCTCCATCATTCCACTAGCGCGTCACCAAGGTCCATGGCACCACTATCAAGGTTGTTCTCCACTAATCTAATTACATGGATTTCCATTTTCCGGCACACATGCCATAAAATAAAATAACCACCATATGGCTCCTGCTGATTGTTTTATAATAAAACACATTGTATACAACAACATTTGTATCACAGACCATATCACATCACATGCCCATCAAAACAAGTTAGAAACCTCTAATTTATTTTTGCATATTTTACGCGGATGTGGGCTTTCTAGGATAAAACTATTCTACCTACGAACTTCAGCCACAATGGTGATAACCAAGTTATAAAGAAGACCATTGTAAATCTGATATCAACTATAGTGGGGGACACAGACACCCACTAGCCACTTATGTAAAATGAGTTGCATGTCAAGCGTGGAATAGGTCTCATGTGTGAGGACATGTTAAGTTTTTTCGGGTCGCTTCATCCCACTATGCCACCAATATCCGAAATACAAGAGATTTGCAATAACAAGAATTATCAATGCCCATATCTCCATATGTTCTAACCGTACAAAGCATCTACGCATAAACATAGCTCTGATACCACTGATGGGGTTCGTTGCATAGAAAACAAAAAAATCCTACGGTTTGCAACTACCAAGTTCGAATCTAGGCGATACTTTGTAACAGTTACAAATGGACTCACCCTCTTAGACCGTAAGCGGGAAACGTTCCTGCAAACAAACATGGTTGATATAGACGGTACATGACTGATGACTACAAGTGCACAGATTGTTTGAAGCTAGTTTCGAAATAAAGATATCGATCCCACAGGGAGCAGGAGTCTGAAGTCTAATAATTTTTGAAATAGTTATTGTGGTACAAATGCTAGATAAAGTTCTAAGTAACAAGATAAAATGCGAGTATTGTGTAAAAAGGTCTTTTGGGGTTTTAGGTATAAGAGCAATAATAAAGTAAAGCAAAGTAACTTAATATAGAAAGTAAGTATCGCGTATGTAAGAAAGATTGGAACTACAGTAGGGAAAAGGCGTTCTCAGGGAGTAGAGGATACACCACTAGTGTTGTAAAGATCTAAAATAAAGATTGTCATCATGAACATTCTCAACTATTTATGTGTGGCAGGAACTCCGTATGTGGACGAATTGGCAACAACCGTTGCTCATATCATCCTCATAACCACAACACTCAGCAATCGACATCAATCGAATTACTGCGCTATTAAGGGACGTAATCCCATAGGACGTATCCCATGGCATGGATAGTGTTCCATGAGTTTTCTCGATTTCCCAAGTTGATACGTAAGGAGTGCCAATAGCTTTATAGTAACTGTAAGTGCTAGTACGCCTCCGTCTACCAACAAGTAGTACTTGTATAAATCCACAACGAGTATAGGAATTACAACAAGATCTAGACAAGATGTAGATGTGATGGATGGAGATGGTGGTGATTCAGTGGTGGATGATGAAGATCGATGCCTTAGCCTCCCGGATCTACGCAGGGCAAAGATGGATCCCTTGTGGATGAGTTCCCCCTCCAGATGCCTTCCGGATGTGAGGTTTCTGCGATTTCTGGGTGTTCTGTATGTCGTCTCCTCGAACCAATTGCACGGGGTGAAACTATTTGACAAGGCAGAGGTGGCGCCAACTATACGGCCGGAGCTATACGGGTGAAAGAGTTGCTCCCGCCGTATAGTTGGTCATTGGGCTCTCTGCCTCCTTTGTTCGCTTCTAGTTTTCTTCTGGTATTATTAATATTTCCCAAATAAGCGATTTACGTTGTTTTTGACTCCTTTTCTCCATAGTACAACTGCTTCAATAATTGTATCCATTGGATCCATCATATGTCCTGATCCTAGTGAAAACAGACATAAAATGTGCACGCGAGCACCATAAAATACCAAGATCCTACATCTATAATGCAAAATAATAATGTAAAACAGGATGCAAATCTGCACTCATCAATGACCGTCCTCAAGGACATGCAGACCATCAGCACCACAGATGGGCAGCGCCTCCGTAATCGGTCACACGTTCGGTGTGCCGATGACTCCCGATCCTTCCTCCAGCCGGGCAGCGGAACTAGCGGATCCCCGAGAACTCGAACAGCGCTACGCCATGGTAGTGGTGGCGAAGGGGAAGCTTTAGAGTAAGGCTTCGCCGAGCACCTTTTCTAGTGACAATGGACAAGGCAAGCAAGGGGAAGAAGATGTCAACCTTGGGGCATATGAGAGAGCTTGTGAGAGAGTGTGGGGAGAGAAGGAGGAGGCCACCTCCTTTTATAGGTGCCATGGGGCATCCCCCTTCCTTCCTCTCATTCAATCTCCATTAAAGCACTTTAATTCCCTTAAAGGTCTATCCATTAAAGCACTTTAATTCCCTTAAAGGACTTTCCATTAAAGCACTTTAATTCCTTTAAAGGTCTTTTCATTAAAACACTTTAATTCCATTTTAATGCAACTCAATTTAATGACCACTTCATTTAATGAGTACTTCAATTTAATGAACACTTATTTTAATGAACACATTAACATTTTGATCCCTGGCTTTGTTTCGATTCCTCGAAACTAGTTTGGCAGAATCGACAGAATTTTTTTTTGCAGTAGAACAATTTTATTTGTTGTCCATTGACTTCCCCTGTGTTCCCTATCCGCTCAAATGTTTTGGTTAACCTTAAGTGTGTCTCCCTACGGGTTCGAGAACTATGTAGACATGATCGAGACTTTCTCCGATCAATAATCATTAGCGGGACCTGGAGATCCATAACGACTCCCACTAGTTCCACAAAAATCAAATGATCGTCTAAACCTCTTTCGCTGCAATCAAATTCCTTTTTATCACGATATATTACTTTTCCGAGATTCGAGCATTCGGTATCATATATACCTTGTTTAATCTCGTTCTCGACAAGTAGTCCTTTTCTCATTCTTATGATATGACATTCTAGTGATCAAATAACTTGCTTGCAAGGCTATGTCAATGTGGTATCACCGAGAGGGCCCTGAGTATATCTCTCCATCATCCGGATGGACAAATCCCAATCTTGATCCATGAGCCTCAACTGACACTTTCCAAATACATGACCACATCTTTATAATCACCCTATTACGGTGTGACCTTTGATGTAATCAAAGTACTCTTCCGGTGAAAGTGATTGACGTGATCTCATGGTCCAAGGACACTGAGTTACTAAGAATGCGATAGCAATTTAAACTTGATGACGTGATCATATTGCTACATCTACTGCGGGTGACTGTTCATCATATCATTCTCTAATGATATGACCCTGTTATTAACAACATCCAATGTTCATGATCATGAAACCTTTGATCATCTGTTAATAAACAAGCTAGTATAAAGAGATGCTTTACTAGGAACCTTATCTGTTTATAATTCACACATGTATTAATGTTTCCTTATTAATACAATTCTAGCATGAAAAATAAACATTTTTTATAAACCTAGAATAGCATAATAACCACTTTATTATAGCCTCTCGGGCATATTCCTTTCATAAAAGGCCATAACAGTAGAGGACCTTCTCAAAGAAGGGCCCTTAGTGGGCCGCCCACGACAAGCTGTAAGAACAGTGACTAGGCGACCACAGGCCTTAACTGTACCGGACCGAGTTGACGCAGACCACTAATGGGCCGCAAATTATTGGACCAGGCCGAAATAGTAACGGACCTAAAAGTTTACGTGCTACAACGACTGCACTAGTGGGCCCATTTCAAATAGTGCAAGACGAAATAGTAACGGGCCATCTTCTTATTGGGATCTCTTATTAGGCCGACCCATTTAATAATTAGTAGGCCTTGTATGGGTCTGGCTTCTACCACGGTTTGTGTGACCGTTAACGACGGCAACTGGCCTTTAACAGCATTTCCCATGTGGCAGTTTGCAAGACGTCAGAAGTCAATGTGGCTGGCGAATACATCTATGATGGAACAAGTTTTCATGGCTGGAGGGTGTGATCCACCACAACTGGAAAAAAACATGCAGATATTACCACGAAGGCCATCCGTCGTAGAAGACTTTTTAACCATGAAAAACGGGCCTTCAACCACAAAAATCGTCCGTTGTAAAAGCCAATTTTCCTTTTTGTATTTGTAAAAGCCAATTTTTTCCGTTGTAAAATCGTCCATTTGTGATGCAGATATCGCACATTTGATACCTTGTAGCATTCCGAGTAAAAGTTCTGAGCTCTATATCGTATAGTTATCTTGTATAGTTGTTGGCACAAGGAAGAGGTTAGTGAAAAATAAAGAAAAATAGTGATATAAAAAGAAAAAAAGGAAAATAAAAAAGTGCCTCATAGAATAGGAAGCGCAAGCTCGATGAACATCATATAGGTGTGGTAATTATTGTGCAAATCTTGTAGCCCACCAAATTCTTTGCAATCGAACTAGCGTCTCTCCTTGCACTTGTGCGACACTAGATTACAGTCTTCGCTAGGTAATCATTTGGTTCTTAACTCACTTTCTCCATAGCATAAGTCCCATTTATCCCAATGGGGTGCATTTCCTTGATCATAATTCCTATCTTGTGAATTGACTTGTTTGCTTTGTGATCATCGTGGTTCTTTACTTGCCATCACAATATCTTGATTTCGGATTGTTTCCTTGACATGCCACTTTTCATATCTATCCACCATAAGCGATTTGTGTGTGTTGTGTAGTTGAGTTTAGGTTTCTTGTCACTTCACTTTGCTTGATTTTTATTGCTCTCAAGTGTGGCCACTTGCATGATACTATCTTCCAAGGTAAAGTAAGGTTTGATGTTGTTTCCCTAACACCCACTACCACTTCCATATACACCACTTGGTCTTGTGAATCATGTCTAGGGACTCCGGAACTGATGAGGATGTCCATGATGAGACACCATTTGTATGAGTCGATAAGCATGGATGACATGAAGGAGCACTACACCGGCAATGGCTCCACATGCTTGGGTTATATGGATTACTACAACAACAAGGACTCCCCAAGCATGGATGACTTCAAGGATGACAACAAAAAGCTCCCTGAGTTGTATCGACCAAGACGGAGCCTGAACCATGAGAGCGCCAAGATCCACCATTCAATCAACACAGTCGCAAGCACCCTCGACAAGCTAAAGAAGGACATGGACGACAACTTCGCCAAGAACACGAGCATGCTTTCCAAACTTAACAAGTCTACCTCGAGAAGGCGCCACAATCATAAGAGGACTTCCAAGGAAAATGATCATCATCGCGAGCATCATGTGGATGACCAAGTGCGCTAACTACATCAATATTTAGCAAGGCACGCTAATGTCCTTCGTTAACACCATCATAATGCACCTTCCACTACTACTACTGCCACCACCAAAATGGCACCAAGAGCAAGCCTTCTTCCACGCCATCAAGCTTCAATGCCAAAACTTGATGTCCAAGATGAAGCATCCAACTACAAGAACATCAAAGAAACTTTGTCTCCAAGCACTCTGAGATTGTCATACAAGCAAGAGATGGACCTCTACTTCGCCAAGTTGGACAAGGCCGTCAAAAACATGATCCCACTTGAGATAGAAGAAAATAAGTTGTTTTGCCAACAATTGGATGCAATGGAGAAGATAACGTCAAGGGAAAAAGCTAAGAAGTTCATCTTATGGCACCCTCCTCTACGAGTGCCACCACCACAATGGCACCCAAGGTACAAGATGGCGACAAAACAGTCGAGCATCGGATTTTCCCTTCGACCATTGAGTCGAGCACAGATGAAACTCTCACTTTGGATGGTAATCCAAGTGAAGAAGCTGAGCATGGGATGTTCCCTTCGGCTAAGGAGGCGAGCAATGATGACCATCTTATGGCATCCAACTTTGAAGGCGATAGAGTTGAGAATGGTGAGCATGGGACTTTCCTTTCACCAAAGGAGGCGCGTTGAGTTGAGCAAACTTATCCTATCCCTATATGCTTGAGTGATGACGTGGTTCCAATCCCATGTGAGTATGAGAGTCACTTAGCCCACTTGAGTGAGAGCAAGAGTGAGATGAGTGACTCCACCATATGTGAGATTGAGTGCTTCCACTTTGAGGGCATGAGTGATACACCGTGAGTTGAGAGTGGTAGTTGGTAGGTCATGTGAGGCCATTTTTATTTCTAATGACTTACCCTCTACCTCTCATGTATTTTCTCATGATGTGTTAGGTTCCATGAACAAAGAAGTGCTAATCTTGAAGATAATGATGCCTCCTATCGAGAAGATGTACATGGTGCATGACGATGATGCTACACCATGGCTACATCAAGAATAAGAAGTCGCCCACATGGTTGCCACTACTACCACAATACCCACTTTATATGAGAGGTATGGACAAGGTAAAGATAAGGGTGTTGATGATGCCATGATCCCACTAGTGGACATACTGTCTTGAGATTATTGGCATGCTATGGATGATATTTGTGACATTGCATAGGTTCATTCTTATTTCCATGTGATACTTTGCCTTTGCATAATGTTGATCATGTGAATTTTTTTGATTATGATGATGTTGACATAGACATGCCATGCTATAAACATTTCATCTTTCCCATTGTTGCTTGCAATATGTTGAACAATTGCTCTTCCCAATATTTTTCTTGCAATGATGTTAAGAATGATCCTTGTGTTGTGACAAACTTGATGAATAGTTTCTCTTCCATATGTTTGTCAGCAACCATGCTTTTGCTTCGGACATGCTTTGTCATGAGGTTTTTCAATTTCTCCCGTTGCTTGCAATAAGATGAATAATTTTTATTTCACTTGCTTTGATTGCAAGAATAATTATCATATGGTTTATATTGAGATTGCCACCATAGCTTTCTCAAATTTTAGAGATTTTGGATGCCATGATAAGCATGTTTCCCACTTCCATATTCACCATGCATCTATTTCACACTTGATTGACACTAATAGTGATGTGCACAAGAAGAGATACGTCATGATGGATGATGTGTTCCTCTACCATGCACACACGTTCTTCCTTGTGTGTATGATGTGTTCAGGTACCCACACTATAATGTCAACCTCGGTTGAGGACGAGTTGACAAAGAGATCTCTAGAAGCATCGGCATGTAAGTTCAAGACCAAACCCAGCTCTGATACCTTTTGCATGCCGTGCAACTTGCATGTTGAAAATTGCTATTTCCTATGGTTTTATTTCAATCATGTCAATGGTATTGTTTCACCTTGTGGCAATCATGTTTCTTTTATATTGGATATTGATGCTTTGTGTGTTGCAACAAATATGTTGAAAAAATTCTCTTTTCGATATTTTGTGTGCAACCATGATGCCATTACGAGCATGTATTGTCATGAGAGCTTCCAAGTATCTCATATAGTTGTTGCAACAAACTTAAGGAACATTTTCTCTTTCATATGGTTTGTTTACAAACATATTGTTTTTTTGTTTCGCTTGTGATACTCATATTCACATGATCTTTGTTTTTGATTATTTGTGTGTGGCATCCAATATATTGAACAATTTGTCTTTAAAATGGTTGGTTTGCATAGTTAATCATGGTGGTTTGGATATCCTTCCACATGTGCTTTTGCCAAATTCTCCTATTCTTGCATGAAAGATGTTTATCAAAAAATTTGAGTGCCACACTAAGACGTTATATGGAGTTTTTGAGTTCCCACATTTCGATGATGTTCAAACGATTTCCATGAAAATTGACCTTGCATTTGCATTCCATTTTCTATACTTGAGTTGTGCTAATAGTGATGTGAACAAGAATGGAGATGCCACAAATGACATGCTCCTCTATCATGCATCAATATTTTTTGCTTGGTCTTTGTTGTGTGAAGGTACAATTGCATACATGTCAACCTCTAGGGACAATGAGTTGACAAGATGAACCATAGAGACATCCATATGGATGCCCTTCAACAAGCTATCTCTACACCCTAAGGTGACTTCCTTCTACTTAAGGACTCATGCTATAAACTTCATGACTTGGCTACTCTATGAGTGTTGCTTCGCTTTTGTTGTGAGCTTTCTAGGCTTCATGAAAAGTGAGGAGCATTGAAGACTTGCCACATCAAGCTTCTCGAGGACTACTACATGGAAAACCCCAGGATCAAGAATGTCTCTCGAGCTCCTCTACATGGTGATGAGCATATAGAATCGAGGACGACTCTTTTCGAATGGGGGCGCTACTACATATACAATGCCAAGTCACCCTGGAAGATGGACAAGAGCAGCCGACTCCAAGACCGGAGTCTCCACTGTCATTGCCCCAGATTCTCCGCATCGACTGGAATCTTCGATGCCCAAGCCCCGGAGTCTCTGACCTTTCTCCGCTCGAAGCTCGGCTGCAAGCCCCTAGACTTCAACCGGAATCTCCGCCAAGAATTTAGATTCTTCACCAAAACCCAAAGTCTTCGCCTGTACATTCCCAGAGTCCCCAGTCTAGCCCCTAACTACCCACATTCGCAAGCTCCTAGTCTGCATCCGGAGTCTCTGCCTGCTCACCCTGGAGTCTCCGCCCCGACTACACCGGAGTTTCTGGCCTATGTGATGGGCATGTGTGCTAACAGCTGGGCCCTAGCCCCATGTAGCCCTTATTCCATTACAAACCCTAGATTTATGCCTAAACTACCCCTATTCTAGTGGATCGCCTATATATAGAGCCCCCACCCTTATTGTACCCCTTAGGTATGGATGATAGACTAGAAGACAACCCCCTTTGTGTAATCTCTAGTTTTGCCTCATCCCCTTTTCAAAGGGGCCCGACTATCATCACCAACCCTGTTGGACTTTGCATAGCGCATCCATCGTTGTACAAGGCCTACGTTTTCGAGTACGTGAGCGTAGATGTCAAGACCCTCTCCAATGTGTTCTCCCTCTCTGCTTGGGATTGATGGGAGCACGTTGACCGATCTTCCCTTGTGAGGATTCTATCGTAGCGGTGGCCACCAGATGGAGCAATTGGCCTTGTATCGTGTTGTGTTGGTGTTTGTTTGTCATGTTCTTTGTGAGGTGTGTATTCATCTCTGCTACCTTATCCATTTCCCTCACTTTTCCCATTGATTTGACCACGAGATCCATGAAGATCGGGCCACCCTTGAGGTTAACCCTTATCAGGTCGGCTACGAGTATGACTAGATCATCCATATTTACCACGGAATGTTAACCGCTTTCAAACTACGAGGGTATGTTATCAAAACTTCTCCATTACAACACTACTCCTAGATAGATCCTAGTATATTAATGCAGCCCGTTCTTCCGACGTCACTCCATCTATCACACCTAGTCCCCCCAGTGGACCAATGACACGTGCTTGTGCCAAGCTCCTAAAAGATACGGTGAACTCGCTCCTCTCCATGTGCGACTTTGACTCTCCTTTGAATGGCCTATTACTTCATGCCAGTACTTTGTGCTTCCTCAGATATGAACCCTAAGAAGGATCGTGAAGAGAAGCCACCAAGTACGTGCAACAGTGAGCAACAACACATCCGGTAGCTGACCTAGCGTTGGCGACCCTACCATCGGACAGACCGGTGCCATGTCCGGCTGAACTGGTTCAAAGTGGCGTCCCGCTGAACTATGCCTCTCACTACTTGTGAATGAACCGGCGCACCACCGAACCATCTAGCGCACAGGCCAGCGCCACCGGAATGACCGTCGACTACACTATGTGCGCATAGCTTTGGGTTTGATGGCCTAGAATATTCCCTTTACCTACCCTTCGCCCCAAATACTATAAATAGCCCATATGGATCTCCCTTATTCCCTTAGGCATAAAAGATAGAATAAAGGCAACCCCTTGTGGAATCTCTAGTTTTGCCTCATCCCCTTAATCAAGGGGATTAACTATTGTCACCAACCTTTTGGATTTTGCCATAGTGCATTCAAGTTGTGCAAGGCCTTGGAGTCAGTGTTCTGTGACACCCCCGGGATCAGGGTCAGGAAAATCCAAAACCTTAGCCTGACATAAGCTTAACCTAGAGCTTGAGGATACTAGTGAGAAATCGGGAACACAACAGTAACCCTACGACACAAAAATTATTATAGCAAGCTCATAACTGAGCAAAGAACCAAAATATTACAAGAAGAGGTCAATATCCACAAACATCAAACAATGGAAGGCAGATTATGCTATTAAGTATAGCAAACTTAACAAATGGCCTAAGAGGCCTAAATAACGATGGCGTGCCAGCCCATAGATTCTAGGCTGCTGACCGGGAATCCCAAGCTACTCGTCGATGTCGATGTCGTAGGGAACTCATCTTCAGGGGAGCACTTACTCTGCTACAAAAAGTATCAACAAAGCAAGGGTGAGTACAGGGTGTACTCGGCAAGACTTATGGATGGTGGGGTTATTTTGCATAAACCATCTTTGTTTATAAAACAAGAGAGAGAAGAAGCTCGTCTAATCAGAATATTTTAGAAGGGGATAAGAGAGCGGCATCTTCATAGTATTGATCATCATCTTTGGTATACATCAAATCATCAACACCTGTCTACTAGGATCACCCCCACGTACCCATGAGAAAGCATCCTTAAGCACGCATTGAAAACTCCAAGTTTTCTGATTAGGTTATAGTTCTCTATGACCTTAGAATTAGGTCACCAAGCGTTCATAACTATGAACACGATTTTTCAAAAACATTTAACCCTATAGGGGTGTACAACTTTCCCACACGTACCAAATGACTATTAATGCCAGATCATTAGCCCTCTTCCTTGGAATGCCGACAAAGGGTGGTTGACCATGACCTTTACCTTGCTGTCATCGAGACCATGAGTCACGCCCTAAGGAGGGTTCCTCCGTAATGGGTCAAGTCCCGAAGCCGGTCCCTAGAGATGTGAGGCAAGGTTGGTTTATCAGGGGTGCTCTCTACCCCAAGCAACCCGGTCCATTCTTACCTTCTGTAACATCCCAAAACTTTAATCCAAGCTTATCAAGATCCAAATCATCAAAATTAGGGTTAACAAAAACTTTTCCAATTAAAAATATAAAAGCATTCATGTCTATGTGCATTTACATTAGGAGTTGATTTGAATTGCCATGGTTCTGTGATTCATTGTTTGTAAAATGTTTCTTAGGTGAAATAAACATCATCTAGATCATTCCCAAACTTTTCCAAAAGAAAAACAACTCAAAATGAATAAAAGGAGTAAATGGTCATTTTGGTCATTTTAATCCACTACACTACTTTGAGTGTTCCTAGCACTCATTTCCCAACAGAAATAATTCTGGATCTTTGCACCCCTTGCTAGTACACATAATGAGGTACCAAGGCCCACTTTGTGATCTGCTAAAAACATTCAAATGCTTATTTTAAATGACAGTTTAAAATTGAATCTATTTCATATGGGAAGATCCCACTATTGCAAAAACCACGCAAACAAGCTCAATTTTCAAAACCCAAGCAACCACAGAGTCTCAAGCTTATGCCTAGCACACCCACCAAAAATCTTTTCAAAATTCAAAAAGAAATTTCATGCGGACATTTCATCAAACACTTGGCAAGTAGAATCAAGCACTAAATCCTAGCTCACTGTTTGCAACAGGGTTTTGCCCCCATTTCATCTCCAATTAATCTCTTTGTCCCCTCTTGATCAAACCAGGCCCTTAGCACCCATCCCCTACACCCCTAGTGGCATTGCCATGCCATGCCGAGCACCAACTCGCCGGCCGACCATGCCCTCACCCCAGCAGACCACCTCCCTCCCTCTCGCCATGTCTAGGAGGTAGCCAGCACCTCACCGCCACCCACTGTACCCTCCTTGATCCAGGCCAAGCAGTGCACCACCTAGAAAACAACGCGCCCAGTGCCACCGCACCATGCCAAGCACGCGCCAGAGCGCCACGCCCGACACGCGTGCAAAAGCCGCCGCTCGACCGCAGCCTGCGCCCACCGCTTTGCCACGACCCAGGGAGCACGCCGGACATGCCCGTTCGCCGCCCAACGCACCACAGCCACCGCTCGTCATGGACACCGCCGCCTCTGCCGCTCAGAGCGCCAGCTGCCCCCAACCGCATACCACCGTCCCTAAGCCCGCATTAAAGTCCTAGAGCACCGCCATGAGACCGCGCGTCGATCGCCACCCTCAGCCATGCCGCTAGCCGCCCGTAGCCATGTCGCCACCATCGCCTGCCCATCCCTCTCGGCCTCGCCGTCGAGCCTATAAAAGGAGGGCACCCCCAGCCATTTGCAGCACACCACTCCACTCCCCTCACCTCACTGATCATCCCACACCTCTAGCCGGAGCACGGGGAGCAGTAGCTCGCCGGAATTGCACCGGAGCAGGCCGCCTCTGGTGGAGAAGGGCGCCGCTGATTGCGACCACCCCCGGAGCTGCCTCAACCGTCCCTGAGCTCGCCATCGACCACCATATCGTTTTCCCGCCTCGCCGTCGTCGCTGGAGCCCTGGTATGCCCTCTATGCTCCCCCACCGAGCTGCTAGGGTTAGAGCTCGCCGGTGATAGGTCCATCGTCGATGACGATCCACAGCCGTTGATCCCCACTCTAATCCAACGTCCCACATCGCCCCATACCGCTTCGCGCGTTACGAGCCACTGACCGGTGGACCCCCCTGTCAGCTGAGCCCCGCGCTGTGGAGTGACACTAGGCCGGCCCGTTAGAGTTTCCCGCATGACCCAGTTAGTTTGAATTAGGAATTTTTTTATTTTAAACTTAGTTCTGTCTCTAAGTTTGAAAATCAATTCAGAGAGATTAACAAATTCGAATTGCATGAAACCAATTTTGCCTAAAAGGTATTGAAAAGATCTATCCAAGCCTGTTGGATTTAATTTATTTAGAGTTATAGATCTCTCATAGTAAAAATAATAAAACAGAAGCAATTGCACCTTGCAACATTTTTATAAAATCAACCGAGATAGATTTTGAGTTGATTGCAACTCTCAAAAATCACATTTCATCATACCTATCTAAGTATGTAATAATATTAAGGTTGACATGCAGTGACTTTGGATTAGTACCAAATTAATGCTATATAGGCATTTCTAGTCACTTTAAATCATTAAATATTGAACTTAAACCAAAGTAATTATGATCCAACCCTTGAAATACATTCCCACATGTTAGAATATGTGGTTATGACATGTGTCCACATGATCCCATATTTTAAGTGGTGAATATTAAATCTTAGTTAATATTCAATGAGTAGAAATTACTTTTCTAAATTAAAAGGAGTGAGACTATTAAATTAAACTAGTGTTTTAGAATGCTAATTAGACTAGTTAAGTATTTTTTGGTGATTGTGTACTCCGTATGTATTTTATAGACGATAGTACCGACCAAGTCTACAAAGAGGAGGAGTTCAACCAAGAAGAAGAAGAAAACTTCAACCACTGCACCAACCAAGGCAAGCTATTGTAGCAAGCTAGAATTTAAGCTAGTTAACTTGATCCAAGATGCTATAGGCATACTTGAGTCATACCCCTTTGACTATTAGTTACCCTAAGTTTTATCTTCAAGCTTTACTTCCTTTACTTTACCCAAAGTTCTTTACTTTTTTTAAAGGTAGCATAAAGAGTATAAAGCTTGACCTATTTAGAACCCCTTTAGATGTCATTCTATGGCATGAGATTGAACCCACCTTTCCACCTTAGTGAACACTCTTAACTTAGTAGTTTAGAGTAGATCAAAAACTTGAGTCACTTTAGATGGGAACACTTGGTGAAAATGAATTATGAAAACCTTGGAATGATGAGTCATTCTATTGAGATGTTTTGACATGTGTTGAGAAACACAAATGGTTTATGATGGTGAAGTATTGAGGCATGAGCCTTAACCCTTTTAATAAAACTGATGGTTGGATTCAGATGTGATACCATTCCAAATTTACCGTACAACCACACTACCTGAATTGGGTAAGGCTTAGCTGGAAATTTATATGCATTAGTATTAGTTCCCTCGTGGGAGAGGTTTGAGCTGAGGCTACCTCTCAATGTTGTCCACCTATGTAGTGCCCAAGATGACTGATGGTCCTGGTTGGGATGCCATGCTCATAGGAGAGGTACTTATACTAGGGTGTGTAAAGGAAAGGTTATGTTTGATTATCTGCATACTAAGTATGATGATTCAGGGTAATCCCTGACAGATGTATCGAATCTTCTGGTGAAAGTGTACCACCTCTGCAGAGTGTCAAACTATTCGAATAGCCGCGTCCGCGGTTATGGACAGTTGGAATGGCCATACTGTTTCGTTGTCAGATGTTTTTCCAAACAACTTATGAAATGAATGATGAATCTTGACTTGACCACAATAGAGTTGTGTTTATGACAATAGCTTCCCAACTTAAGTGATTCTAGAACTTTACTTTATCTTTCTTTGCTTCAGAACTCAGCTTAGGTTTCAAACTTAACTTTATAGTTAACCTTAGATTTACACTTTAACCTAGAACTATATTACTTGTTAGTGGTAGTTTGCGAGTACTTAAAGAGTACTCATGGCTTTTGTCCCTGGCTATTCTCATGGCCAGACTATGAAGGAGACTATCAAGATGATGGCCAGCAGGTCGGCTATGATAACTAGGACTATCTACCTTCGTCAGCATTGCATGTGCCCTTCAAGATGGACCCCACCGCTACGCTTATCTTTTATTTCCGCTGTTTGTTGTATTAAGACTAGATCATGGGATCCGTATTTGTGTAAGACCTTGTGTATGGTTTGTAATGGATGATGTACTGTGATATCCAATCTGTTATGTCTCGCAAAAATGGTAATCCTGGGATTGCGAGGTACGGCATAACGGGCATCTAGTATTAAAAATCCGGGTGTTGACACCTTCCTGTTATGATGTACCTTCACCCGCCAAATCTTTCAAAACGTTTTCTATGCATATGTCGAATGGAATGCCCAAACTATGTGACTCATGGAATCTACTAGGCAAGTTAGTCACTCGATGGGTTCCCAAGCCCCATGTGGTTGTACACTTTTCTCGGTTCTAAAGGCAAGAACTCGGTTCCTAGTTGTGGCAAGCATCGGACTACAAAATCCACAGCCCACAGTGGCCTCCCATACAAGCCTTAGCATGGTTAACCTTTACCACTGATCTCACCTCATCAGTACACCTTGTTTCTCCTATCCTACTGGATTCTTTGTATGCGGTACATCATCTGGATGAACTAGCACTGACAGCTATATTGGGTTTGTAGCATAGAAAACAAAAAATTCCTACGATGAGAACTATTCTACGCCAAGATCTATCTACTAGATACAAGCAACAGGTGGATATACATCCAAAGAGAACATACCCTCGAAGACCGACAAAGTGTAATGAGATTGAACTCGTGGATGATGTAGACGAACGCTTGCCGATCTCAAGATCGTGTGGAAGTCCTAGCGCCGCAAATGAGCAGCGCATCTGTCCTCGCACACATGTTCAGGCCACCGTACAACCTCCACCTCATCGCTCCAGCGAAGCAGCGGAAGCAGCAACTCCTTCCAAACGAAATGCCACCGGGAACATGTATCTCGCTAATCCGAGTCAATGAGGAATAATTCTAGAGGGGGAGATATATCCTTCACGAGGAGGTGTGAGTGAGAAGGAGTGATAGGGGGCTTTATATAGGAGAGGGGGCAGCCCCTCCCCATGGCCGACGCACCATTGGGGGGTGCCCCCACCTCTTCCTCATTCATGTGGAGGGAGGTCCACTCACATAAATTGCCCCTCCATTTTCTCCACTCAAAAATCCCACTCATATGTATTAAATTTCCACCAAATTTAATACAACTCTCATTTAATAAAACTCTTTTATTTATTTTATTCAGAATTTTGTTAATTACTTTAATTAACAAACATTCACATAAAACCCCTGCAATATTTCAATATCATATGCAGAACCAATTTCAGCAATTTCACCCGAAACAATTTCGGTGTCTATTTAAATAATTCTAGCGCTTTGTAATTCTTTCGTCTAGAAAATATTTGATCCACTCTTGATCCATGAGCCTCAACATAACACCTTCAGAGTATATGGACCCACCTTTGTAGTCACCCTTTTACAGTGTGACGTTTAAAGTTATCAAGTCACTCTTCCGATGTTGGCAATTAACATGATCTCATGGTCTAAGGACTAAGATTACTTTGTATGATGTTATGACAATATAAACATAATGACTGTGATCGTAATGCTATACTTCGGATGAATGTTCATCACATCATTTCCCAAATGCTATGACCTCGTTATTAACAACATCAAATGTCCATGATCAGGAAACCTTGATCATCTTGTTAATCAACGAGCTAGTCTATAAGAGAGGCATAACTAGGAACCTTTTATTTGTTTATTAAACACACATGTATTGACGTTTCCAATCAATACAATATAGCATGCAAAATAAACATCTATCATATACAAGGAATACATAATAACAACTTTATTATTGCCTCTCAGGGCATATTTCCTTCAGTCTACCACTTGCACTAGAGACAATAATCTAGTTTACAAAGTGATAAATCTAACACCCATGGAGTTCTGGTGTTGATCATGTTTTGCCCTGGGAGAACTTTAGTCAACGGATTTGCTACATTTAGGTCCGTGTGTAATTTACAAATCTTTATATCTCCATCCTTGACATGCTCGCAGATGGAGTGAAACCGGCGCTTAATATGCTTGGAATTCTTGTGAGACCTTGGTTCCTTGGCATTGGCTATGGCTCCATTGTTGTCACAATAGATCACCATTGGGTCCAATGCACTAGGAACCACACCTAGTTCCGTTATGAACTCCTTCATGCAAACCGCTTCCTACGCCAATTCTGAAGCAGCAACATATTCTTCCTCCGTTGTTGATCCAGCCACCACAGGTTGTTTGGAACTCCCCCAACTAACTGCTGCTCCGTTCAAGAGAAATACATATCCGGACTGAGACTTAGAGTCATCCGGATCGGTGTCAAAGCTAGCATCGACATAACACTTAGCGACCAGCTCTTCTTCACCTCCGTATAGAAGAAACATATCCTTAGTTCTTCTTAAGTACTTAAGGATATTCTTGAACGCTATCCAGTGTTTCGAACCTGGATCGGATTAGTACCTACTAGTCAAACTAATAACATGTGCCACATCCGGTCTTGTACATAGCATGGCGTACATTATAGAGCCTATGGCTGAGGCATATGGGACCTTATCCATTATCTCTCTTTCTTCCGCCGTAGCTGGACTTTGAGTCTTACTCAATGTCTTGCCTTGCAAAATAGTTAAGAACCCCTTCTTACTTCCGTCATATTAAACTTATTTAATATCTTATCAAGGTATGTACTTTGTGATAGCCCAATTAGGCGCCTTGATCTATCTCTATAGATTTTAATGCCTAATATCTTATCAAGCTTCACCAAGGTCCTTCATTGAAAATTTGTTGTTTAGATAATTTTAACACTGTTTCAAAGATCTATATCATTTCCAATCAATAATATGTCATCCACATATAATATCAAAAATGCCACATTGCTCCCAATCACTTTCTTGTAAATACAAGCCTCTCCATAAGTTTGGACAAATCCAAACTCTTTGATCACCTCATCAAAGCGGAGATTCCAACTCTGGGATGCTTGCTTTAGTCTATAGATGGATCGCTGAAGCTTGCATACCTTATCATCATCCTTAGGATCGACAAAACCCTTAGGTTGTATGATATACAACTCTTCTTCAATATTACCATTGGGGAACGTAGTTTTGACATCCATCTGCCATATTTCATAATCGAAATATGCAGCAATTGCTAACATAATCCTAACCGACTTTAGCATCACTACGGGAGAGAATGTCTCATCATAGTCAACTCCTTGAATTTGTTGAAACCCTTTTGCGACAAGTCGAGCTTTATAGATGGTCACATTACCATCAACATCCGTTTTTCTTTTGAAAATCCATTTATTCTCAACAGCCTTTCGATCGTGAGGTAAGTCCACCAAGGTCCAAACCTGGTTTTCGTACATGGATTCCATCTCGGATTCCATGGCTTTTAGCCATTTGTTGGAATCTGGGCTCATCATCGCTTCTTCATATGTCGTAGGGTCATCTATTTCATCAATCATGAAATTTATAACAGGATTTCCGTACACTTCAGGAGCTGCACGCGTCCTGCTTGACCTACGAGGTTCGGTAGTGTCCTCTTTCGGAGTTTCATGATCATTATCATTAGCTCTCTCTTCATGAGGTGAAGTCAACTCTGAAACAATTTCTAGTGCTGCGCCACTCGCCATATCATGAAGACAAGGTTCAATAATCTCTCCGAGTTCTACCTTCCGACTACTCACACCTTTCGCAAGAAACTCCTTCTCAAGAAAGGATCCATTCTTGGCAACAAAAACCTTGCCC
Organism: Avena eriantha; assembly: GCA_910589775.1. Lineage (NCBI taxonomy): Eukaryota > Viridiplantae > Streptophyta > Magnoliopsida > Poales > Poaceae > Avena > Avena eriantha. Next base: position 356,991,638 of record OU342743.1, read on the forward strand.
TCGGATCTGTGATAGAAGGTATACCCAATAGTTTCTTCAGGGTATCCTATGAAGACATATTTTTCCGCTTTGGGTTCGAGTTTATCCAGCTGAAGTTTCTTCACATAAACATCGCATCCCCAAACTTTAAGAAATGACAACTTAGGTTTGTTTCCAAACCATAATTCAAACAGTGTTGTTTCAACGGATTTAGATGGTCCCCGATTTAAAATGAATGCAGCGGTTTCTAGTGCATAACCCCAAAATGACAGTGGCAAGTCAGTCAGAGACATCATAGATCGAACCATATCCAATAAAGTACGATTACGACGTTCCGGCAGGCGTGAGTTGTGAAACTATTCCCCAGTCTTTCATATGTGCGCTAAACTCATAACTAAGATACTCTCCTCCACGGCCGGACCACAGAAATTTGATCTTTTTGTTACGATGATTTTCCACTTCATTCTGAAATTCTTTGAACTTTTCAAAGGTTTCAGACTTATGTTTCATCAAATAGATATACCCGTATCTACTCAAATCATCCGTGAAAGTAACAAAATAACGATATCCTCCTTGCGCCGGCACACTCATTGGTCCACATACATCAGTATGTATGATTTCCAATAAATATGTCACCCGTTCTGTTGAAACGGAAAACGGCGTTCTAGTCATCTTGCCTATAAGGCATGGCTCACATGTATCAAATGATTCAAAATCAAGTGATTCCAAAAGTCCATCAGAATGGAGTTTCTTCATGCGTTTAACGCCAATATGACCCAGACGGTAGTGCCACATATATGCAGATATATCATTATCAAGTTTAATCATTTTAGCATCAACATTATGAATATGTGTAATACTACTACCGAGATCCAACAGAAATAAACCATTCATCATAGGTGCATGACCATAAAAGATATCATTCATATAAATTGAATAACCATTGTTTTCTGATTTAAAGGAATAACCACTTCGCATCAAATACAATCCGGATACAATGTTCATGCTCAGTGCAGGCACCAAATAACAATTATTTAGATTTATCACTAATCCCGACGGCATATGGAGAGGCAGCATTCTGACGGTGATCACATCAACTCTTGATCCATTACCGACACGCATCGTGACCTCATCCCTTGCTAGCTGTCGCTTGTTCCGCAGCCCCTGAATCGAGTTACATATATTAGCAACCGATCCCGTATCAAATACCCAGGTGCTACTGCGAGTACTAGTCAAGTACACATCAATAACATATATATCACATATACCTTTGTTTGCCTTGTCGGCCTTCTTGTCCACCAAATACTTGGGGTGGTTGCGCTTCCAATGGCCAGTCCCCTTGCAATAGTAGCACTCGGTATCAGACTTAGGGCCAGATCGGGATTTCTTTTCAGGTGCGGCAACAGATTTGCCACCTTTCTTTCCCTTCTGTTTGCCCTTCTTGTCTTTCTTGAAACCGGTGGTCTTATTGATCATCAACACTTGATGTTCTTTCCTGATCTCCACTTCTGCAGTTTTAAGCATTGACAGAAGCTCAGGAAGAGACTTCTTCATGCCCTGCATATTATAGTTCATCATGAAGCTCTTGTAGCTAGGTGGTAGAGATTGGAGAACATGATGTATGCCTAAGTCAATGGGAATCGTTATTCCCAAGGTCACAAGCTTATCGGCGTACTCAGACATTTTGAGTACGTGCTCACTAATGGAGTTGTTCTCTTCCATCATGCGTCTAAAGAACTTTTAAGAAGCATTATAAACTCTCTACGGTAGCATGGGTATCGAAAATCATTTTCAATTGTCCTATGGTATCAAAGGCATTGCCATTTTTGAAACGCTTTCGAAGTTCTGGCTCTAGCCCATACAGTATGCCGCAATGAACTATGTTGTGGTCCTCCTAACGAGTCAAATAGACATTCGTTTCCTCTTCAGGGGCATCAGGAGCTGGTGGGGGGCCTAGCGGTGTTTCTAGCACATATTTCTTTTGTGCAGCAGAGAGGAGAATCCTCAAATTCATGGCCCAGTTGGTAAAGTTTCTACCATTTGTCGCAAGATTCTCTTTCTCCATGAACACATTGAAATTAAAAGCAGGTGGTGCCATCTACAACAAAATTTGTAAAGTTTATTTAGACTAAGTTTACGATAGATTGAGTTCAACTAATCCAAATTACGAATGAAATCCCACTCAAAAACGACATCCCTTGTGTCTTTTTGGTGATTACATGAACCAAATCCACTACACCAAGTCCGATCATCATGTGAGTCGGTGTAGCTTCAAAGGCAAGCATCTATATGTGCATCATATCAACTATATGACTCATGCTTAACCTTTCAGTCAGTGTTCCGAGGCCATGTCTGTACATGCTAGGCTCGCCAAGTAAGAACCTTAGTACTCCGTGTGTAAAACTGTCTTACACCCGTTGTATGAAAGCGTAGAGTCGAGTACACCCGATCATCACGTGATGTCTCGAAACACGATCCATAGAACGGTGCATACTTAAGGAAGAACAAATTTTTATCTTGATATTTAAATGAGGGATCATCTTATAATGCTACTAAAACACCAAACAAGCAATATAAGATGCAAACATCATATGTGTAGAGTGAAATGACATGGTTTTTGCACTTGATCACTATCATGTGCATCGTGGTATGATCTTTATCATTCCTTTGTGTGTAAGTCCAAGGTCTATGGAACTTACACATTAGGTGTGTTGTAACAGTATCAACTATACATCAACTTACAACATTACCATATCATGACACTAGCCTAGCAACGATCTAAACTAGACGCTTCTAATTTATCAATTGCAAGTTTTACATGGCTTAGGGCTTTCGAAGATAGAACCGGTCTAACCTACAAACATGGAACCACAACGATGATAACCAAATTATTAGCAACTTGTTGTAAATCAGATATTGACTATAGTAAGAGAGACAGACACCCGCTAGCCACTTATGCAAAACTAGTTGCATGTCAAGCGTGGAACGGGTCTCATGTGCAAGGACATGTAAAGTTAGTCTGGGTCGCTTCATCCCATTATGCCACCAATATCCAAAACACATATAAGATGTAATAACATGATCATCATCGTCCACATACTCATATGTGTACTACCCGTGCAAAGCATCTATGCATAGATCAGGCTCTAATACCACTTTTGGGTTCGCAGCATAAAAACAAAAAATTTCCTACGATGAGAACTATTCTACGCCAAGATCTATCTACTAGATACAAGAAACAGGTGGATATACATCCAAAAAGAACATACCCTCGAAGACCGACAAAGTGTAACGAGATTTAACTCGTGGATGATGTAGACGAACACTTGCCGATCTCAAGATCGTGTGGAAGTCCTAGCGCCGCAAATCAGCAGCGCATCCATCATCGCACACACGTTCAGGCCACTGGACAACCTCCACCTCCTCGCTCCAGTGAAGCAAGAGAAGAAGCAACTCCTTCCAGGCGAAATGCCACCGGGAATATTTATCTCGCTAATCCGAGACCATGGGGAATAATTCTAGAGGAGGAGAGATATCCTTCACGAGGAGGTGTGAGTGAGAAGGAGTGAGAGGGGGGCTTTATATAGGAGAGGGGGCAGCCCCTCCCCATGGCTGACGCACCATGGGGGGTGCCCCCACCTCTTCCTCATTCATGTGGAGGGAGGTCCACTCACATAAATTGCCCCTCCATTTTCTCCACTCAAAAATCCCACTCATATGTATTAAATTTCCACCAAATTTAATACAACTCTCATTTAATAAAACTCTTTTATTTATTTTATTCAGAATTTTGTTAATTACTTTAATTAACAAACATTCACATAAAACCCCATGCAATATTTCAATATCACATGCAGAACCAATTTCAGCAATTTCACCCGAAACAATTTCGGTGTCTATTGAAATAATTCTAGCGCTTTGTAATTATTTCGTCTAGAACATATTTGCTCCAAATGGTGCTGGCAACCCTTAAGTGTGTCACCCTATGGTTCATGAATAATGCAGACATGATTGATACCCCTCTCAGATCAATAATCAGAAGCAGGACCTAGAGATCTATACTGACTCCCACACATTCAACAATGACTTCTGTGATCGTGAGAACCTTTAATGATAGAAACTAAATCCCTTTGTATCGCGATATATTATATGTCTGAGATTCGATCATCAGTATCTCAATACCTAGTTTGATCTCATTACCAACATTCACTCTTTTCTCGTTCCCATGATATAACATTTTACTGATCACATCACTTGCTTGCAAGCTATCTTAATGTGATATCACCGAGAGGGCCTAGAGTATATCTATCCATCATAGGGATTGACAAATTCCACTCTTGATCCATGAGCCTCAACATAACACCTTTGGAGTATCTGAACCCACCTTTATAGTCACCCTTTTACGGTGTGACGTTTGATGTTATCAAGTCACTCTTCCGATGTTAGCAATTAACATGATCTCATGGTCTAAGGACTAAGTTTACTTCGTATGATGTTATAGAAATATAAACATAATGTCTTTGATCGTAATGCTATACTTCGGATGAATGTTCATCACATCATTTCACAAATGTTGTGACCTTGTTATTAACAACATCCAATGTCCATGATCAGGAAACCTTGATCATTTTGTTAATCAACGAGCTAGTCTATAAGAGAGGCATAACTAGGAACCTTTTATTTGTTTATTAAACACACATGTATTGACGTTTGCAATCAATACAATTATATCATGCAAAATAAACATCTATCATATACAAGGAATACATAATAACAACTTTATTATTGCCTCTCAGGCATATTTCCTTCAAGCTAAGCATGGCTAAGAAAGACATAGATAGTAGCTCTAGAAGTGTACACAAGCCAAACCTAGTTATGCTAGGAGCAGTGGATCAGGTAATATAAGATCAAATGGAGTAATGAAACATATAGGATACTCTATCTATCAATAAAAGACCATAGTAGAATCGCATGCATCATGGCCAGAATTTAAGTACTTTTGAAATCATAGGATTGTTTCATGGTGGGGCTTTGCTTGACTTTGCATGTTGAAAACCAGAAAGCAGAGCTTCAGAAACCTTGTGTCTGAATTGATTATAGTTGGCCAAGTATTGTTCATCGATCTTCGATGGTGTTGATCTCGGTCTTCGATCTCGGAGTCGATAACGTATTCTACCGGGAAGAACCAAACACCGGAAATAAAGGGGAAAACGATCAACACATGACATTGATGCAATTCTCAAGGGAGGATGATGATATTACAAGTTAAATGGTATTGAAATTGAAGCCCTATATAAGATTGTTACTTTTTAAATGGGGTCCTTAGTATTTGGAGAGCCCCATATGCATATGAGAGGGTTCAAATGTTCTCTTTATCAAACTTGTCATTAAAGTTGCATAACAATGCATGGTTGTAGTTTTAAAAGGTAGATATCATTTTTCTGAACATTTTGATATATTATTTATATTTTCTGATTTAAATGAATTATTTATGATTTTTTTCATTTGAAATCCATTTTAATTCATTTTTAAAACAACTAAACATTTTTTGAATTATATAAATTATTTTATATCTGGCCCCACAAGTCAAGTTTTTATTAATTTCAGAAAATGATTTTACAAAATATTAAAACTCTGACAGGTTGGGCCCACGGGGGTATTTTTATTTCTAGAAATGATTTTTAGAAAACAAATAATAAAAGGATTATGACGCAATGCTGACGTCATCCTGACGTTAGCAGAAGGCACCTCCTCAGATCGATCAAGGATCTCTCGATCCCTTGCACACGGGGCAGCGAGAGCAGGGGCATTCGAGAGAAGGCAACATGGTGGGTCGGACAATGGTTGTTCCACCCTAAAATGATCACCGGAACAGGAGCACAGCGGCGGCCAGCAGCGACGATGGAGGTTGCACGACATGGTGACAAACCAAGAAGCTAGAGAGGGAATTGAGGGCATGGGGAGAATCAGAAGCTCACCATGAGCATCATGGTGGTGGCTGCGAGGCCGGAGGAGGTCGGGAACACCAGCGATTGGTGACGGTGGGCGTCAGAACTCTGAGGAGAATTTTCTTGATTTGGGATGCCCGCGGCCGGTTCCGTTGAGAAGAAAGGTCATCACGACGAGGTGGATCTCATGGTTTCTTCGGACAGACGAGGGGAGGCAAGTAACGATGGGGCGAGGTAGCACCTACAACCTAGGGTTCCGGCCATGATGGGAAACAAGGAAGAGAAGAAGTGGGGCTCTCCTAGGGTTACCAGTAGCGGTGGAGGGTTCTTATAGGCACCCGGGGGTGGCATCGCTCATCTTGGAGGCGGGGCAACCATCGTGTGGCCGATGACAGGCCACCGAGGTGCCTCTCCTCCGTCGGGAGGAAGGAGACGACGATAGGAGGGGCGAAGGGGTATGGGCGAGCGCTGGGATGACTTGCACCGGCATGGGCTGCTGGCTACTGCGCGCTGAGCAGCAGAGAGGAAGGGAGAAGAGATGGGTCGGCCTGCTTAGGGTTTAGCCTTTATTCCAGCAAAACCTTTTTTATTTAGGTTTTCTTCTTTTCTCTTTTGTATTTCAAAATAGATCTGTTTTGTACAATTTCAAATATATAAGAGGCTTGTAAAAGGGAAATATTCTAGGGACCCTTTATATCAATTTGGGTTCCAATAATTTTGCTCTTTTCAAAATTCAAAACCTTTTGTATTTTCTTGTTTGCATTTTTATTTTTTCTTATCAAAAGATGGTGTTCATGGAATGCAACTTAAACCCTAATTAGACATTAACTAAAACTGGGGTGTTACATCTCTATCCCCTTCCGGGAATCTCGACCCGACATTCCAAAGGTAGGTAGAGAGAGACGGAAATAGGGTCACTCTAAGGGTAAGAGGGAAACACGCTAAACAACACACCGAGTATCTCATGGGCAAATCATCGATGGAGTGTTCATAAAAAAGTCTGAGATGACATACATGAAACACATCAAGGTAATAAAGGAAACAAAAAGAGATGGTTTCAAGGTGACAGATAACTGGTCTTCATAAGGATTGAGACTATGGAGTTTCAGAATAGTTTAGGTTTTGAAAAGGAAAGCTTACAACAGGAAGAATATGACCACGGACTTTGAGAGATGAAACTCTACTAGAAGACTTAAGTAGGGATACAGAGATATAGATAACCAAACTGTTGAACTACTTTTGAAACATAAGGCTCAGTCTTTGGCTCAACAAAAGGCCAAGACATAAGGTGTTTTGTGGAGTGGACTCATAAGATTCACAAGGAGCATGTAACAAGAGAAACTTTTCATTACCAAAATCCTAGCCACTCTTCGAACATGGTTGAGAACCGAAGGAAACTCTTTAGTCATACATGATTATCAAAATCTTTGCAAAAGATCGTGATATCACTTTACATCACCAAGATGATTAGATAAGAAGATTCCTGATGACATGAGGAAAAAGAAACTTCTCAGACTTCCATTACTTGGCACAGTGAGACGCTTGCCAACATAAAGAGTCTGGAGGATCGACCGAGAGACAATTAGCAACACTACTTTAAATGTTCTCCTTGATGTTCTGGACACATAAGACATCAAGTAAAATTTCGAACTACAGAGTTAAAGGAAACCATAGGCACAACTCCTAGAATAAGTCATAGAAAAAGCCTTATGAGGAGTGGTTGTTATTGCTGATTCAAGAGAATTTGGCAATAGGTCTTTCGACTAATTGTGTCAACCATTAAATCAATCTTGCCAGATTTACAAAGAGACCCATGTTAGAACCTTGAAGAATGCTAACCATCATATCTGCTTGAGATTCAGATTTGGTTAAGTGGAAAGATACTTCAGGCTCAACATGTCCGAATAGAAAGTGTGTAACATTTACCACAAGGTAAAGTTACTAGAATCTCAAGACATGGACTACAATGTTAAGCTCCAATAGACTGAGCTACATTTCTAGACCCATGTATTAGCAATTTGTCAAAAGACTACTGCACCTTCATGAAGTACTTGCAACGAAATACACATGTATCCTTAAGGGACACAGATAACTCTACTCAAATCCACGACGATATCTTTAAACAATTGCATGTGAACCAGAGAAGGCCGCTTCTAACATCCAGAACACATTCTTCGAGGTGACATGAAGAAGGTTCTCGAAAGTTTTCCAACATTAATGCCAAAGGTTCCTTATGAATCTATTCTAGCATGGAGAAGATAAGGATATTGTCGATGGACTCAACAACAAACTTGTCGAGATACTCCAGGAAGATGGTCTCATATGTTGTATGAACAAGATAATAATATTGGTCAGACCATCGGACAAGAAGATGCACCCATGTGAATCATCACGAGTAGAAGCATCATCAAGGCAGTCCTTGGAACTGAGTTTGATTTGACGATAACCCAGAACAAATCAAAGGCGGGGGAAGATAACATATCCATGAAGGAAATACTATATTTCTTCAACACAAATAAAACTAGACATCCCTTTATGAAGTAAAACTAAGTTCGGTAGAACTTTTGTCTTTATAACTCTCCAAGTTGCTGTTTAAACTCGACCAAATAGTTCAGGGGTATCCGGTACAGATCCTTGGTGATAGGAGCAGTTCAAAGAACTTCCTTTCTCAAGAACTTGATAACAGGGTCATGTGGCAACATGGCAATCCTTCTAGAGAGGCATATGAAATATCACGAACCACCAATATGTCACTTAGTTCTAGAGAGAACTTTCTTGGTAAGGCAAGAAGACATAGTCTCAAAGCTTCGCCACAAGCCTAACTCTCTAACCGAGGAGAGTGTACCAAAATAGCAGACTTGGTAGCACAATCATCCTTTGATTTGTGAGAGTATTAACCAAGCATGCTAAGAATGACTCAAATGTCCTTAGGGTTCAAAGCAATAAGAGTTGCTAAGAATATCGAATGGTCACACTATTACGCACACGCATCATTCTCGGGTGTGAAAGCTCGGAGGAAGGGAGGGTAAATATGTGTAGAAGTATTACTTCAACTGGAGGGTCATGAAACTCAGCATGGCCTCTTGATGTATAAGAGTGTGATACTCGAAGGTATAACAGACATAAACTAATCAGTGCCTCTTGATCTGCGAATTACAAAACTTTGACCTGGTCCTAGATATGATGAAGTACTGGAGTTTGTTTCTCCTGACATCCCGAAATGGTTTGTCATGATGGACACCAAGAGTATCTTGCATAAGAATTCACCAATGCACATTTACTACTGGGCTACGAACTGGGGAAAAGAATCCTGAGACGTGGATGCATAGATTATCATTCTTCCAAAAATAAATGCAAAGAAGGTAGAGGTGTGGTAGAGTCACAAGTACATATACAGGACTCATGAGGAGTACTCTTGTCGTGATCTATTTGGTTCCATTAAGGAACATCTTCCATAACTAGTGGAAGGGGAAGTCCTTAATTGTCAAAATTCAATCGCGACAATAACCACAAGCTTGAAGGCCAGGACTGTAGTACCAGCCATCCTGAGGTGATGTGTGAACATTAATGACATGGGTCAATGGAATGGACCTTGGCTTAAAGATCAGTTTCACATACAAGATTCACAACACTAGAATCCAATAATCTGGAACCTTCGGTTCAAGTACAAGGGTTAAAATCCGAGAAAGGAGTAACTACTACTTGAGTGACACAACGTACACTGCAAGATAATAATCACGAGGTAGCTTCCAAGAGAAGAAACAACTTCTGAAGTACCCAAATGATTAAAAAGGAGGCACACAAGGCAAAATGAAATCTTGAAGCCTAGAACATAACACTATGGTTCCTACAATATAATATTGTAGGTGCCATAAAACAGAGAGATCATGATGGAAAGGAATCTCTCAGCTGTAGTGGAGCAAAGGGAAACAAAAAACACAACACACACAACTCTAGAGAACTCAACACTAGGTCAACTAGTTGAGAAACGACATGCCCAGAAGGCACCTAAGCTTTGAAAGACTAGAAGATATATCAAAACTATTCCAAATAAACTCAAGATAAGATGATCCAGAGTTAGAGTGATACACGATAAGGAGTAAAAGAAGAATACTAGAGTTTTTGCAATACTTTTCATCTTTGAAATAGTTTTCGCAAGCACTAGACTCAACATCGACCAGTAGCAAGGTTTACCTATGATCGGTACTACTCTGATACCAAAAACTGTGACACCCCGAGGATTAGGCTTAAGAAAATCCTAGACCTTAGCCTGACATAAGCTTAACCTAGAGCTTGAGGATATCCAGTGAGAAATCGTTAACACAACAGTAACCCTGCGACACAAAAATTATTATAGCAAGCTCATAACTAAGCAAAGAACCAAAATATTACAAACATAGGTCACTTACTACAAACATCAAACAACGGAAGGCAAATTATGCTATCAAGTATAGCAAACTTAACAAATGGCCTAAGAGGCCTGAAGCATAACGATGACATCCTAGCCCATAGATTCCAGGCAGCCGGCCAGGAACAACAAGCTACTCGTCGGTGTCCGTGTCATACGGAACTTGTCTTTAGGGGAACACTTACTCTTCTACAATAAGTATCAACAAATCAAGGGTGAGTACAGGGTGTATTGTAATACCTACGACATTACACTCTAAGCACGATCCTGGATGAACCTTAAAGTGGATAAGGGATTCTACCACGGAGGCCCAACGCCACCCACGTGTAGGCTTGTCGAAGCGGAGCAGGGCATGGTACCGGCCAACCACCCTATCCACTTTCAAGAACATCGGGACAAGAACGAGCGGCGTAAGCGACAGTTAACGCGACCACGACATACACAAATGAGTATGTATGTCTACGACTTACAATAGACATCAGAGACACACCATCTAAAAACAATAGAAACAGAAATATTCAACGCCATACGGCAAGATCCAAATATCCTAGATAGATATAATAGTTTAGGATATCTCCTCATACATCATGAAACAAAGTATCAAGCAGAAGCGGAATACAAGATCCAAGTATGGATAAGAAGCAAATCGGCATAAGATGCCACAGAACTAAGCACATCCCGCCCACGGTACTCATGGATCTCCATCCCCAGAATCTCTACACCTGATAGTCTTGCCACCATCATCTGTCTCTTCGACCCAGTAGCCATCCTGGGAGTATACCTGTCCATCTGAATCAAATATTTATCGTGTGAGACCCTAGGGGTACTCAGCAAGTCTTAATGCATCTAAAGGGAACAACCTAGGGGTGATGCAGTTGTAGCGAAAGATAATATCTACAAAGTTCTATAGAAACACGCTAAGCATCTGCCCAACTAGAGATGGACGAACGCCCGTTAATTAGTAACAACAGTTATATAAGCAACATAAATAACCTTGCTCACCCTCCTTCTCTCTTATAGACGAGAAGGCAGAAGAACATCCCATCCGTTGGCAATTTTATTAACCATTCCATGAGAGTTGCACTATTTACTAGTCATGTCTTAGTCAAATTCAAGGCGGTACTTTAGTTATTCTTGTCTATGATCGAGAAACTGTGCTCCAAGTCATCCATAACTATGAACAAGGTTTTCATAAAGATTTACCCTACAGGGGTGCACAAATAGCAACACACACACGATCAACCTCGGGAAGAACCAAATAAAACGCAACGAGGCTTCACGACAAAGCATTCACAGTATTCATAAATCATTTCAGGGGGCCACCCCACTAAGCTACCCGCAATGAAGTTGGTCGGCTCCGAGACGGACCTAGGGTTTGTGTCCATGGTTGTAAACGACCGGGAACCCGAAAGTGTGATTGGGCTTGTCGATACCGTGAAAACATTCCACGTTCCAAAACAGTACAGGTTCTCCACACACAATCGTAAATAAAGTAGTAAAGCATGGCATAAGTACATGATAGTAATAAAGCCCCAAACTACTTTGTTTCCCCAAGAAATGAAGTGTGAATCAAGCTTAGGCGAAGGGGATTCATGGTCCCACATGCGGATAGTGCGATACTCAAGGAACATGCATCAAGTACTCGGGGTCCTACGGGACGCAAGTGAGCTTAAAGAACCAAATAGCGGATAATGCTCACCGGTGCCTCTTTCATTAGTTATCCTATTACTACTCAGATTCGGTTGTTTAGGTACCTCATTATCCAAGACTCGCACAAACCCTGCAAATGCAATTCTACGACTCGCATGGCTCAAACAACTCCTATCATAGTGGCTCATAGGATTGAGAAACAAGCTTCGGTGGGGTTTAAAAGTAAAGGCTATGCAATACTTGGGATTCAATTTAATGCAATCGTGACTCAATGATCCAAGAGCAAGATAGAAGCATAGGTACTATATGTATGCAAGCATGGTGAATTGCTTGCTTGGCGGTTCTGTTGCGGAATAAGAAGGATCTGGGTAATACTCCTGAGGCTCCTGGTATTCTCCTTGCTTAGTGTCTATCCGGATAAAAAGCAAACATGCAAGGGCCCAAAATAAATACATTGCACAATCATATAAATCATATGCAACAAGCAAACAAGGTATGCCATGATGGAATGATGCACAATTGGATGGTATAATATAGCATGGCATGGGTGAGGTGTGGAAACAAGAAATAAGCACTTTTATGAATTATTTGGTCAAGTTTTACTTGCATAAACCATTCATGTTTTTAAGTATTTATATGATGCATGCTTCAATTCATATCATGGAATGCATAATCAGAACGGGCTTATCACACTAATCGATTTAGACATATTATTTTTCGAATTCTGATTAATGGATTTAAATATATAAATTATTTAACAAAAGACAATTTAATAGCATTAAAACAATTTCAAAATTTTAATTGTCCAAAAAAATATTTTGGTTGGCATATTATTAAACCTTTTAATACTGATCTCAAAACATATATTATATATATGTCGGAGTTATGGATTAAAAGATGTGATTTCATATTATAATAAAGCATTTAATGAAATATCACAAATATTTATTATATTGCAAATTTTAGAAAATAAACAGAGAGCATATTAATGTTCAGAATTTAAAACTAAGCAACTTTGGTTTTTGTACTGTTTTAAATTTTATTACAGATTACAAATAAAATGTGGTCAAAGTTTCAAAAGGTTTGACTAGATTTGTTTTTGTTTCGAATTTGAATTCTGGAAAAACATTTGGGCCTTTTTTGTTTTATTACAGGGCTGGGGCTAGTTGCGGACATCGATGTGTGGGCCTCCGGTACTGGCTGGTAAGGTGGCTGACAGGTGGGGACGGGCCATCGGCGCACCGAAAAGAAAAGGGCCCGCGGCCTAAGGCTTTGGCCCAATTCGGATCATCCAGGTGACCAACTGGCTGGACATCGTTTGGTGTTAGAATATGGGTTCGACCCAACTTAAGCTTACTGAGTCATGTTTTCTCTGAAGAAACTACAAGTTGCACTGCTGAAACTCATCAGCAAACAATACGGTAGCACGACTTTGGGGAATGATTTAGGGCGCGATACTACACTGTTTCGACCCTATGATAGCTTGGTGGAAAGAGGAGAAACATATCTACAGTTTGGTGTTCATGGTTTTGTCGGCGATGGTCGGTGGCGTGGGCTAGGACGACGAGAACAAGAGCTGTAGGAACAGCTGCCGGTGGTGACCTGTGGCGGTAGCAATGACAAGGACGGCGAGCTAGGGCATGCTGGTGGGCATGGAGGTTCCAGGGAGGTGCATGACGACTAGGAGCATCTCCACGAGTACGTGGCTACCCTCGGGGACGCCGTCGATGAAGATTCTGTGAGGTGGCTGCACACGGCGGCAGTGACGCATGCACTGCTTGTCGAATGGCGGTGGCAACGATGATTGGAAGGCGGAAAAGGATACATGGAGAGAGGGGATGGGTAGTAATAGGTAGGTGGTGCTCACCAACGACCGAAAGGTGAAGATAATCGTGCTCGAGGAAGGTTAGATGTACGATGAAGCTCGAACTCCAGCATATGTTTGTGCTCAACTTCTCATGGACACAGTGGCTGCAGTGTATCCCGTGATCTCCGGTACAAGTTGACATAGGGGAAGAAGAGAAAGATCCAGGTACTGCTGGGTGTTCCTAGGGATCTTCAGATTGGAGGGGTGGAGTTGTCGAAGTGGGTCTAGGGTTATCTTGCCATGGTTTTTCTTGAAGAAGAGGAAGGAGGAGGGAGGTGGATCATCCAGATCTCGATCTAGTTCTAGGATGGATGCAAGGGATAAGTACGAGATGTGCTAGCACATGGTATGCCTTTTCTCTTTACCGAAAGTAGAGGAGGGGGTCGCTGGGTAGGGTTTTATATCCTCTCTCTCTTGTTGCTTTGCTAAGATAGGAAGGGAGGGGGACAAGGGAGAGAGCATGCGTGTGGGAGTGCTGGTTTCGATCATCTTACAAGACAACAAAGCAAGGGGATATAAGGAGGAAGGGTGTGGTGGTAGTGTTACACACACATGCACTCAGATGCACATATGGTGCCACGGGTAGGAGTTGAGAGAGATGGGTAGATGATCAGGTAGATAGATAAATGGTAGGGATTTAGTTAGGTTTCTTTTATTTCTTTCTCTCCATTTGTTTTTGTTTGTTTTAAAAAAGTTATTCAAATAAGTTCCCACATAGAACCACATGATCCAAAAAATCAAGAAGAAACCAAGTTGGACAAGAAGGTGAGCCATTGGGCTTAATTAGAAATGGAACCAACTTGTATGAATTCAAAACAAGCAAGCTTCCTCACAAAAATCCAAATGAATTCAAGATTAGAAGGAAGATGGACAAGGTTGCATGGGTCATGCATAAATACCACTATTAGTTGTGAAAACAACTATCACTCCACATGGGAATTTATTCATACATGCATCCAAATATTTGAATTAAGGCCAACACAAAAATATGGAATAGATGAGTATGAACCATGCATGAATACAAGGTGGTCAAGATAGTGTGGGTGTCCCACTAGATGAACATATATCCACTAATATATTCCTACATGATCATTTATTCAAGTAAACCATATGGAAGCTTAATAAAGGGAATTCTACCCACATGGCATGCAAAGGTGGCCATGAGGCTCCACATATATACTCAATATTGTGAAAAGAACACATGACACATATGGGAGTATGTATAAATAGAAGTGGATCCATTTTACTACATATGGGCTAGACATAAATAGTAAAAAAGGCAATGGCTCATATATAATTGGGATGGTGGAAATATAAGGTTGTGACAGGAAAGGTGGTGGAGTCAAGAAAAGATATGCCCACAACTCAACTTGGGCATGAATCAATATATCAAGAACAACCAACTACAATTCATCAAGAGGCAAACCCAAGTTATATAAATGCATATGAGATAAGAACCAAATGTAAAGGGTTTTAGGTGATACTCAAATGCAAGGTGGCATGGTGACATGAGCATAATATAATGATGATGCAATAATACATGTAGGAAGTAGAATATAGAATAGGAAAGTACCATTACAATTGTTAGAAAATTGGGATGCTACATGTACTCCACAAGACTTATGGCTGGTGGGGTTATTTTCCATAAATCCATCTTTGTTTATAAAACAAGAGATATAATTGAGCGACTTGTGAGGATGATTCTTGCTCTCGCCAGAAGAAAAGAGCGACTTGGAGAAATTGTCAACCACTATGAAAATAGCATTGTCCCTTACCTCAGATTTAAGAAATGAAGTTTGGAGAAACAATATTGCTTTCAAACAATAGGGTTCCTTGATAACAGAAAGATTTAGGTTAGGAATTCTTGGATTAGATTCTTCTTGCGCTGGTAAGAACCAAGGGATCTAGGGAAATCCTGGGAAAGAAGTCGAATATTGCACATCTAGAGGTTATTGCTTATTGCTTTCCTCAACCATGAGGTTATTGTAATAGATTTTGCGATTGATGGCATTAACCATAATTGGCTATACTAAGAGAAAAGGATTACCGAGAAGAAGTTAGTTATAACTTCCATCCATCTTGTATGACGATGTAGAACCAGTCGAATGAAGAAGACGGAGAAGATTTTGCGTTTGTTTCTACCAGATCGTTGATGATTTTGCTCCATGCTGAAATAGACGAGACCACCAACAAGAGATTGTTGCTCACGTTCTTTGAGAGGACGCTGCGAAAAACAAGGATGGAAGTAAAAGTCTTAATAGATAAAGGCCACTTAGAATTCCGTGGAATGAGTGAAATCACATTAATCCACCAATCCAATGTACCAAAGTGAATGATAAGAGTAGTGGTATTGTCATGACTCCATCCCGTACTCAAAGCATTACTTTGCACATGAATAGAAGAATTATGCAACCAACTCTCAAAATTTCGACTTATAATCTTGACAAGTAGAATTCATGAAGCTTCGTTAAGAAAACAAGGAGGTGATAAAAATACTTCGTCGGATACAAGAAGATGAAGATGATGATGTTGTCGTCGTGTTGGAAGTTCCAAGCCATCGGAAAAGATATGACGGAAGACCATGCTAACAGATGAAGGATTCACCAGATAGATTACGGATAGCAACAAGAAACTGGAATAGAAGAATTTCAAAAGATCTATAAAATCTTCGTGGCATCCGGCGGATTGAGGATTGAATATGAAGTGAGAGGGTTTCAAAAGGTTTCTTCATGAGCGGAAGACCAAAAAAATTCTTGTCCTTCTGAGAAGATCCAAGAGAGATTTAGTAGTCTTGAGGAAAACTTCAGCGAAAAGACGATGATAACTTTCCCAAACAAGGAAAAGTTCTAGATTTAGTTGGAGGTGGAGGATGGAATTAATAATTGACTTGATGATTCCATAATTGTAGCAATGCCTTTAGCAGAAGGACGTGGCCGAGATAGGTGACTTCAAAAATTCGGCATTCATACTTTGAGATCTCTGCACAAAGGCGATGTTCATAAAGAATGAGAGAAAACAAGTTGTTCTTCATGTTCTTCCATTGATATAGAATAGGCGAGAATATCATTAAGATATACCACCACGAATTAACAAGATATTAGAAAAATACCAAGTTCAAGAGACAAAGAGAAACAAGCGAATGCTTGAAACACTTTCTGCGCTCAACGCTCTTTGAAAGATCAACATCAAGAGCAAGGATTCGTGTTGGAAGAGATACATTGCACGGATATTTTATCTCACCCTTTGGAAAGAAAAGATACCGACTTGTTCACCTTGTTGATCAGATCACCGGTTGAAAAAGATAAGAGACTTTGGATAAAGAAGAGATGATTACTCATACATTACACAAAGCTATCATAGATGAACATATGAGATTCTCCTGTATCAAAGAGAACCTTGCAGATATGGAGTTCCAATATGTGAAGCTTGATACGCGGATGATAAACCACCATAGTTCCTTAAGAAATCTCTGGATTGCCAAAGATACTTGAATATGATACAGATATGATCACGGTGTAACTCAAAATCACTAGAGATAACCGCCATCATTTGGAGGATTAGATTGATAGCATTGACCATACTCCACTCATGATAGGTGTCATTGAAGGGAATATGCCCGAGAGGCAATAATAAAGTGGTTGTTATCTTATTCCTTGTTTATGATAAATGTTTATTTTGCATGCTATAATTGTATTAATTTGGAAACGTTAATACATGTGTGTTTAATAAACAAAAGGAAAGTTCCTAGTTATGCCTCTCTTATAAACTAGCTCGTTGATTAACAAGATGATCAAGGTTTCCTGATCATGGACATTGGATGTTGTTAATAACGAGGTCACAACATTAGTGGAATGATGTGATGAACATTCATCCGAAGTATAGCATTACGATCAAAGTCATTGTGTCTATATTTCTATAACATCATACGAAGTAATCCTAATCCTTACACCATGAGATCATGTCAATCACTAACACTGGAAGAGTATCTTGATAACATCAAACGGCACACCGTGAAAGGGTGATTATAAAGGTGGGTTCAGTGCTATGAAAGTGTTATCTAGAGGCTCATGGATCAAGAGTGGGATTTGTCCATTCTGATGACAGATAGATATACTTTGGGCCCTCTCGGTGATATCACATTGGTTAGCTTGCAAGCAAGTGATGAGATCACTAGAATGTTATATCACGGGAACGAGAAAAGAGTACATTTCGGTAACAAGATCAAACTAGGTATGGAGATACCGATGATCGAATCACGGACATGTAATATATCGCGATACAAAGTTATTTAGTTCTTAGCGTTAAAGGTTCTCACGATCACAGAAGTCATCGTTGAATGTGTAGGAGTCAGTATGGATCTCTAGGTCCCGCTTCTGATTATTGATCTGAGAGGGTTCTCGATCATGTCAGCATTATTCGTGAACCATAGGGTGACACACTTAAGGGATACCGACACCATTTGAAGCAAATATGTTTCAGATAAAGAATTAAGAAAGCGCTGGAATTATTTCAATAGACATCGAAACTGTTTCGGGTGAAATTGCTGAAAATGGTTCTGCATGTAATATTGAAATGTTGCAGGGGTTTTATGTGAATGTTTGTTAATTAAAGTAATTAACAAAATTCTGAATAAAAATAATAAAAGAGTTTTATTAAATGAGAGAGCATTAAATTTGGAGAAATTTAATGCATTTAAAGTGGAGACTTTAAAAGAGAATGTGAAGGGGCATTTTAATGTGGAGGGGTTACCACCACATGAATGGGGGAGGTGAGGAGTCACCCCCATGGGGCGCCGGCCATGAGGAGGGGTACCCCCCTCCTCCTATAAAAGGCCACCCCTCTCACCCTTCTTCCACACACCTCCTCGTGAAGGATCTCTCTCCCCCTCTAGTATTATTCCCCCATGGTCTCGGATTAGCGAGATACAAGTTCTTAGTGGCTTTATCTGGAAAGGAGTTGTTGCTTCCACTGCTTTGCTGGAGCGAGGGACGGAGGTTGTCGAGGTATCGGACGTGTGTGCGATCACGGATGCACCGTTGCTTTGCGGTGCTGGACTTGGTGGTGATGGACTTGCTGGAGCTGGATCTGATGGACGTGCTGGAGCTGGACCTGCTGGACTTCATCACGATCTTGAGATCGGTAAGTGTATGACTACATCATCCACGAGTTCCATCTCGTTAACAAAGCTTTGTTGTCTTCGAGGGTAAGTTCCCTATGGATGTATATCCACTCGTTGCTTGTATCTGGTAGATAGATCTTGGAGTATAGTTCCCATCGTAGGAAAATTTTGTTTTCTATGCTGCGAACCCTTCAACCATATAGCTATACCAAGACCAAATTACAATCGCAAGCATCAGATCGACACAAGTTATGTATTTAGTCCCAAAAGAATTGAAGATGAACTAAAAAACTTCAGATTTATGTGCCAGTAGCAAAAGGTTGAGTTAGCATGGACATGCCGACAAAAGAACGTAGATAACATGTCACACATGACTGAAAAGGAGTGTGGAAACACAAATGTATCAAAGAAAAAATTCCGCTTTTTTGGCATTAGCATACCAACTGGATGCGCAAAACCACTTAACAGCTAGAGATTAGCAACTCCACATCTTGTGAAAGCATGTAGGAAGGACGAACACCCATAACAAGATCGCGTCGGTCAACAAAGAGTAAGACAGATCCCATAGGTTTAGAAGGAGTCAGATAGATCGTGTCGGTTTACAAATAAGCCTGTCAGTATGGAATGTACCAATAGTTGATAACCAAAGGCAGATTGCGACAACAAGGTTGGATGCAACAGATAGACAAACAATTACACACACATCCGATGGTACTACGGAAACCCCAAACATGTGAATCCTAGTTTGGATTTTTAGAAGAGGATAGACAAACGTTACACTTCCTAACCAGAAAAGGGTGGGTGGGTGGGTAAGAAAAAATGGAAGCAGTCCTACTCTTACATTTAGTTTTTCCCTAATATACATAACTACTAAAAATATTTTCTAGACTAACAACGACCATCTTGGCTGAGACCCTGAATGGCGGAATGGCTCTGATACCAATTGTAATACCTCGGACACTATGCTCTAAGCACGAGCCTCGATGAACCTCAAAGTGGATAAGGGATTCTACCTTGGAGGCCCAAGGCCACCCACGTGTAGGCCCATCGAAGCGGAGCAGGGCACGGTACCATCCGACCACCCTATCCACTTTAAGAACATCGAGACAAGAGCGAGCGGCGTAAGCGACAGGTAACACGACCACGACATACACAAATGAGTATGTATGTCTGCGACTTACAATAGACATCAGAGTCACACCATCTAGAAACAATAGAAATAGAAATATTCAACACCATACGGCAAGATCCAAATATCCTAGATAGATATAATAGTTTAGGATATCTCCTCATACATCACGCAACAGAGTATCAAGCGGAAGCGGAACACTAGATCCGAGTATGGATAAGAAGAAAATCGGCATAATATGCACAGAACTAAGCACATCCCTCCCACAGATCTCACGGATCTCCATCCCCGTGAAGGGTTCGCAGCATAAAAAACAAAAATTTCCTATGATGGGAACTATATGCCAAGATCTATCTACTAGATACAAGCAACGGGTGCATATACATCCATATAGAACATACACTCGAAGACAACAAAGCTTTGTTAACGAGATGGAACTTGTGGATGATGTAGTCGTACACTTGCCGATCTCAAGATCGTGATGAAGTCCTTCAGGTCCAACAGTTCTAGCACCATCAGGTCTAGCACCATCAAGTCCAACACCGCAAAGTAGCGGTGCATCCGTGATCGCACACATGTCCGGTCCACCGAACAACCTCTGCCTCCTCGCTCCAGGGATGCAGCGGAAGCAGCAACTCCTTTCTAGATAAAGCCACCGGGAACATGTATCTCGCTAATCCGAGACCATGGGGAATAACTAGAGGGAGAAGAGAATCTTCACGAGGAGGTGGGGCAAGAGGAGAGGACCCATGGGGCTCCTTTTATAGGGGAGGGGCGTAGCCCCAAGTCCATGGTTGTCCATCCATGGTGGGTGCCCCCACCTCTCCCTCATTCATGTGGGTGGAGCTTCAACTAAGCCCACTCACATCAATTTCAACTCCACACACTTTGCATTTAATGTCCACCAAATTAAATGCATTTTCTCTTTAAATAAAACACTTTTATTTATTTTTTTCAGAATTTTTTCAATTACTTTAATTAACAATCATTCACATAAAACTCCCTACAACATTTCAATATCACATGCAGAACTAGTTTCAGCAATTTCACCCGAAACAATTCCGGTTTCCATCGAAATGATTCCAGCGCTTTCATAATCTTTATCTGAAACATATTTGCTCCTAAATGGTGTCGGTATCCCTTAAGTGTTTCACCCCACGGTTCGCGAATAATGCAGGCATGATCGAGACCCCTCTCAGATCAATAATCAGAAGCGGGACCTGGAGATCCATACTGACTCCCACACATTCAACGATGACTTATGTGATCATGTGAACCTTTAACGCTAGTAACTTAATCCCTTTGTCTCGCCATATATTACATGTCCGAGATTCGATCATCGGTATCCAAATACCTAGTTTGATCTCATTACCGGCATGCACTCTTTTCTTGTTCTCGTGATATAACATTCTAGTGATCACATCACTTGCTTGGAAGCTATTTCAATGTGATATCACCGAAAGGGCCCTGAGTATATCTATCCGTCATCAGGATGGACAAATCCCACTTTTGATCCATGAGCCTCTACATAACACCTTCGTAGCACTGAACCCATCTTTATAGTCACCATGTTACGGTGTGACGTTTGATATTATCAAGATACTCTTCTAGTGTTAGTGATTAACATGATCGCATGGTCTAAGGACTAGGATTACTTCGTATGATGTTATTGAAATATAAACATAATTACTTTGATCGTAATGCTATACTTTAGATGAATGTTCATAGCATCATTCCACCAATGTTGCGACCTTGTTATTAACAACATCCAATGTCCATGATCAGGAAACCTTGATCATCTTGTTAATCAACGAGCTAGTTTATATGAGAGGCATTACTAGGAACTTTGTATTTTGTTTATTAAACACACATGTATTAATGTTTCCAATTAATACAATTATAGCATGCAAAAACATATATCATAAACATGGAATAAGATAATAACCACTTTATTATTGCCTCTCTGGCATATTCCCTTCAGTCTCCCACTTGCACTAGAGTCAATAATCTAGTTTGAAAAACTTTGCGTATTGAACACATATGGCTTTCTGGTGTTGCATATATGCGATTGCTAGTGGTTAACATAATCTTCGGATATGACAGTTTTAGGTCCGTGTGTATTTGCATGTCTTTGCGTCTCTATGGATCACTCATTCTCAACTGAGATGGCATTGTATAAATTTGGTCCTTTGGTGAGACCTTTAGTTCATTCGGGTTAAAATATGTTGGTATTATTGTCATACAATATATCTTCATAGTATTAGCCCACTTTGAACCACACCTAGTATGATAACAAACTACTTAACACAAATGCCCTTCTTTGTTGCTACTATAGCAGTCGTATACTTAGCCTTTTGTTGTAGTATCCGTCAAAATGTCTCAACTTTGGAACTCATCCAAATCCATCATTGAACATCTTTTCCATTACATTGTGCCACCCATAGTATAAATTGAGATAAATTTAATTTGTATCTTGTGACAAAACTAGTATCAATATAACACTTTACAATGAACTACATTTAACTATTTGTCACTTATACATGATATATTCTTAGTTCTTCCAAAGCTCATAAGAATGTCTTTACTATCGTCCAATGATCAAGATAACATTTAGAGCATAGGACATATCTGGATATATACATATCACGATATAACCGATCAAAATCTTCATGTGATTTTACTCACCAAATGTTGAAAAACTTGAATCTTAATACAATCCTTTCCATGCAGCAATAACCTTTCTTGTTGTTTCCATATTGAACCCTTTCAATATATCATATATGTACATCTGGCATAACCATATTAGCGCCTCAATCTATCCATATATATATTGATGCCAAATATTCCGTTTTTTCCCAAGTCTTTCATCGAAATCCTATTTTAATGAAATTCTTAATGTGTGTCAATAAAAGATACATCATTTCCAATCAATAATATGTACTCTACATAATGTATTGGAAATTTGTCTCAGTGCTCCCACTTAATTTCTTGGAAATGCAAGCATCTTCATCGTCTCCGATGAAATTAAACTCCTTTAACATTTTCATCATGGTGAAGATTCCAACTCCGCTATGCTCACTTCAGCTATTGAAGTTTGCATGCCCATTTAGCACCCTTTGAATTAACAAAACCCTTAGGACCGTGTCTTGTAGACGTCATAGGTAACCATTCTATTAGAAGAACATTGTTTTGTTTGTTCAACTATCATACACCAAATTATATGTAGTGGTTGCTACATTAATCCGTCAAGACTAAATATCGCTATGAAAGATCAAATCTTGTCATAGTCAACTCCTTGAACATTGCCTGTAAATTTTTTTCCGAAATGTTGACTATTGCATAGATCTTAAACATCCGTGTCTATTTCTTTATAGATCCAAACACGACTGATAGGCTTCACGCCTTTCCGGAGGGTTCAAAAACTTGATTTCTCGTGTATGGATACTATCACAGATTCTATGACTTCTAGTCATTTTATGGAGTTAGGGCCCATCATCGCTTCTTTGCATGCAGTTGGTTCATCATTGTCAAAACAATAACGACTTGTTTATCAAATCTCACTATTTGATTCATACCCGATGCATACGGTTCACATAGGAACTCTAATCTCCAAGATCACACCCTTTGTAATCATGGGAGCCATGAGCATTGTGGCCGCCACCGGGACATATTCCGGTGCTGTGCTACTTAGCACATATAGCTAAGGTTCAACAACCTTATGAAAGTTCTATTGTCCTCCCACTTAACGTTTCACGAAAAATTCCTTCTCAAGAAACTTGACGTTCCAAGCGACAAACTCTTTTGTCCTTGGTGTTATGGAGGATTTCCCAACAAATTCTTTGGGATAACCTACAAAGACGTGCTTATCCGACTTTGGTTGTAAACATTTTACTTATGCATAGCATACCAAAATTTAAGAAAAGACAATTCGGGTTTTATCCCAAACCATAACTCATATGGTGTCATTTCAACGGATCATGATGGTGCTCTTTTTAGTGTAAAAGCGCTAGTGTCTAAAGCTTTAATCCTTGAAACATAATGGAACTTTTATAAATGACACCTTTGATCTTACCATGTCAAAAAAAGTTTGATTTGATCTCTCGAACATGCCATACTCCTGTGGTTTATCGGGAAGTGCAAATTCATGGAACAATTCCTGAAATCTTAGGTGTTTTGCTAAACCTATAACTCAAATATCTTCCTTTATGGTCAAATGATAAACTCTTTTATTTTCTTGTTACAATGATTTTTAACTTCATATCGAAAGTCTTTGAACAATTTTCAAATGTTTCAGGCTTCTTCCGTATTAAGTAAATATATAGATATATTCACTCAAATTTCTTGAGAAAGCATATGAAGCAAAACGGTCCATCGCATATGGCTACACATAATGGACTATGCACATCAGCATGCACAATTTCCAATAAGCTAGTCATCCATTCCTCTTTGGCCTATGGACAGAGTTTCAATTATCTTGAGGAAAGTTTCACAAGCGTCAATTGATCAAAATCCATCAACATGGAGTTTCTTCATGTTTACTTTCCAATATAATTCAAACACCGATGTCACTTCATAAGTTATCTTCCAATCATTTGTCTTATGACATTTTAGCAATAATGTTTATGGATGTGATTTCTCCAACTAGACTTGTAAAAGTTCATCCATCCTTTATGGAATACGGTAATTATTTGAACAACCATTGTTCACGTAATACCGGAACAAAATAACAATTATTGAAACAAATCTTGAAGGCTAGGTTTGACGACAACGAAAAACACAATAACACTTTATTTGTTTTTGATGAACATCATCACTTATTCTCTTGCTAGTTACTTAGGCCGTTGTAATTCATGAATTGTGTTGTTCTGTATGACACTTCACACCAACCAATTCGGTATCCAATACCTAATAACCACATTGTTTAACAAGCAATGAATACAGTCATAACATGTATATCTTCTATACACCTAAGTTGGACATCTCCAAAGTTTTCTTTTTGCCAAATATTTTATAGATTCTCTTTTAGCAATTCCTTTTCTTTTAAAACAATCTATCAACATCAATAGTGATGTCATTCACATGACACATAGTACAAAGTGTATATAGTCAAATACTAATACCTTTGAACTTGCACTTTGAAGTGGATTACCATCATCAAATGTTTGGTGTTCTTTAAAAAATCCATTCTTTAGTAATCTATTAGTGTAGTGAACATTTTACTTACATCTTCTATTCATCCTTATCATGAAAACTTTCATGATCAAGCTACTATAGCATATAAGGAAGAATCGTGAGTATAATGTTGGTTCCTAAAACCTTTTTGGGAGATCCGGATGCCTAGCATCTCCATCCTTCACAAATTCTCATACAATATGAGAACATGTATTTTGCTAAGTTATACTCTATCATAATGCAACCAAAAACATTGTTTCAAATATCACAATATCTTCCACACATTATGGTTTCTGAAACAATTTTTTCAGCTCCTAGATAATCTTGATATTAAAACAACTTTTGAATATCAATAATCATGGAGGCTAACATGATACTTTAGATACTAACATTGGAATTCTTACTCTTGATTTAATACTACTTATTAAACTTCATGGAGTAAATAGAGTTTGCTGAAAATTTGCAATAGGACTTCTAAACTTTAAATTGACATTCAAAACAATATGATACTAGTTCGTAAAGTAAATATCCAGAATTCTATAGTTCTATTATCTCAATTAAAACTAAGCATAAGGTAGTAAACAGATGCCAATGACTATAAAAAATTATGCAAATTCACTTTGATTTTGTTTATGACAAATTTGGTTCGACTAATCCAAATTAGAAATGAACTCCCACTCAAAAACAACATCCCTCATGCCTTTTTTGTGATTACATGAACCAAATCCACTACACCAAGTCCGATCATCACGTGAGTCGGTGTAGCTTCAAAGGCGTGCATCAATATGGGCATCACATCAACTATATGACTCATGCTTAACCTTTCGGTCCATGTTCCGAGGCCATGTCTGTACATGTTAGGCTCACCAAGTAAGAACCTTAGTACTCGCGTGTGTAAAACTGTCTTACACCCGTTGTATGAAAGTGCAGAGTCGAGTACACCCGATCATCACGTGATGTCTCAAAACACGATCCATAGAATGGTGCATACTTAAGGAAGAACACATTTTATCTTGATATTTAAATGAGGGATCATCTTATAATGCTACTAAAACGCCAAACTAGCAACATAAGATGCAAAAATCATATGTGTAAAGTGGAATGATATGGTCCATGCATTTGATCACTATCATGTGCATCGTGGTATGATATCTACCATTCCTTTGTGTGTAAGGCCAAGGTCTATGGAACTTACACGTTAGGTGCATTGTAAGGGTATCAACTATACATCAACTTACAGCATTTCCATATCATAACACTAGCCCAGCAACGATCTAAACTAGATGCCTCTAATTTATCAATTGCAAGTTTTTACGTGGCTTAGGGCTTTTAAAGATAGAACTGGTCTTACCTACAAACATGGAACCACAATGATGATAAATAAGTTATTAGCAACTCATTGTAAATCAGATATTGACTATAGTAGGAGAGACAGACACCCGTCAGCCACTTATGCAAAACTAGTTGCATGTCAGTCGTGGAACCGGTCTCATGTGCGATGACATGTAAAGTTGCTCCGGGCCGCTTCATCCCACTATGCCACCAATATCCAAAATACATGAAAGAAGCAATAACATGATCATCATCGCCCACATACTCTTATGTGTTCTACCCGTGCAAAGCACCTACGCATAGATCAGGCTCTGATACCACTGAAGGGTTCGCAGCATAGAAAACAAAAAATTACCTACGATGAGAACTATATGCCAAGATCTATCTACTAGATACAAGCAACGGGAGGATATACATCCATAGATAACATACCCGAGAAGACAACAAAGCTTCGTTAACGAGATCGAACTCGTGGATGATGTAGTCGTACACTTGCCGATCTCAAGATCGTGATGAAGTCCTTCAGGTCTAGCAGTTCTAGCACCATCAGGTCCAGCACCATCAAGTCCAACACCGCAAAGTAGCGATGCATCCGTGATCGCACACACGTCTGGTCCACCGAAAAAACTCCGCCTCCTCGCTCCAGGGATGCAGCGGAAGCAGCAACTCCTTTCTAGATGAAGCCATCGGGAACATGTATCTCGCTAATCCGAGACCATGGGGAATAACTAGAGGGAGAAGATAACCTTCATGAGGAGGTGTGGTAAGAGGAGAGGAGCCATGGGGCTGCTTTTATAGGGGATGGGGTGCAGCCCAAGTCCATGGCTGGCCGGCCATGGTGGGTGCCCCCACCTCTCCCTCATTCATGTGGGTGGAGCTTCCACTAAGCCCACTCACATCAATTTCAACTTCACTCACTTTGCATTTAATTTTCACCAAATTAAATGTATTTTCATTTTAAATAAAACACTTTTATTTATTTTATTCAGAATTTGTTAATTACTTTAATTAACAAACATTCACATAAAACTCCCTACAACATTGCAATATCACATGCAGAACCAGTTTCAGCAATTTCACCCGAAACAATTCTGGTTTCCAATGAAATGATTCCAGCGCTTTCATAATATTTATCTAAAACATATTTGCACCTAAATGGTGTCGGTTGTAACACCCTCGAATCGGCCCTATGCAAGTTTTAGCCCTTTTCCGCCAAACCCGCATAGAAACGATTCAAGGACGCCCACCAGGCACTTTCGTGCGGGTGGAAAACGAAGTAATACCATTACACAACAGTCCTCGATGGGACCCACAGAATAGATATATATATACAACACGACTCCATGAGTCAAGAGTACCGATATATAGTACAAAGATCCAAATCACCTTGAAATCGCTACAGCGTTCGAGTACGGACAAGATGCAAATGGGGCTACGAGCCCTGAAGAATAACCAATGGCGTCCATAACCCTGCCCAGGCCAAGCCGGAAGGGTAACCCTGCTAACGATGTTGCTCTCAAACCTGCTAAAACAAAAGGGGTGCCGACAGAGAGCAAGGAAAAAGAGGAGCGTCAGTACTGAGGCCAGGACACGGCGAGGCTAGAATTCGGCGGCTCTCGCCTACATAGGTATGGTGGACTGAAATGGCAGTGCAGCATGCACTAAACAACCTATAGAGACTTGATTAACTGTCGGCTATTAGAGGGAGATAAGAAAGACCTATTCGGTTCCAACCTTATACTAACACCAATCATACCCATCCTGGTATTTCCCCCTCAAGACCAAACGAGGAAGTCAAACCGAGGAACTCACACAGTTGGCAGTTTTATTCATTCCATTATAGTTGAAGCACTTACTAGTCACATATAGATAGCATGAGTCATCCTGATGGCATAAGTAGTGGGCAGTTTTAGTTAACCATTCAGTTGTAGTTGCAGTGCTTACTAGTCAGATACAATTAGCAGGTGACATCCCAAACCCAGCAATTGTTGGCACTTTTATTTCATTCCATTGGAGTTGCGATACTTACTAGGCAGGTATAACATGACACGATACACACCAGTTCCACCAGTTGTTGGCACTTTTACTATCCATTCCATTGTAGTGAAACTGATTACTAGTCACATATTAAGTCAAATTTATAGCACTACTTTAGTTATGCTTGTCTATGATCGAGATACTGTGCTCCAAGTCGTCCATAACCGCGGACACGGCTTTCAGAAAGATTTGCCCTGTAGGGGTGCACAAATAGCAACACACACACGATCAACCTCGGAAAAACCAAATCGAAACCCAACGAGGCTTTCACGACAAAGCAATCACATGATTCATAAAAGATTTCAGGGGGCCACCCCACTAAGCTACCCGCGACGAATTTGGCCGGCTCCGAGACGGACCCTGGGTTTGTGTGGAGGGCGGTAAACGACTGGAAACCCGAAAGTGTGACTGGGCTTGTCGATACAGCGAAAACGTGTCACGATCCAAAACAGTATAGGTGCTCCACGCACAATCGTAATAAAGCAGTAAAGCATGGCATAGGTACATGATAGTAATAAAGCCCCAAACTAGTTTGTGGCCCCAAGAAATAAGAAATGAATCAAGCTCTGGCTAAGGGGGATTCATAGACTCTCCCGTATATGGATAGTGCAAATATTTAAGGAACAGGTATCAAGTACTCTGGGCCTACGGGACACAAGTGGACATGAAAACCAAATAGCATATATTACCCGCCGGTGCCTCTTTCATTAGTTATCCCAGCAATTTAATAGTTGTATTTAAAGTCATGATCATCTCCACCATAAAGCATCTCCACCATTTATCATGTGCCAACTTGTCGTCAACGGTGGAACAACAACAACGCGAAGCAACACATAAGCAAGCAACTACGACTCGCAAGGCCGACTATCTATCAAACAACAGGCAATAAGATGTGTCCATGGCAAATAGAGGCTGCAAGGAGTATTAATGGTGCACAGAAACTAAAGCATCGCAACCCGGATAGCAATAGATCAACAGGAGGAAATAAAGACTATAAAAGCAAAATAGGTAGAAGGGGAAGGGATGCTCGCCTGGGAAACAAAGCCGAAGGTTCATATCCGGAGAACTTGTCGATACTCGCATCAACTCATTGGCCTAATCCGCGAAGAAGCAAACACTAGAAGAAACACCGGATGCAATATTTAATACTACGGCAGAAGATTCGGCATGCTTATGATATGATGCATGGCATGGCACAGATGCGATGCAATTAGGCAATATTAAGCAGAACCGGGGTCCCGATAATTAATTACACGGTTCAAGTTATTTAGAAACCCTGCAATTTAAATATTGTCTTAACAAGGCAAAACAAGGTATCGGTTCGCTACACAAATTTAAATGGAGCCGATATAAGACTAGAATAGTCCTCATATAGTCTCCATATTTAATTTAGGTGAATCGCCTAAATACCCCCAAACCACGATAATATGAATGCGAGATGAATGATTTAATGCATCAAGTATATATCATTTATAAAAATAGGGCTCGGATAGGGGTCACACATCGAGGGTCGAAGATCTTGGCTTCGATGTGGTTCGGGTTCGGTCTTGGAATCTGTATCGACGAACTTGTCGTTTGAGAAGGAGAACTTGGGGTTGTCGGCTTCAATTGTCGGTGTCAGACTCGGTACTCGGCGTCGGTAGATCTCGGTGTATGTCTTTGGCAACACCGAGGAAGTAGACATCGGGGTTGTCCCTGTGAGGATCTTGACTATGACACATGTGTCCAGAGGCAAACAACCATCCCTGTAGTGACCTATCTGCCACAGACCACACCAACATGTCGATATTGACAAGTCTCAGGATAGCATCAAGTGACGCAACAGAAACCACAAGCACAAGAACGGCAGCCCCATACCACAAACACTAGCAGGGGAGACACCAACGAAGAGAGGGCGATGACCAGACGATGTGCGCACGTGCAACTTGGCGATGGCCGGAGAGCTTGGGAGAAGGGCACCACGATGCCGGGGTGGAACAGGGGCATCTACAGCGTCTGTGAATAGTGGGGAGGATAGAGCTCTCCAGGGTCGAGGCCAACGGAGACGGAGGCCGTGGTGAGGGCATGGGAGAAAGCAGAGGCGAACCTGCACTGGGACGCGGCCAGCAGGGAGGCGGCGGTTGCAGGCGGTGGCCGGAGATGTGGCGCACGCAGGGGCACTGGCGTTGCCGGTCTGAAGAGCGGCCAGAGGAGGCGTGCGGCTGTGGCCGGAGCAAGGCGGCGCGGACGGGGTCGGCAGAGGACGGCGAGGCCCAGGCGAGGTCGTCATGCGCAGCGGCCGGAGGAGCTTGATGCGGTGCAGGACTCGGGGGGCGAGGGCGGCGGTCCCGGAGCGTCGAGGCGGAGGGGCACCTAG
Organism: Avena eriantha; assembly: GCA_910589775.1. Classification (NCBI taxonomy): domain Eukaryota; kingdom Viridiplantae; phylum Streptophyta; class Magnoliopsida; order Poales; family Poaceae; genus Avena; species Avena eriantha. Next base: position 357,022,635 of record OU342743.1, read on the forward strand.
CAAGCTCGGCCACAGGGATCAAGGCGGAGGCGTGCGAGGGCGGCAGGAACGGGGCTCAGTGGAGAGAGCCTGGTGGCGGGGGACTGGTGCGATGGAAGAGGAAGGACGCGTCCGGGAGCGACTGCTGTGGGGCCGGGGACGGCGATAGTGGTGCCTGGGGGGGCCAGCGTGTTGGAGATATGCCCAAGAGGCAATAATAAAGTGGTTATTATTATATCTTTATGTTTATGATAAATGTTTACATCCCATGCTATAATTGTATTATTAGGAAACACTAATACATGTGTGTTTTGTAAACATAAGAGAGTCCCTAGTAAGCCTCTTGTTGAACTAGCTTGTTGATTAATTGATGATCATGGTTTCCTGATCATGGGCATTGGATGTGATTAATAACAAGGTTATATCATTAGGAGAATGATGTAATGGACACACACCCATAGTAAGCGTAGCATAAAGATCAAGTCATTAAGTTCGCATTGCTATAAGCTTTCAAATGCATAGTAACCTAATCCTTCGACCATGAGGTTATGTTAATCACCATCACCGGATGGATACTTTGATGACATCAAACACCGCTTCGTAACTGGGTGGTCATAAAGGTGTCATTAGGTATTCTAAAAGTATGTGTTGAAGCGCATGAACCAAGATTGGGATTTGTCCATCCATATGACGGATAGATATGCTCTGGGCCCTCTCGGTGGAATGTCGTCTAGTTAGCTTGCAAGCATGTGACTAGGTCACAAGGGATGACATATCACGGAACGAGTAAAGAGTACTTATCAGTAACGAGGTAGAACTAGGTATGGAGATGCCGACGATCAAACCTCGGATAAGTATAGTATCACGCGACAAAGGGAATTAGTTTCGTATGTAAGTGGTTCAATCGATCGTGAAGTCATCGTTGAGTATGTGGGAGCCATTATGGATCTCCAGGTCCCGCTGATGGTTATTGATAGGAGATGTGTCTCTATCATGTCTACATATTCACGAACCGTAGGGTGACACACTTAAGGTTCGAAGTTGTTTTAAGTAGATATGGAATATGCGTTGGAGACCGAATGTTGTTCGGAGTCTCGGAATGGATCCGGGACATCACGAGGAGATCCGGAATGGTCCGAAGAATAAGATTCATATATTGGAGATCATTTTCTAAGTTAGGAAATGTTCTAGAGTGTTTGTATGGAGATTCTAGAAGGTTTCGGAATGTTCCGGAAGGTTCTAGAAGATATCTTGGAGTTTGCTTGAAAATCAAGATAGGGATCAAGGAGTCCTGGTGGGTCAAGACACGAATTCGTGGGGGAGGAGGACTCCTTCCCCCTCCCCAAATTCGTTGGCCATAGAGGAGGGGAGTCCTACAAGGACTCCCCCCCAGGCGCGCCTCCTCCCCTTAAATAGAAGGGCAGGGGCGCCACCTCCAATCCCTGCTCTCATAACGTCCAATCTCTGCCGCCTCTCTCCTCCACCATCTTCTGCACAGGCATAGGCGAAGCCCTGCAGAATTCTCTACTCCACCACCACCACCACGCCGTCGTGCTGCTGGGATTCCGTGGAGAAGATCTACTACCTCCGCTGCTCGCTGGAACGGGGAGAGGAAGGTCTGCTTCGACTTCGCACGTGTGACCGACTGCGGAAGCGCTGCCGAATCGCGGCGCCAGAAGGATCGTCCACTTGACCAACGGCGGAAGCGCTGCCGGAACGCGACGCCGGAAGGATCGTCCACTTTACCGACGGCGGAAGCGCTGCTGGAACGCGACGCCGGAAGGATCGTCCACACGATCTTGAGATCGGCAAGTGATCGACTACATCAACCACGAGATCTAATCTCGTTAACGCTTTCGGATCTACGAGGGTTAGTTCCTATCTATCTCGTTGCTCATGTCTAATAGATTAGATCTTGGCTTTTATCTAGATTGGATCTAGATTTTGTTCGTTCTTGCGGTAGAAATTTTTTGTTTTCCATGCTACGAACCCATCACAGCGGCGGCGGATCAGGGATGGGGAGCAGTCGGGTCAAGGCGGGGGCTCGCGAGCGAGGGTTGGTGGGGATCGCGATGTGGGGTCGCGCGACAGGCGACGTGCGTGTGTGTGTGTTGTGCGTGCAAGGGCTGGGGATCGAGGCTAGGGTGTGGGGTGGTGTCGGTAGCGGGGCTGCAGGGTGGGGCCAGGTGAGGAGCGGGGTGGATAGGTGCGGGTGCTGCCGCTGCGCTAGGGCGTGCCGTGCAAGTGGGTGGGGTTGGGTGCGCTGCGCGCGGATGGTTCGAGGTGGTTCGAGGTGGGGTGTGCGAACGGGGCGCGCAGTCGGCCGCGCATCGCACGCATGCGTGCTGCGTGCAGCGGCAAGGCGGGTATGCCGGGTGGGTGTGGGTCTGGCGGCGGGGTGAAGGTTAGGGTTTGGGTAGGTTTAGACTAGGGTTTGGGTAGCGGGGTAGTAGGCTGGCTAGCTGGGCTTTTGGGCCTGGCCGGCTGCCTCCCCTAATAAAAATAAGTTTTATTTTTATTATTATTCTGTTTTTTAAAGACCTTTTCTAATTAATTTTAGACAAACAAAAGATGTGGAAGAGACCGGGGTTTTAATTTGAAATAAAGATGGGGTATTTAGGAAACAAAGGTAGGATTTTAGAAAGTAGTTTTAGGCAAACCATGCATGATGACATGACGATGCTCAGATGCAATGTGGCATGATGACATGAGCATGCCTTCATGATGATGCAATGCACCAAAAACACCGCGATTTTCTAGTAGTGATTTTAGCGGGATGCCACATTGGTGTCCCTTAAGTGTGTCACCCTACGGTTCGCGAATAATGCAGGCATGTTGAGACCAATCTCAGATCAATAATCAGAAGCGGGACCTAAAGATCCATACTGGCTCCCACACGTTGAATGATGACTTATGTGATCATGTGAACCTTTAACTCTAGTAAATTAATCCCTTTGTCTCGCGATATATTACATGTACGATATTCGATCGTCGGTATCCAAGTACCTAGTTTGATCTCGTTACCGACATGCACTCTTTTCTCGTTCCTATGATATAACATTCTAGTGATCACGTCACTTGCTTGCAAGCTATTTCAATGTGATATCACCAAGAGGGCCCTGAGTATATCTATCCGTCATCGGGATGGACAAATCCCACTTTTGATCCATGAGCCTCTACATAACACCTTCGTAGCACTGAACCCACCTTTATAGTCACCCTATTATGGTGTGATGTTTGATGTTATCAAGTTACTCTTTATGTGTTAGTGATTAACATGATCCCATGGTCTAAGGACTAGGATTACTTCCTATGATGTTATAGAAATATAATAATAATGACTTTGATCGTAATGCTATACTTCGGATGAATGTTCATCACATCATTCCACCAATGTTGTGACCTCATTATTAACAACATCCAATGTCCATGATCAGGAAACCTTGGTCATCTTGTTAATCAACGAGCTAGTTTATATGTGAGTCATTACTAGGAACTTTGTATTTTGTTTATTAAACACACATGTATTAACGTTTCCAATTAATACAGTTATAGCATGCAAAATAAACATTTATCATAAACATGGAATAAGATAATAACCACTTTATTATTGCCCCTCGGGCATATTCCCTTCAGTCTCCCACTTGCACTAGAGTCAATAATCTAGTGTGAAAAACTTTGCGTATTGAACACCTATGGCTTTCTGGTGTTGCATATACGCGATTGCTAGTGGTTAACATAATCTCCGGATCTGACAGTTTCAGGTCCGTGTGTATTTGCATGTCTTTGCGTCTCTACGCATCACTCATTCTCAAATGAGATGGCATTGTATAAATTTGGCCATTTGGTGAGACCTTTAGTTTGTTCGGGTTAAAATATATTGATATTATTGTCATACAATATATCTTCGTAGTATTAGCCCACTTTGAACCACACCTAGTTTGATAACAAACTACTTAACACAAATGCCCTCCTTTGCTGCTACTATAGCAGTCATATACTTAGCCTTTTCTTGTAGTATCCGTCACAATGTCTCAACTTTGGAACTCATCCAAATCCATCATGGAACATATTTTCCATTACATTGTGCCACCCATAGTGTAAATTGAGATAAATTTAATGTGTATCTTGTGACAAAACTAGTATCAATGTAACACTTTACAATAAACTACCTTTAACTATTTGTCAATACATGATATATTCTTAGTTCTTCCAAAGCTCATAAGAATATCTTTATTATCATCCAATGATCATCTTTATGAATCAATGTTCCTCCAGCTGCAGTATCAAGCATAGACTTAGACACGGGATTAAGAGCATTATAAAATAACTGGAGGATTAACCAATCTTCCATCCCATGACTAGGATAGTTTCTTAGGCATTCTTTCATCCTCTCACATGCAAGCGCTAGTGGCTCATGCTCTTCCTGTCTAAAGCCAGTAATATTAGATCGGAGTTGCATAGTCTTTGTAGGTGGGAAAATTTTAGTCATAAATAAAGAAGTACATCCCACCCATGATGTAATGGTATTTTTAGGCAAAGATAGCAACCATTCTTTAGCTCTTCCTCTTAGAGAGCAAGGAAATAGACGTAATTTGACCGCATCAGGGTTAATGTATTTTATACGTATCATATCACATATTTTAGTGAAAATATTTAAGTGCAATCCCTACGTCTTCAACAACAGAGCCTTCAAATTGATTATGTTAAACCAAACTTAAATAATGGGGCTTAATTTCATAGTCATCAGCAGCAATTGCTAGCTGAGTAATAGGAGTATGCAAATAATCATTATTGGGAGTAGCAAACTCCCCAAGCTTCTTTTCAGCCATACTTCCTATGTTTTTGGGTTTCCTCAGATTAAAAATTATAACAGTAAAAACAAGAATTTAAAGACTAACTAATTTTTTGGTTTATCAAATAAAGACTGAAAGCAAACTAACAAATTAAAAACAAGAATTAAAACTAGCAAGTTTCCTAATAACCTCACCAGGGTAGCTATTGCTTCCCCGGCAATAGCGCCAGAAAAAGGGTTGATACCTTCGATCTGGATTACGGATGTAGTATAGCTCTTTTTCCCTAGTAGACCCAGGTTATCGAATCCACGGGAAGCAAATGCATAGTGAAGTTACTTTAATGGACCTTCCGAAGTTTTAGAATTCCTTTTGTGTTTTTACCGGACCAGTAGCTTGCGTCTTTTTGTTGTTGTCGATGATGGAGAGAGGGCCTAGGGCGTTCGGTTTCACCTGTAGTTGTGCAAAAACATCTGATGGAAATAAAAGATAGAAATAAAGTATGTGTGTACTTGTTAGAGCAAGATAAATTATATGTGGGCAGTGAATCCATAATTGTTATTGCCTCCACAACCGCTTATAGCAATAACCTACTAGTCTCATCCATAGAAGAAAGAGAACTAATGATATGCATAGTGATGTCACTATTACTCCCAACCAAATCCCTCACATACAGCCGTACTACCTCTTCTGTCACTAGGGTTCCCAACTTGCAGATCAGTCATCACTCATACTCCCTAAACTTGGCTCAACCCTCAGAGTCTTGGGTACCTGACAAATCCTTGGATTGAGGAAAGAGAGGATACAATAATCATCATTTCATACAAACTAATACACGATCCCATCTATGATAAATCACATGCACAATTGCTACATGGCTAGGCCGAAGCCCTTAGCCCAAGGAGAATTACTCACACATAAAGATGAGATCAAAAACCATAAACATTGTAATGAAAATCATAAGATTGATAGCAATAGTCTTACAATGTTGCCAATCGAAGAAGAGATCTACTATTACAAATGGTGGAGTATGGCTATGGAGATGGAAAAGGGTGTGGAGATCTAGAGGCAGATTTCTGGTGAGGTATGGCTTCTTCGGGGTCTAGGACGTAGCGAGAGATGTTTTCCCGTCGCCTGCGGCTTCTTTATATATGCGTCCCTTCACGAAAGTTGTTCTGTTTGACCTAACGGTGACGGCGCCAACTATACGACTGGAGCTATACGGTCAATTATTTTGCTCCAGCCGTATAGTTGGTCGTTACGGCATCTGCCTTTGCGGGACGGCTCCTGGTTTCTTCTGGTTGAAGGAAATATCATATCTTTGACTTTAGTGTAGTGATTCCCTCTTTTAAGTGACATTGTCTGCGTAGGAAAAATATAAGAACAAAGGATTGCATACCCCTCTGAATATTAACATTAGTGGCAGGGTTTAGTGAGATATTTCCTCAAAAATATGATTAATATCCAGTTTAAATGTGGACATAGATGGCTATATTTCAGAGCCATCAGCTACCCGCAACGAAGTTGGCCGGCTCCGAGACAGACCTAGGGATTGTGTCAATGGTTGTAAACGACTAGGAACCTGAAAGTGTGACTAGCCTTGTCGATACCGCGAAAACATTCCATGTTCCAAAACAGTACAGGTGCTCCATGCATAATCATAAATAAAGCAGTAAAGCATGGCATAAGTACATGATAGTAATAAAGCCTCAAACTACTTTGTGGCCCCAAGAAATAAAGTGTGAATCAAGCTCAGGCGAAGGGAATTCATGGTCCCACATGCAGATAGTGCGATAGTCAAGAAAAAAGAATCAAGTACCCGGGGTCCTATGGGACACAAGTGAGCTTAAAGAACCAAATAGCGGATAATGCTCACCGGTGCCTCTTTCATTAGTTATCCTATTACTACTCAGATTCGGTTGTTTAGGTACCTCCTTATCCAAGACTCGCACAAACCCTACAGATGCAATTAGAGACTCGCATGGCTCAAACAACTCATGTAGTAGTGGCTCATAGGATTGAGAAACAAGCTTTGGTAGGGTTTAAAAGTAAAGGCTATGCAATACTTGTGATTCAATTTAATGCAATCGCGACTCAATGATGCAAGAGCAAGATAGAAGCATATGTTCTATATATATGCAAGTATGGGGAATTGCTTGCCTGACAGTTCTATTGCGGAATAAGAAGGATCCGGGTAATACTCCTGAGGTTCCTGGTATTCTCCTCGCTCAGTGTCTATCCGGATAAAAACCAAACACACAAGGGCCCAAAATAAATACATTGCACAATCATATAAATCATATGCAACAAGAAAAAAAGGTATGCCATGATAGAATAATGCACAATTACATGGTATAATATTGCATGGCATGGGTGAGGTGTGGAAACAAGAAATAAGCACTTTTATGAATTATTTGTCAAGTTTTACTTGCATAAAGGTTTTTAAGTATTTATATTATGCATACTTCAATTTATATCATGGAATGCATAATCAGAATGAGCTCGTCGCGCTGATCAATTTAGACATATTTTTTGTCGAATTATGATTTACGGATTTAAATATATGAATTATTTAAGAAAAGACAATTTAATAGCATTAAAATAATTTCAAAATTTTAATTGTCCAAAAAAATATTTTGGTTGCCAAATTATTAAACTTTGTAATACTGAGCTCAAAACATATATTACATGTATTAATTGGAGTTGTGGATTAAAAGATGTGATTTAATATTATAATAAAGCATTTAATGAAATATCATAAATATTTATTATATTGCAAATTTTAGAAAATAAACAGAGAGCATATTAATGTTCAGAATTTAAAACTAAGCAACTTTGGTTTTTGTACTGTTTTAAAATTCATTACAGATTGCAATTAAAACGTGGTCAAAGTTTCAAAAGGTTTGACTAGATTTGTTTTTGTTTTGAATTTGAATTCTGGAAAAACGTTTGGGACTTTTTGTTTTGTTTTATTACAAGGCTGGGGCTAGCCGCGGACACCGACGTGTGGGCCCGCGGTACTACTTGGTGAGGTGGCTGACGGATGGGGACGGGCTATCGGCGCGCCATAAAGAAAAAGAGAGGCCCGGGGGGTTTGAACCCGCGACCAAAGGCTTTGGCCCAATTCGGATCATACCGGTGACAAACTGGCTGGACATCTTCAGGTGTTAGAATATGGGTTTGACCCAACTTAAGCTGAATGAAGCCATATTTTCTCTGAAAAAACTACAAGTCGCACTGCTGAAACTCGTGAGCAAACAACGCGGCGGCACGACTTCGGGCGATGATTCCGGGCACGATACTACACCATTTCGACCCTATGATAGCTTGTTGTAAATAGGAGAAATAGATCTACAGTTTGGTGTTCATGGTTTTGTCGGCGATGTTCGATGGCGTGGGCTAGGACGGCGAGAACAGGAGCTGCAGGAACAGCTGCCGGTGGTGATCTGCTGCGGTGCCATTGACAAGGACGGCGAGCTAGGGCATGCCGGTGGGCGTGGTGGTTCCAGGGAGGTGCATGATGACTGGGAGCATCTCCATGAGTACGTGGGTACCCTCGGGGAGGCCGGCGACAAAGGTTCTGTGAGGTGGTTGCGCACGGCGGCGGTGACGCACGCATTGCTTGTCGAACGGCGGTGGCAACGACGACTGGAAGGCGGAAACGGACACATGGAGAGAGGTGACGGGTAGTAATAGGTAGGTGGTGCTCACCAATGACCGAAAGGTGAAGATACGCGTGCTCGAGGAAGGTTAGATGGACGATGAGGCTCGAACTCCGGGAGCTGCTTGTGCTCAACTGCTCATGGACACGGCGGCTGCAGCGTATCCGGCGATCTCTGGTACAAGTCGACGCAGGGGAAGAAGAGAAAGCTCCAGGTACTCCTAGGTGTTCTTGGGGAGCTTCGGATTGGAGAGGTGGAGTTGTGGAAGTGGGTCTAGGGTTATCTTGCCATGGTTTTGCTTGAAGAAGAGGAAGAAGGAGGGAAGTGGATCATCCAGATCTCGATTTGGTTCTGGGATGGATGCAGGGGATAAGAGCATCTTCACTCGTCCCCCCTAAAGACCGAAAAAGGCCAAAATAGGGGCGTGGAGAGAGAAAACGCAGCCCAACCGTGTCCCCCAAAATAATTTTTCATCCAGTGCGGGCATACGAGATATCCGGTGCCCCTAGGCCAACCCCTGCCCATAGGGAGGCAACTGGGTGTGCCGGCTAATCAACAAAGCGTGGAAACAACGCCACACATCCCTGGAGGACCACCTCTCTTCCCAATCGAGATGAAAAATTTGGGATTCGAGGGTGCGACTGGCTAGGCTCTGCCCCTCATAATTAAAAACTAGCCAGCACCCCCTCATACGGGCAAAAATATGTCTCCGCCGGAGACCGTATGGGGGTTTACGAGTGGAGATGCTCTAAGGAGGAGATGTGCTAGCACATGGGATGCCTTTTATCTTTGCCGAAAGTAGAGGAGGAGGATGGCCAGGTAGTGTTTTCTCTCCTCTCTCACTCTTGTTGCTTTGCTAAAAGAGGAAGGGAGGGGGACCATGGAGAGAGCATGCATGTGGGGTGCTGGTTTGGATCATATTGCAAGACAAGAAAGCAAGGGGAGATAAGGAGGAAGGGTGTGGTGGTAGTGGTATACACACATGCACTCACATGCACATATGGTGCCATGGGTAGGAGTAGAGAGAGATGGGTAGATGATTAGGTAGACAGATAAATGGCAGGGATTCGGTTAGGTTTCTTTTATTTTTTTCTCTCCATTTGTATTTGTTTGTTTTAAAACAAGTTATTTAAATAAGTTCCCACATAGAACCACATGATCCAAAAATCAAGAAGAAACCAAGTTGGACAAGAAGGTGAGCCATTGGGCTTAATTAGTAATGGAACCAACTTGTATGAATTCAAAACAAGCAAGCTTCCTCACAAAAATCCAAATGAATTCAAGATTAGAAGGAAGATGGACAAGCTTGCATGGGTCATGCATGATGTTATAAAACCACTATTAGTTGTGAAAACAACTATCACTCCACATGGGAATTTATTCCTACATGCATCCAAATAGTTGAATTAAAGCCAACAAAAAAATATGGAATAGATGAGTATGAACCATGCATGAATACAAGGTGGTCAAGCTAGTGTGGGTGTCCCACTAGATGAACATATAGGCACTAATATATTCCAACATGATCATTTATTCAAGTAAACCATATGGAAGCTTAATAAAGGGAATTCTACCCACATGGCATGCAAAGGTGGCCATGAGGCTCCACATATATACTCAATATTGTTAAAATAACATGTGACACATATGGGAGTATGTAGAAATAGAAGTGGATCCATCTTACTACATATGAGCTGGACATAAATAGCAAAAGAAAGGCTCATATAATTGGGATGGCGGAAATATAAGGTGGTGACAAGAAAGGTGGTGGAGTCAAGAAAAGATATGCCCACAACTCAAATTGGGCATGAATCAATATATTAAGAACAGCCAACTACAATTCATCAAGAGGCAAATCCAAGTTATATAAATGCATATGAGATAAGAACCAAATGTAAAGGGTTTTATGTGATACTCAAATGCAAGGTGGCATGGTGACATGAGCATAATATAATGATGATGCAATAATACATGTAGGAAGTAGAATATAGAATAGGAAAGTACCATTACAATTGTTAGACAATTGGGATGCTACATGTACTCCACAAGACTTATGGCTGGTGGGGTTATTTTCCATAAATCCATCTTTGTTTATAAAACAAGAGATAGAAGAAGCTCGTCTAATTCGAATATTTTCAAAGAAGATAAGATAGTGACACCTTCAAAGTATTGATCATCATATTTTATATCCACCAAATCATCTTCACCCGTCTACTACGATCACCCCCTTGTACCCATGAGAAAGCATCCTTAAGCACACATTGAAACCTCCAATATTTACGATTGAGTTATAGTTCTATATGATCTTAGAATTCGGTCACCAAGCGTTCATAACCATGAACACAACTTTTCAAAAAGATTTTACCTTACAGGGGTGTAAAAATTTACCCGCATGTACCAACCGACTCTTAATGCCAGATCATTAGCCCTTTTCCTTCGAAGGGCGGCAGAGTGTGGTTGACCACGACCTTTACCTTGTTGTCTCCAAGACCATGAGACACACCCTAAGGAGGGTTCCGCCATAACGGGTCAAGTCCCGAAGCCGGTCCCTAGAGATGTGAGGCGAGGTTGGTTTATCAGGGGCCCACTCTACCCCAAGCAACCCGGTCCATGTTTACCTACCTATTAGATGCACCTTCACTCGCCAAATCTTTCAAACTTTTTCTATGCATATGTCGAATGGAACGCCTGAACTATGTGACTCATGGAATCTACAAGGCAAGTTAGTCACTCGAGGGGTTCCCAAGCCCCGTGCGGCTGTACACTTGTTTGGTTCCGAAGGCAAGAACTCGGTTCCAAGTGGTGCTGAGCATGGGACTACAAAAACCGCATCCCACTGTGGACTCCCATACAAGCCTTAACATATTTAACCTTTACCACTGATCTCACCTCATATGTACACCTCGTTCTCCTGTTATACTAGATTCTCTACATGTGGTACATCATCTGGATGAACCAGCACTAACATCTAAGCATGGCTAAGAAAGACCCAGATAGTAGCTCTAGAAGTGCACACAAGCCAAACCTAGTTATGCTAGGAGTAGTGGATCAGGTAATATAAGCTCACAGGGAGTGATGCACCAGATATGATACTCTATCTATCGATAAAAGACCATAGTAGAATCGATGCATCATGGCAATAATTGATTTACTTTCGCAATCATAGGATTGTATCATGGTGGGGCTTTGCTTGCCTTTGCATGTTGATAACCAAAAAGAAAAGTTTAAGAAACCTTATGCTTGACTTGCTTATAGTTGGCCATGTATTTTTCGTCGATCTTCGATGGTGTTGGTCTTTGTCTTCGATCTCGGAGTCGATATCGTATTCTACCGAGAAGAACCAAACATCGAAAAGAAGGGGGAAAACAATCAACACATGCCATCGATGTAATGCTCAAGTAAGGATGATGATATGACAAGTTAACTGGTATTAAAATTGAATCCCTAGACAAGATCATTACTTTTTAAATGGGGTCCCTAGGGTTTAAACCCTAGTATTCGGAGAGCCCCATATGCATATGTGAGGGTTCAAATGTTATCCTAATTAAACTTGTCATTAAAGTTGCTTAACAATGCATGATTATAGTTTTAAAAGGTAGATATTATTTTTCTAAATATTTTGATATATTATTCATATTTTTCCGATTTAAAATGAATTAGTTATGATTTTCTCATTTTAAATTCATTTTAAATCATTTTGACAATAATTTAAAAAAATTGGAATTATGTAAATTATTTTCCATCTAGCCCCATATGTTAGGTTTTTATTAATTTCAGAAAATGATTTTACAAAATATTAAAACTCTAATAGGTTGGGCCCACAGTGGTATTTTTATTTCCAAAAAAGATTTTCAGAAAAATAATAATAAAAGGATTATGATGCAATGCTGACATCATCCTGACGTTAGCAGAGGGCACCTCCTCAGATCGATCAAGGATCCCTCGATCCCTTGCGCGGGGCAGCAGGGGCAGGGCATTCAAGACAGGGCGACGAGACGGGTCGGACAGTGGTGGCGCCACCCAAAAATGGCCAAAACAGGTGCACAATGGCAGCCAGCAGCGGCGACGATGGTTGCACGACTTGGTGACAAACCATGAAGCTAGAGAGGGAATTGAGGGCATGGGGAGAACCGAAAGCTCACCCTGAGCATCATGGTGGTGGCTGCGAGGCCAGAAGAGGTCAGGAACACCAGCGATTAGTGATGGTGGGTGTCAGAACTCTGAGGACATTAGCTCGATTTGGGAAGCCCGTGGCTGATTCTGTTGACGAGGAAGGTCATCGTGATGAGATGGAGCTCGTGGTGTCTTTAGATAGACGAGGGGAGGAGGGTAGCGATGGGGAGAGGTAGCAGTTGTAAGCTAGGGTTCCGGCCATGATGGGGAACAAGGAAGATAAGAAGAAGTGGGGCTCTCCTAGGGTTACCAGTCAGTGGCGAAGGGTTCTTATAGGCACCCGGGGCAGCAAAACTATTCTTGGCGGTGGTGGAACCATCGGGTGGCCGGTGACATGCCACCGAGGTGCTTCTCCTCCGTTGGGAGGAAGAAGACGACGATAGGAGGGGCGAATGATATGGGCCAGTAATGGGACAAGATGGGCCGGTGGGATGCTGGCCGCGCTGAGCGGCACAGAGGGAGGGAGAAGAGATGGGCCGACCTGCTTAGGCTTTAGGTGTTTTTTTAGCAAAACCTTTTTCTATTTAATTTTTCTTCTTTTCTCCTGTATTTCCAAATATATCTGTTTTGTACAATTTCAAATATACAAGAGGCTTGTAAAAGTATGGAAATATTGTAGGGACCCTTTATAACAATTTGGGTTCCAATAATTTTGCACTTTTCAAAATTCAAAACCTTTTGAATTTCTTTTAGAGAAAGGGGAAAACAGCTAGGGTTTAGGGTTTTGCATTTTCTTGTTTGCATTTTATTTTGTCTTATCAAAAGATGATGCTCATGCAATGCACATTAAACCCTAATTAGACATTAACTTAAACTAGGGTGTTACATGTTCCTTCTCCAAGCTGTTAAGATCTCACCAAGCCTCCCGCTCACCGTGCTGGTTAGAGAGAGAGTGTTTTTTCCTTGCCGACCATGATCCTAGGGATTGTGTTGGACTGGTAGCTGCTAGCGTGAGCTATAAGTTTCTTTGGGTATCGTGTGTGCATTGTTTTCATCGTGTTCTTTATGTGTGAGTTCACGTGGATTTCAGCCTCCCTCTCCTCCCTCACGATTCCATCGCAATTCAAGGAGATTCATGAAAAAATAGGCAATCCTAAGGGGTCACCCCTAAAATATTGGTATCAAGAGCCTCGTTGATCACAAATTTCTGCACAAAATTTTCTTCTATCCGCCATAATTTCGAAAATCACCACAAAACAAGAGCCCCACAGCCTTTAGATTGATCTTGAGTTTTGGTGTGTTTTTCTAGATTTGATCCATAGATATGTTGCTATTGGTGTCGATCTACCTTCCTTGACCTTCCCCAGGCTCAGTTTTGGCAAATTTTCAAAGAATTTCTCAAGTTGACTTTTTGGTGTTTGTCATCAACATGTTTTGGTGCCTGATCCAGCGAATCGAATCTGCCACCAAACGGTTGGGCATGACGCTCGGCACCGCTGATGTCATAGCTGACCATGTTTTGGCCGACGGCATCTCCTTTTGACCCAATTTTGATAATTTTCCTTGTTTTATACGTGCTTCGCGTGCGTGTCGCCCTAACTAATAACAAGCTTTGGCAATATTACATATTGCGCTCTATGACTTCGTGACCCCCTAACATCTCCCCCAACACTGGTGCAAGTTCTTCATCAATACCAAAGGTTTAACTTGCTCCACCTTGTTAACCCCATATCTTCATTTGTGTGTAACTAACCTACGAGAGTGACTCATTTTGTGTTTGCCTAAGCATTGTGCACTTGTCCTTGGAAAGTGAGCGTGTGTAATCAAATACAAAAGTTAACATAGTAGTATAGAAAGGGAAAAAATAATCAAAAAAGAGAGAGAAAAAGCAAAAGCAAAAGAAAAACAGAAAGATACATAGTCTCCCAATAAAAAGAGAGTCTTAAGATTGTAAGCAAAGAGACAGAGAAAGAACGACCAAGGCAAGTGCACAAATCCATTGCTTATCCTCTTTTGGAAAATGAGTTGTGGTCTCTCCTTGTGTTGGCACGACAACCGAGCGTAGTCTTCGTTAGGACATTTTGTGCTCATTTTCATAGTCGTGCTAACCCCTCTCATCTCCACGTGTGCGTATCCTAGTGATTTTGTACATCGTATCCTTTTTGATTTTGATCTTTTGTTATTTTTCACTTATGATGATAACCTTTTCTTTGGATTGTTTCGTCTATCTTTCCAACATCCTAACCTTCCACCAAAAGCCTTTGTGAGTCTTAGTTATTTTTAGTGTGAGATTTCTTTGTGATATCACTTTGCAAGTTTATAGTTCTCAAGTGTAGCTACTAGTTTGATACAATCCTAAAGGTGAGGTAAAATGCTAACCCCCACCACATATTACATTTCCATATACAATCCTTGTTTGTGTCGTGTCATGGATATGCATGGTGAGACAAGCCAACCACCTCCCCCAAAAGAAGAAGGATCGTACATGACGCAAGCAAGACACTTCATCATTCGGCATGAGATCTGTGAATGTTGCAAGGCCCTTGAGATGCGCCAAGAAGAGCAATTCAGAGAAACTCAAATGGAGCTCAAGAGGATAGACAACCACTTCGAGAGCCTTTCTAAAGAGATGAGGGCCATGCAGCATAACTTCTCTAATCAAAATGAAGTGCTCCAATGTTTGATGGCCGAACTCGCACACAACCAAAGGCCCCGCTCTCGTGCATCAAGCGATTCAAGGCACCACTTGAGAATGTCAAGCTTGTCATGACATTGTTCTCCTCATTGACAAGATCCTAATGCAAGTGACCCGAGACGCAATGAATCCCCCGTTATTGAACCCCTAAGCACTTTGCAATATGTACCTTCTCCACGGCATGCCTAAACGTGAAGCTATGATGGTGATTTCTTCTCAAGGCCACAAGCAAGGAGAGAAGAACATTGTCATCACGCAAGAGCACTAGTGATCCAACAAGACACACCATGTGAAGAACCTCAAGTGGAACCTTAAGTACTTCACCAACAATCGCAAGACCTTCACTTAACAACAAGTGACGACTCCAATTTGGAAGAACAAGCTCGTCGTCGACATGAAGCTCTTGAAGACCCTCGTCGTCGTCATCACCATCATGAATGTCAACGCTGACACCATGGTCACCATGGAGAGCCTCCTCAACAACCACAACCACGTCAAGAGGCTCAAGACCATGAACTTCATCGAGAGGCCCTAGTGCCTAACCCTCGTCAACAACTAATGAATCAACCTCCCCCACTGCTGCAACCGCGTCAAGAGGCTCCACACCTACATCATCCTCGTGAGTCCCAAGTGCCTCAACCTCGTCCACAACTGCGACATGAACCGCCTCAATTGCGCCAAGAGGCCCATGCATTTCAAGAACGTCATGATGACCAAGATCCTCCTCCTCCAAATGAGGCACAACCACTACAAGAGAAACAACAACATAACCAAGATCATCAACATGAATGTTCGGATGATGAGGATCTTCACCATCGTGGAAACCATCGTTACCATGACCGCAACAAGGAAGAAACTTTTGGAAAGCTCAAGTTCACCATGCCCAAGTTCACCGGTCCCAATGATCCCGAATAATATCTTTCATGGGCACTCAAAGTTGACAAGATCTTCCGCATGCACAATTATAGCAATGAGAAGATGGTCACCATGGCTTCTCTTGAGTTTGATGATTATGCCAAACTTTGGTGGGAACAAGTCCAAGTTGCTCAAGAAGCAAGTGGAGTGACTCCAATCAACACTTAGCAAGATATGAAGGCTCATATGGAATCCTGTTTTGTCCCTTCGCACTACACGTGCGACCTCTTCAACAAGCTTCAAATGCTTAAGCAAGGTACAAAAACCATGGAAGAGTACTTCAAACAAATGGAGCTCAACATGATCCGTGCTAACATTGAAGAGCGTCAAGAGAAAATAATGGCACGCTTGCTCATTGGTTTGAACCATGCAATCAAGCGCATCGCCGAGTTCCAAAAGTACAACAACATGGTTGATCTTGTGCATAATGCGGTAAAGGACGAACGTCAAGTGCAAGAGGACATCAAGTACAACAAGCCAAAGACGTACTTCACATACAAGCAAACCCCAACCACTACACCAACAAACATCAAAGGAAGCTCCTCAAGTACTCCCAAGCCTCCTTTCAAGCCCATAACTCCACAAGGAAAATTGCCCCCAAGTGGCAAGCAACCATTGGATGACCCACCACTCCCAAGCCTCCTTTCAGCTCCCCTGTAGGGTAAAGACCTACTTCCTGCTTGTTTGTATTGATTGTGAGTGGATTACAAAATCAGCGGGCTCGATGGCTAGGAGGAGAGTCGCTTGGATGGGGTAGCTAATAGCACATAAGTATAACAAGTACCCTAGTGAGGTTTATATAGGGTCACCTCACTAGGGTTTAGAAGATTACAACCGAATTAGTTTAGGTTTCGGAGGGTTTGACCTAATTCAACTAGCCCTAACTAAGGTCTTGGGCCTCTAGCTTCCAATCACCGGGCTTCATTTGAAGTCTCCTTCCAGTTGCCATGCAAACAGGCCCACTCGTCGTGGTCCTGGGCTAGTCGAACCTTCCCTATGGGCATACCCCAATTGGCATATCCCCATCAGTAGTTCCCGAGTGCATAAGGGATTTGGATAGGGTGTCAACTTGGCAGTCGGAGTAGGCGAGTCCGGGTGGACGCTCAGTAGAATTGGTGGTGAACTCCTCCAATGAAGGGAGAAGCTTCAGTATTTTCTCAGTTAGTCAGCGAGTACTCAAGTCGCCTCATCCAAGCGATTGGGATGGGCGAGCAAAGTAAGTGAGTCGAGTGATCAATTTGATTGAAGTTGGACCATCAGTTGTGTCAAACTAGTCGTTAGGTAATCTTCAACGGTAACTTCGATAGAATTACCGCGAACCAACGGCTAATTCAAGCTATTTTACTAGCCCTCCTTATAAAGGAGGATGGAGATACATAGTACAGATCTTTCTGTGCATTCTTCCACTCCTGCTTCCTCTTTTCGAGTTGCCCCTGATCTAGATTCCTAGATCAAGCAAGCTCCTTTCAATGACGCCTCCCAAAGATCTCTGGGGGAATTCCAACTGCACCACAGCCATGATGCAGTCGTTTCAAGACGCCAGGATCCTCGTTAACAGGAACTGGTGAATCCCCGTGGCCAACGAGACCAAGTAGAAGCCATAGTTGGGGGAGTTTATCTGCGTCCTCAGCCACTTGGAGCAGGGTCTAGGGTTCCCCACCTCAATCTTCTTATGGCGGTTCTGCGCATAGTACCGGATCAAGCCCTCTGATATGGGGCCACATAGCATCGAGCAGCTTGCAATTTTCATTGTGTTCTGCGAGTGCTACCTAGGGTGCCAACCGTATTTCCCCCTTTGGCTAGAGCTGTTCCACGGGCACGCCAGCCACAAATGGAAGGGCGGCCCCTTTTTGGCCACATGCGATGTCACGTTCTAGCTAAATCCCAAAGCCAAGTTCCTGAAACTGATGTTGTCAAATAAGGCAGCAAACAAGTGGAAGAAATACTGGTTCTATGTCAAGGAATCTACCCCCACCGGGTAGGTGGCGATGCTGGTGTACATCGCGGAGCAAAGCGAGCCATAGAGATTGTCAATGAAAGGGATCCCCGAGGAGTAGAACATGGCCATCTAGGAGATGTGCTCCCACATCACAAAGTTGGAGGACGAAGGGTTGGAAACAATCAACCTCTACAACTGCTGGCTTGGGCGACACCTGTTCCACTAGCCACCCGAGCCCACTAGATGTATGAATATATCTGGTCACTGGACCCAACAAGATCATGCCATGAAGGGCGGGCCGCAGAATATTACGTCACGGCCATGAAGAAGATCACAGATGCAAAGTATACTAACTCATCAACCGGACTTATCCCATACACAGCCATCAAGTGACCGGCCCCTCCAGTAAGTTTCCTTCATTCGTAGTTGTTTTCTCATTCGCTTGTCTGAGTCAAATTACTGACCCATGTGCATTGATTTAGTGTCTCAGCTCTTCCAGGTCTTGGAGAACTGGCTTCCTCCACTCGAGGAGGAGGTCCCCGACGAGTCCTAGACGAGGATGAGGGAGATGCCTCCAACAGGGAGGAGGGAAATGCGGAGGAGCAATATCCTGCCTCCATTCCCCGAAAGACTCCTGGTCAAAAGCCGAGGAAGAGGCTTGTTGTAGCCTCGAGGAGAGCAACAATGATCTTGAGGTTGTTGGCGAACAAACCTCCAGGCGAGTGGCCACTCTGACCAAACCTGCCCTGAAAACGAAGCCATCGACCAAGCCAGCAGCAAAGTTAGTGGTGGTGTTCGAGTCAGAAGACGAGGCCGAAGAGGGGACGATGTATACATAGGTGACAAAGGGGTTAGAGGCCCTAGTAGTGGTGAAGGGGTCGAAAGCTCTGGCTACGGCGGACACGTCGGCAAAAAAATTGGCAGCGCCACTGAAGCCACGGTTTCAAGCGCGTCTCCTGAAAGCGGGGTTGACGCGTTCGATTGGCCCCGAACTGGAGAAGCCCACGCATGTCAATACGGGGCTACGGGGCCTCACTGCCGCCAAGTAAGTATTCTCATGTCACAGAATCGTGTGTGTTATGCCAGTCGGGATTTCCGGTTTGCTGATTGCATTGACACTCGCGGGAGCTAGGCGAAGAAAATAAAGCAGGCGGATGTGTCGAAGATCCTGTCGAGCCGCGTCGAGGAAGGGGAAGACGCCTCCAAGAAGAGGAAGGGCGACTCTGGCGAGGCGCCCAACCTTGGCGCTAAGAAGCAGAAGAAGGTCGACCTTGACCCGGCAGGCGAGGTGGCAGTGAAGTGTAATGCGGGCAACATTGTCGTGCACGGAGTGGGCACCATGGCCCAGGAGACCGAGGCAGCAGCAAAGGAAGCTGTTGCGAATAAGTACGTTGCGCGGAATCTCCTGCAGTGATGACCAAGGCCACAACATTCCCATGGTTTCTCACCAAGGGGTCCTCCAGGACTGCCCCAACACAGTCGCCGGCGATTGAAGAGGTCATCGACGGTACCATCGGGTTGATGGCACAAGGGACCAGAGGAGTGGAGTATCCTCTACCATCCGTGGGGACGATCGAGCTCCACCGCTTGCTCGGCTAGGCGCTCTAGGTATGTCCAGTCCCCGAGGCTCTGGTCGCTAAGTAGTAGTGGCCGAAGAATCAATCTCAAGTGCCCAGTCCCTGAGGCTTTGGTCATTAGGTAGTAGTGGTCGGAGTCTCAAATTTGAGTGACCAGTCCCCGTGGGTCGGGTCGCTGGTTATCATCGAGCCGAGTCTTGTATTTTTGCAATTCCCCAGTCCCCGATGGTCGGGTCGCTGGTTAGCAGTGAGTTGAGTCTTGTAATTTTTGCAATTTCCCAGTCCCCGAGGATCGGGTCGCTGGTTAGCAACAAGTTGGGTCTTGTATATGGTGTTGACAATGTTCTTGGGTTGCAGCGCGAGTTAGACGACCAGATGATAGAGCTAGAGCAAGTCCGGCATAACTACCAAGTGGCAACCCAGGCAATCAACTAGCTTTGAGATGCTGCAAGTATGGAATCTTCTCATTTGTTGGATAAGTACTTGTGCATTTTAATTCGGCATTGAATTAACAGTATTGTCTGGTGTATAGATAATCATGCCTCCGCTCTAGTGAAGGCCCGTGAAGGGTATGTGACAGTTTCCGAGCTTGAGGCCGAGAAGGCGACCGCCACCTCGCCTAAGGAGAAGGCCAAGCTCGCGCTGGTGGAGGCAGAGAAGGCCAGGTCCGTGTTGGTGGACACTAAGAACGAGCACAAGAACTCCGATTCCGTCATCGTGGAGTTGCAAATGAAGTTCGCTGACCTGGAGAAGTTTTTGATTGAGAATTGTCGGCGCCTCCTTGGTAAGTATTTATTCTTTTTTGGTTCTGGCCGAGTCCCCAAGCGTCCGTGTTTCTGAGCGGCCGAATGTGCTAATACTTTGCAGATATTATAGGGCCAATGGATCCTACGATGCATCGATACGTGGCCAAGGACTGCATCAAGGCGATGCTTGAAGGTGACGCAGCATCGTCAATGTGTGTGCGGGCTATCCTCCAAGACATCTCACCCACCGATGTGATCCTCAAAGGATTCGCCGAGGTGTGGGAGTACCTGGAGGAGGTTCCCACCATCGTTGGGTGGATGATGCGCTTTGCATTTCTTCAGGGGTCCATCATTACACTAAGCCTTGGGCGTGCGCATTTCCCCGAGGACTTCGAGCTGGACGACATGATGAGCGGGTTTCCCTCCACGATTGGGGTCGTCCAAGTCACTGACCTGCTAGCGTTGAATGCGAAGGCCGCCCCTTACGCAGATCATGTATTGGCGATGACCGACCTCCTCCCCTGCCAGGAGAGCCGAGTTGCTCCCGGAGACAATGAGCCAGAGCATAGTGACTTTCCATCAAAGCGTCCATTCCAGTCAGTGATCGAGAATTCGCTGACGACCTTCCCTGTCTACCGCTGGAAGCCCTTCATCAGGACCAAGGGTGTGGAGGGATATTCTTCTTCGCAAGCAGCAGAGTAGTTAAATAGATCTGTATGAGTTTGAATGTAGTGATGTAATGGGCCGGCTCGGCCAAGACTAATTCATTTTGTAAAATATTTCATGACTTGGTCTTAATTCGAGTGTCTTGTTTATTCCTTAGTCAACGTGTATTGACTTGTGGAGTCTGTCGTTGTGCTTTACAAAGTCGCGGGTACTGTGCGAGTCCCCAAGCGTATTTGCGTTTAGGAATCAGTCGCACGCACATGGTTAGCGGGGATGATATGTTTTTTGAAGCTGTTCGAGTAGCTTAGGTCAACTTTATGTGGCTCATGGATCTAGTCGCATGGCGAACCCAAGGGATACTCTATATTTGGTGTTTTCCCTAGACGCGTGCGGGTTCGAATTGGCGAGTCCCCGAGCGTGGTACTTAACCATTCGAGTCATATGCCCAAGGTAGGGAAGGATGTGATGCGCTATCTATCGTGTAGCATGTCTCTCCTCTTGGCTAGGAGGGCCAGTCGCTTGGCAACTCCCAGGTGCACTCTCATACTTGGTATTTTCCTAGGGCGCGTGCGGGTTCATTTTGGATGAGTCCTCGAGCGTGGTACTAAACCGTTCGATTCGCTGCATCCAAGGGCGAGGAGGAGGAAGTGCTTGGGGAGCACGGCCGGTCTTCTTGGCTCGGGGAGCCAGTCGAGCTAGGAGACTCCGATGGTGGCTCTCGGTTTGATGTTTTTCGTTGACAATGCAGGGCCCGAGTAATCTCGGTGCCTTGTACCACTCTACTTGGCCGCTCTGGGCCACACTACCACGGATTGACGGCCGGTGTTAGCGTATGCGCTGTGTTATATGAGTGTGACTGACACAAGAGGTGGTAAGTAGACACAATTTGTCGGCACAATATTCTTTATTCAGTACAGGTATAGGGGTGTACAAGTTTGAGTTCTATGTATATAACTTGCGACGTGGGTTCACATTCCAAGGTCGCTCGACGTCGAGCTTGCCGTCGTAGTGGATGTCGATGAGGTAGTAGGCGTCGTTGCCAAGGACTCACCCTATGGCAAATGGCCCCTCCCATAGGGGAGAGAGTTTGTGCATGCCCTTCTTGTCCTGGCTGAGTCACAGGATGAGGTCGCCCTCCTGGAAGGTGCGAGTCCGGACTCGGCGGCTATGGTAGCGGAGTAAACCTTGCTAGTAGATGGCAGTGCGGGAGCGAGCCAGGTCACGTGCTTCATCGAGTACATCGATCCCGTTTTGACGGGAGGCTTCATTGTATTCCTCCGCGTAATGGACGACTCGAGGCGAGTCGTACTCGAGGTTGGTTGGCATTACAACTTTGTCACCATACACCATGAAAAAGGGGTGAGCCCTGTTGATTGGATGACGGAGGTGTGGATGCCCCAGAGCACGGAGGGGAGTCCTTCGACCCAGCATCCTAATGTCCGCTCGTGGGGTACTTGTAGTCGTGGTTTTAGGCCGTGGAGGATGCTTTGATTAGCGTGCTCGGCTTGTCTATTCAACTCTAGATGGGTGACTGAGGCGAGGTCGAGTCGAATTCCGTGCTCCTCGTAGAACTCGGCCGTGGGGCCTTTGGCGTAGTTGGTGCCATTGTCGGTGATGATGCTATGAAGGTAGCCGTACCAGTAGATGAGTTCACGTAGGAACTTGGTGGCGGTCTTGTCATCGCACTTCTTGATGGGCTTTGCCTTGACCCACTTTGTGAACTTGTCGGCAGCGACCATGAGGTCGGTGAAGCCGGATGCTGCAATTTTGAATCGACCCACCATGTCGATGACCCAGATAGCGAATGGCCATGTAATGGGGATGGTCTTGAGGGCTGAACCAAGGATGTGCGTCGGGTTGGTGTATTTCTGGCACCCAACACAATGCTAGACGATGTCAATGGCGTCCGTGTGAGTGGTGAGACAGTAGAAGCCATGTCGCATGGCCTTGGCGACTAGCAACCTTGTGCCAGCATGGTGGCCGCAGTCCCCAACGTGGATGTCCTACAGGATCTTCCGACCCTCTTCTAGTGAGACGCAGCACTGGTACACGCCTGTCACACTGTGTTTGTGGAGATCGCCATTGATGATGGAAAAGGACCTGCAGCGGCACACGATCATCCGTGCTTCGTCTCATCCTTGGGCAGGATTTGGTGCTCGAGGTAGGCGATGTAGGGTTCAGTCCAATCATGTGGTTCTGTGACCATTGCGACTAGGGCTGAGTCGGGTCACAGTGGAATTCTGATGTCGATCTCCTCGGGGGTAGAAATCGAGGGTTTGTCAATGATGTCGAGGAAGAGGCCCGATGGTGGTGTTTGGCGAGCATGTCAGCTTCCTCGTTCTTTCGTTGATCAATCCACTAGACATAGTAGCCAGCGAAGTAGCCACCTAGCTGGTCCACTGCTTGCCGGTATGCTATCATGTTGGGGGCGACAACATCGCAGGTGCCGGCGATGAGGTCGGAGTCCCTATAACACTTGGGGCAGTTGACTTTCATCTCCTTGGCAGCGCACATTCCGTGGAGGAGGGCCCCGTATTCGTCCATTGTAACACCCTCGAATCGGCCCTATGCAAGTTTTAGCGATTCCCACCAAACCCGCATAGAATCGATTCAAAGATGCCCACCAGGCACTTGCGTGCGAGTGGAATATGAAGTAATATCATTACACAATAGTCCATGACGGAACCCACAGAACATATATATACAACAACGACTCAATGAGTCAAGAATACAGATACCCGTTATAAAGATCCAAATCACCTTGAAAACTGTACAACATTCAAGTATGAATTAAAAGCAAATTGGGCTAAGAGCCCTGAAGAATAACCAATGGCGTCCATAACCCTGCCTAGGCCAATCCGGAAGGGTACCCCTTCTAACGATGTTGAACTTATACCTGTCAAAACAAAAGAAGTGCCGACAATGGACAAAGGAAAAAAGGGAGCGGCTAGTACTGAGGCCAGTACACGGCGAGTCTAGAATTCCGCGGCTCTCGCCTACGTAGGTATGGTGGACTGAAGAGGAAGCGAAGCATGCACTAAACAACCTATAGAGACTCAATACAACTATCTGATATTAGAGAGGGATAAGAAAGACCTATTAGGAACCATCCTGATACTAAAACCAAAAAATCCCAACCCGGTGTTTCTCCCTCGAGAGCAAATGAGGAAGTCCTTCTGAGGAAACTCACACAACTGGCAATTTTATTCATTCATTCTGTGGTGGTTATCCAACTTACTAGCCATATCATATCCAAGTCATATTATAGCAGTAAGTTTTTAGTTATAGTTGACTATGATCGAGAAACCGTGCTCCAATTCATCCATAACTGTGAACACGGCTTTTCGAAAAGATTTAACCCTGCAGGGGTACACCAAAGTATCCACACACACTTCAACCCTTGTTGTCAGATCCAATATGTTCAAGATCATGAAACATACACCCAACGGTATGTTGACGGGCCTCGGATACGATGTTTCCTAGACCCAAAGCATGTACATGGGGCCACCCCACTAAGCTAACTACAACGAAGTCGCCCGATTACAAGACGGACCCATGGTTCGTGTCAATGGTTGTAAACGACTGGGAACCTGAAAGTGTGAATGGGCTTATCAATACCGCGAAAACATTCCATATTTGTTCCTAAATAGTACAGGCGCTCCACACGCAATAGTAAATAAAGAAGTAAAGCATGGCATAAGTACCTGATAGTAATAACGCCCCAAACTAGTTTGTGGCCCCCAACATAGTACTTTTAAATCAGGTAGTAAGCTGATGGGGTGGCCACATACCCCACCCGTGGTTAGCACGCTCGATCTCGGAACAGGTGTCAAGAACCCAGGTCCTAGGTGGACACAACTGGGCGAGTAGAAACCAAATAACATCTATTACCCACCGGTGCCTCTGCATTGTATCTATTTCCAGCATTTTAATTAATAAGTTATAATGAAAGCCATGACCATCTCCACCATTAAGCATGTGCCAACCTCCCAACAACGGTGGAACATCGATGACGCGCAGCAACACCTGAGCAAGCATCTATGACTCGCAAGGCTGACTATCTATCAAACAACAGGCAATAGGAGGTTTCCAAGGCAATAGAGGCTACAGGGGATATCAAATGTACAGAATACTAAAGCATCAATAACAAGTATAGCAATAGATCAACATGAGGAAGTAAAGATTATAAGTGCAAAATAGGTAGAAAGGGGGAGAATGCTCGCTTGAGAAACACTGTCGAAGATTCATTATCTGAAGAACTTGTGGAGACTCACATCAACTCAATGGCCTAATCCGCGAAGAAACAAAGCACTAAAAGAAACACCAGATGCATTATTTAATACTATGGCATAAGATCGGGCATGATGCATGACGAAGATGCGATGCAACTAGGCAATATTAAGCAGAACTAGGGTCCCGACAATTAATTAGATGGTTCATATTGTTTAGGTACACCGCAATTTAAATGTTGTATTACAAGACAAAACATGGCATGGGTTCGCTATACAAATTTATATAGAGTCAATGTAAGACTAGAATAGCACGCATATGGTCTCCATATTTAATTATGAAGTGACTTGGCATAATGCCCCCAAACCACCAAACATGTATGTAAGCTTGAATAATTTAATATGCAACAATTATATGATATTTATACAAATAGGAATATGATCGGTGTCTCATGGCTAAGTTTGCAAAGATGAATGGAGACACTGATCTTCGGATGGTAGATGAAGTAGCGGAAGTAGGCCTCGTACCAGAAGTAATTGTACCACCACTATCTTGATGTTCTAGAAACTGAAGTACTCCCTCGGTTTCAAAATATAAGTTGTTTTAGTTTTGTGAATGGAGTGTATCTAAACTCACATTGATAGCATAAAACTACCAGTTTTCATGTCAATTTTCCCAATTCATACCAGTCGCCTTCCAAATCGCGGAAAACTACCAGATTGAATTCAAGTTGTCGCAAAAAAGACTGATCGTTGTCTGATGGCGAATTGACACGGTTTATGACAAGGGGGCCCACCTGTCAGGGCCACGTGGCGCTCATTAGGCGCCGCCCCGAAACGCCCGTTAAGGGCCGTTAACTGGCGTCGCTTCTTAAGTGGGGCCCACCTCGGGGTGGACGTCAGTCTCCATCCTACTCTCACTGTCTTCTTCCCTGAGCTCGGTGCTACGTCGTTGCCGCCGCTTGCCCACCGTTGTCTGCATGCGCCTCGCCACCACCGTCATCGCCATGCCTAGCTGGCATGATGGGTCCTCCTCCAGCGGGAGCATTTTAGAGGTAAGAGCTCCGAATCCTCCAGTGATTTAGGGTTAGGGTTTCGGTCAATTTGGGATTTCTTCGATTTCCCCAGATTCCCATGGATTAAACTCAATTTCCTCTTCGATTAGGAATTCACTATGCTTGACCATGCTCCCGCTACTACTGATGACCCAACATTCTATGGAATCGCTCATGATTTCCTTGAGCTCTATCGTGGCCACAAGTTGCCACTACACAAATGTGTTGCATTTGAAGGGTACAACACGGGCAGAAAGTTCTATCTATGTCAAGTGGGACATGTAAGTTTTCTTAAGCTATGTAATATGGAATTGTTGTTGCAATCATCATATTCTTGTATGTAATGCTTAGTGACCAGAACCAACATCAGTTAATATGGAATGCTTAGTTAATGTGGAACCATCTCTGCTTATATAATGACTAGACTCTTAGCTTAGTTAAATGGAATGCTTAGTTAATGTGGAAGCATCATCTTATTTAGAACATCATCTTGTTCAGTTAATATGGAATGCTTAATGGGCAGAACTGTTCTTGTTATTATATAGTAACCATCTTCTTAGCTCTGAACATGTAGGTAGTATAAGCCCAGTACAATTGTTGTTTTTGTTACAGCAAGGACATGAACTCATATATGTAAACTGATCTGTATCACTATTTTAATCCTTGTACAACAGGTCAATAATTGTGGATTTCATAGTTGGGTAGATCCAGAGTGGCCTGACACTATGAAGAATGCATTGGCTAGGTTGTGTGAAATGTACAATGAAAGTAATAGTGCAAGAATTGAAGAGAGGTATGAGAGTTCCAAGATGCTGAAGGATCTTGCTGAAGAGAAGGAAAAAGTTGTCAAGAAACATGCATGCCTTATTGCAGAATGTAACAAGTTTTTTGAGGAGACTGGCAAGAAGGCTATGGAAGAAAACAAGAAGAGGATTTACAATGAGGCTGAGCAGGAAGAACAGATGGAGAAGTACATAGCAGGGTTGAAGAATGAAGTGGAGGTCTACAAGAAAGCTAATGGAGAATTGAAGAATGTGCTGAAAACCCAAGCAGGAGTTTATAAGGAGAAACAGAAGAAGTTGGAGGATGAAAAACAGGCTCTAAAAAAGGACAAGAAAAAATTAGAGTGCAGTCTGTTTGAACTTTTCAATGCCTCTAACAGTAACAAGGAGAAGATCAAGAGGATCAAAGCAATATGTGATGAGTAGTGATGGAGTACCTACCTAGTTTGTTGCCCATTTATATAATGCATGTGTAAGAACCCTTTTATAAGTGTTGAGTAATAACCCTACTCTATGTCTTGTGTAAGAACCTATTTGTGCAATCCATTGTTAGAGTGGATGTTGAACTTATTGTGGTAATGGATGTCAAGCTAGTAATGGATGTTGAACTTATTGTGATAATTTGGGTCTATGTAATACTAGAAGCTTGTGTAGTTGGGCTCTTTGTTTATCAAATGCACCTTTAGTAGAAGGTATACTAAGTTGTCGAGAACCCTCGAGGGGTCTTGACAACTTTTTATAGCCACCTTTAATAGATAGTATACTATGTTGTCGAGAACCCTCGAGGGGTCTCGACAACTTTTTATAGCCACCTTTAATAGAAGGTATACTAAGTTGTCGAGAACCCTCGAGGGGTCTCGGCAACTTTTGTAGCCATCTTTAATTGAATAACGATTCTTAAATGCATCCATAAAACAACACTATTGACATATTAACAAACATAATTCAACACCAATGAAAGCATCACCATCAAATTGAAAGGTAGTCTTAAACAACAAAGATTCATACATAGTTTTGAAGACAATAGGATAGTCTTAAACAAGTTCTTCCCCACATTTCAAACAAGATTCAGTACATAGTCTAACACATACTTAGTTCCAAATTGTTTGAAATGGACATGCCCACATTTCAAACATCCTTGACATAATCAGATTTCTTCTTCTTGTAGCTTGAATGCTTCCCAGCATTAAGGTACCCTGCCATCCTTGCTATGAGTTTGGTTGGCCTTTTGCCAGGCCTTGTTGGTGCAGAACTGGAACCACCTTCAACAGCACTCCTAGGTGCAGAGAATGGTCTTGGGCCTGTAGCTCTTGGAGGGGCTGGTGTAGTTCTTGCTGGAGTAGCATCCCTTAGAGGTCTTGGTGCAGTTGGAGGGGCTGGTGCTGTTCTTGCTGGAGTAGCATGACTTGGAGGTGCTGGTGCAGTTGGAGGAGCTAGTGCACTTCTTGCTGGACTAGTACCAGGCTGCCTTAGAGGTGCTGCTGCTGTACTACCAGATGTAGATGCACATTGTGACTGCAAACAATAAACAAGGTGAGGAATTAATAAACATTCTAAATGCAAATAGGGTGGGGAATTAGTAAACCATATGTAGAAACACATTGCCATGTTGATTTGTTTCCTAATTGCCAGGTGAGGTTTCAATGAAACATTGCAGGTGGTGTACCTATGGCATGTGAGCTTGCAATTGCTGCAAGTTATTGTCCCCATTCTAGAAGTATCTCTAGGTGCTGGCACCTCAAATGCACCTTTCCTCCTTATTGTCTGCTTCCTTCTAGGTTTGTCTCTAAAGACTAGAGGATCAATATCTGTAGTGTCTGTCCTTTTCCAGTCATTAGGTCCAGGTACAAGGTAAATTGTGTGCTAGTAGGTAGCTAGGTAAGTTTGTTTTTTGAAGAAATCATGCACATAGTCCTCGGGCTATTGCTTAATTTTCATTATTGCAGCCACTGCATGATTGCAGGGAATCCCTGTGGCATTCCCTTTCCTACATGAGCATGTTTTTTCCCTCAGGTCCACTACAAGGATTCTAGCCCCAGATTTGACTTGCCATAAACCAACCTTAGAGTTCTTAGCAATGCAATCCCTATAATACTTCTTGGATTCCGCCAGGAGTTCATAATAAGTAGGTGTAATTTCCTAATAGGATCTCTCCATCTTTTCCCTGATCCCACTATACCTCACCATCAATTTGTCTCTTATCCCTTCAAGCATTGTTATAATAGGCTTGTTTCTAACATTCAAGATCATCTTATTAAAAACCTCACTGAGGTTATTCACTACTAGGTCTGTCTTGCATGTTGTGTCAAACAAATGCCTAGCCCAAGTTTTAGGTGAGATTTGAACTAGCCAATTGTAAGCTTCTTCACAGTCATCTTTTAAAGCTTGCATTGCAAGGTCAAAACCAGCATTAGTGTATGAATATGAAGCTGCAAACATGTGTTTCTTAAGTTCTTCTCCTCTGAAACCAGCTGTCTAGAAATTTGCATATATATGCCTAAGACAATATCTCTGTGGTGAGTTTGGGAATACTCTGGATATTGCTTTGAGCAGTCCCTATAGAATTATGTTTAGCAAGGTTTAGTACCTTCTTCCTATCAGAGTTCATGGCAATGCAATACTACAATAATAAATGCACTTGGAAAAATGGTTTAGTACCTTCTGCCTATCAGAGATGATGGTATAGTTACCAAAGTTAGAACCCTCTCCTAAGCAATACTTTAGTTGGGTTAAAAACCACATCCAGCTACTAGTGTCTTCTTTATCAACTACAGCAAAGGCAATGGGAAAAATATTGTTATTCCCATCCCTTCCAGTAGCTGCAAGAATTTGTTGTCCAGTAGTGAGCTTTATGAAACATCCATCCACACCTACATTGCATAACAAAGAAAAATTAGCCAAAAGGAAAGCTACCTAAGATTGATATTATGAAACATCCATTATTCCAAACAAATAAGTAGCATTCAGGTTACCTATAAAGGGCCTGCATCCATTTAAAATCCCTCCTTTGAAGCATTTAGGCAAATAAACATCCCATGAAATCTAGGATTTGGGATAGGATGCTCAATAAGCTCCTTAGTTGTCACCACACACCTGCTTCCTGGTTTTGTATCAAGCACAGCCAGCAGATAATCCCTCAGACATGTGTACTGACTCTTTTGATCACCAATCACACACTTGAATGCTTTAGTCCTAGCCCTATAAGCTTTGGTTCTTGGAATTTGTACACCCCATTTCTGCCTAGCATTGTCCATGAGAGTATCCACAGTTGTATTAGGATCAACTCTCATAGCCTGCTCAGATTGATGAGCTACCCAATTAATAGTGACCTTGGTGTTCTCTCCACTAGGTATACATGTATGCAAAGCTCTATATTTCCTAATTGTGAAGGTCTTCTCATGTGCAATCTTGGAAGCAGATATATAGAAAGGACATTTCTGAGGGGTTCCTCTCCCATTACAATCAACAATGATCCTTTCACTACTATTTCTGTGATAGTTGATTCCTCAGTTGTGCAATATGGTAATTCCTAAGAGCAATTCTAAAATCATAGACAGAGTTGAAGCAAAGTTTGAGACAAAATTGCTCATGGGGGTTAGCTCTGTTTGGATCATACCATATCCTCTTGGCTGGTTTCTTCAATTTCCTCTTCCTTCCACAACTAACAGCAAACTTTGACACAAATCCATCATCATCAGAGCACAAGTCATCAGGGTTGCACATCTCATCATCACTTGGGATAAAATAATAAGGTTCTTCAAAAGGAGCCTCATGATGAGAATTAGTAGTAGGACCTGGCCTCTTTGCTAGCTTCTTTGCAAATATGTCTATTTCAGATAATTCTTCAACATATGTGTCCTTATCTCCTTCTTCATCCTGGAAGAACTCCTCAACCATAGTATCTCCTTCATAGTGAAGAAGAGGATCTTCTCTCTGCCTCTTCTGTTCATTGAGAAGCTCCAAGATTGTTGTCTCCTCATTATCCTCTGCTTCTCTATGTTGTTGATGCTCCTTTAATTTCCTAACAAGGTCAACGTCAGCTCCCACTGCAATATTATGCTCATCATCATCTTGTTGTCTATGTTTCCTCTCCTCACTCAGTTTTCTAATTAAGGCCAGCTCAGCTTCAACTCCTTTATTCTGCTCTTCAGGATTAAATTCACATGTGGTGTACTAAAACCAGTCCTCTTCTTCATAACTAATGCATTCAACATTAATTGCCTTTCCCTTCTGTACATTACAACTTTGCTGTGTGCCAAAATACAAGGCTTCTGTAATATCAATAGCTACTAGGAAAAAACCATCATCATCAACAGGGATTATTTCTTGTTCTTGTACTTGATCATCTCACAAATAAGTGACACCTTCTTTGTCAACTGAAAACACAACATCCTCATGCAAAGACTGAGCTTTTGTGCCTTCAATATTCAACTCAACAGGCCATGGCGCAGTTGAATCCAGTACAGTGATGTTGAGCAGCTTGTCATTGATGACCCACAAGCATAGGGGGTGTATCGTAGTATTTTCGAGGGAAGTGAAACCCAATTTATTGATTCGACACAAGGGGAGCCAAAGAATATTTATAAGCCTTAACAACTGAGTTTTCAATTCAGCTGCACCTGGAAACAATCTTGCTCACAACAGTTAATCAGTAGCAATAGTTTTGTAGTAGGAATAGTAAAGTAGTAGCAGTAGTAAAGTAAAGACAGTAGTAACAACAACAATAAACAGTAGGATTCGAGTGCGGTAGGCATAGGGATGGATGGACGGGCGTTGCATGGACAAGACAATTCACATGGCAAACATAACATAGGGCAATTACATGTAAATAAGATACAGCATCCAATTACTAAATAATCCTAGGCATGCGTCCCAAATATAGTCATACGTGCACGCAATGAGAACTTGTACACCATCTTTTGTCCTGCCAGCCCGTTTGCAGCGGGGCCTCAAGGGAACTACTGGCAATTAAGGTGCTCCTTTTAATAGAGCACCAGAGCAAATCATTAACACTCAGTGAACACATGTAATCCTCACATCAAAGCCATTCCCACCCCTATTTCTGTCACTTCGGGGCCATTGGTTCCGGACAACAACGTGTGTATACAACTTGCAGGTAAGACCATAAACAATACTATCATAATGAATCAATAACATGTTCAGATATAAAATCATGGCACTCGGTCCCTAGTGACAAGCATTAAGCAGAACAACTCGCAACAAAGTTATAAAGCACTAATAGAAGATACTAGGCACCATGCCCTAACAATCTAATGCCATTACAATGAACGTTCTCATCCAATCCCTACCATCCCCATAGCCTACAGTGGGGGATTACTCACTCATAGATGGGGGAAACATAGATGGTCGATGGAGAAACGATGGTGATGATGATGGCGATGATCTCCTCCAATTCCCCGTCCCGGTAAGCTGCCAGAACGGAGTTTCTGGTGCTGTTTCCTGGAATCTGGTGGTGGCGGCGGAGCGGAACTCCTTCTGGAAAAACGTCGAACCCCCCTGAGTTTTTTGGTCAGAAGGCATCTTATAGGCGAAGAGGGAGACCGAGGGGGTGTCTGGGGCGGCCAGACCACCCCCTGGCGCAGCCAGGCCCAGCCCGTGCGGCCAGGTGGTGTGGCTGGGCCCCAGCCCCACTCCGTCTCGTATTCTGGCTCCGGAAGTCTTCTGGTGAAATAGGATTTTTGGCATATTTTCTGGGATTTTTCCTGATAGTTGATTTTCTACACAAAAACTAAACACCAAGGCAATTTTGCTAAAAACATCGCCAGTCCGTGTTAGTTGCATCCAAATCACACAAGTTTAGAGGAGAAACGATAGCAAAAGTGTTCGGGAAAGTAGATACGTTTTGGACATATCAACTGTCCCCAAGCTTAGCTTATTGCTTGTCCTCAAGCAATTCAGTTGTAAACTGAGTGCGATAAAAGAACTTTCACAAACACATTTGCCTCATATGATGTATATATTCTCAGCATATGATCAACTACTTAGACAATTCATAATAAGGAGTATGCAACTAAGTTTACTTAATAGGCAATGCAAGCTATGAAGAGATTCCAACTAAAAAATAATAAGTAGCATTAAACATAAACATAAGCAACATTACAATGCTCATAACAAGGTATGATAGAGTGGTATCTCGCTTGCCTTTGATTATGAATGCCAAGTCACCTCTGAAGTTCAGGTGAAGACTATAAGTAAAGATATCAAAGACACAAGCATCAAAGTCATAACACAAATAATCAAGTTTGGAGACAAGCACATTACACTAAGAATGACAACTATGCTCTCAAGAAGGTGCTCATAGAATAGGTGGAGACTCAACAAGGAAATGAAAAGGTTTTGAATAGTTTGAAAGGCTTCCAAATGCTGAAAGTATGGTACTCATTAGCTTTGAGCTCTCATTGCCCCTATCATAAGCATATTTAATATGGTTAAGGTGAAAGTGAGGTCCAATCTGAGTTATATGCTTGACAGACTATAAACTGGAAATCCCATGTCCCTTGAGTACGAGGGCCGCTCCTCATGCTACTCAACTTTAGTTACTGGTAAGTTCTTGTCATTGTAAATACGTGTGTATCATAGAGAACCGCCAACAGGGTGCCCCTTGCCCGATGATACGGAAGAATCCCCATATCAAAATGACAAGGCAAGCAGACAATGAGTATCTCAGCAATATTCTTATTTACCATGGGAAAATGGTGCTTTTTTCTCTCTTTCCTCTTTTCTCAAATCTCTTTTTTTCTTTTTCTCAATAGCCATCTCTCTCTTTTTTTATAAGAAGAATGCTTCATAGATACTTATTATGGCTACGCTGCAGGTTTCCACCATGACAGCATGGATTAGACTGGCGGCCCAGACGTTTCTCTAACACACATACATAACTCCATGGACTTACAAGCTCCCCTTTTATTTCATACCGACGACATCCGCAAACAAAATATCATGGTATCAACTGGGTATATATTTACAGGTGTTGAAAGCGTTCCCCGTGACAGCACTGTTCTGCTAATCCCCAGCCTATAATTTGCAAGCATATAACTTTCATGGACAGTCACAATGGTTCAGGTTTATTAAGTGCAGGAAATAAGGCGTGCCATCAAGTTCGTGAGAGCTTTACTAACTAACTTTCTCATAACAAGCAAACATTTTATTCGGAAGAAAACAAGGCATATTGAATATGCACGGAAATAGCAAATGATGCTAATAGGTAGGTATGGTGGACACTTTTGGTAATATTTAGTTTTAGGGAGTTGGAAACACGAGTAAAACATACTAAGTGTAAGTGAAGGCTAGCAATAATAAGGGAGCGAAAAACGAGAGAGCAATAACTATCATAATCATGCTTGTAACAAAACAGGACTAATCATGGGATGAAAGTGATTCAAGACCCTCAACGCAAAATAATTCATCGAGGCTCAACTGATTATTTCAGTCATATGCATACGTGAGCATGTGCCAAGTCAATTCAAATGAAACATTCAGAGGAGCATACCACGGTGTCATACCAACTTATGAATAGAGTAATGCAAGCAAACATTCATATGACATGCTACAAACTATTAGCAAGCTGGAACTAATCATATGAAAGCAAGAACTACTAAGCATCCATAAATAACATACACCCTACACGAATAGACTAAGCATGCCCACAATGATGAGTATATGTACAAAAATGAAAACAAATAGAGTTCGTTACCAGCCTCTTACCACATCTCAAGTTGTCATTAATCCTCATTATTGACCTTCAGTTGTGTGGCTTGAATAATAATAATATGAAACCAAATCTCACTGAGGACTGCCGAACCCTGCAACAAAAATCACAAAACCAAAGAAGAACAACAAATATTTTTGGTGTTTTTGATTTTTTAAACAAGAACCAAAAAGGGAAGAACGAGCAAAGCAAAATCTTTTGGGTTTTTCGAATAGTTCAAACAAAGCAAAAAAGGAGAAAGCAAACCAAGGCAAAAAGAAAGAAGCAAACCAAAGAGAAACAACATAAATATTTTTGGTCTTTTTGTGATTTAGAAAGCAAAAACAAAGAAAGAACGAAAACTAAAAAGAGAACGAAACATGAATATACAAAGTATCGACGCAAAATGATATGGAGATGAGTGCGATGTTGGCGTACCTCCCCCCAAGCTTAGGCTTTTGGCCTAAATGGGTATCAATCCAGATACGAGTAAGGGTTCCAAGCAGGCGGGTCATTGTAATAATGATCGTAGTTAGGCCCGTGGGAAGAAGAAGAAGCTCCCCAATCATAAGTAGGCTGCTAATATGAAGACTCCCCCTCATTCGAGGGCTGGACCGAATCATCTGTGACCTCCCTTCTAGTATCTTGCTCCTATTGGGAGAGCTCTCCCAAGTACGTATCAAACTCCTCCTCCGTGAGGGACCATCCTACCCTGTTATCAAGGTTAAACAAAACAGGTGCAGGCAAAAGAACAACACGCCCGGACTTTCTCCTTCTCCAACCAGCTTTGAGAAAGGTTATTTCATAAGACAACTCACTCAAACTAGCCCACGAGGAAACAATTTTATGCTGTATCATGGAATTAAGATCAAGCCTTTCTATGGGAAACTATAGGTCTAGATGATGAGGCACTAAACCATGCAATGCTAGTAAACGAGAAGCAATGAGGCCCCCACAAATTCCACCTTTATCGCGGTTAGCAGCAAGACGGAAAGCTATCAAAGCACCCAAGTTGTAAGACCTATCTCGTTTAAGAGCAAAAGAGATGAATGCTAGATCATATGAAGATAACTTATTGGCAGTTTTCCTAGCAAGAATACACTTGGCAATAAAGTAGGCAAAGTAGCGAATGGAGGGGAGATGAATGTTACGGATTTTCCCACTCCCCTTCGAGAAGCTGTTCCCTTGGCAAATTTCTACATACAAATCCATGAGTGGTGCAGGTCGCTCTTTAATCCTTCCACATGATCCGCACTGAGGTACCTTAATAGCTGCACAAAAGTCATCGAGAGAAAGGTCGATCTTAATATTGTAAATTTT
Source organism: Avena eriantha (assembly GCA_910589775.1). Classification (NCBI taxonomy): domain Eukaryota; kingdom Viridiplantae; phylum Streptophyta; class Magnoliopsida; order Poales; family Poaceae; genus Avena; species Avena eriantha. The sequence continues at coordinate 357,058,814 of OU342743.1, forward strand.
GTAGTGGACCATGGGGTTAGACAAAGAGTAACTAAATTGAAAGTCCTGCACTACAGACATGGTTAACTTCACAAATTGACAAGGTTCATCTTCCAAAAACTGCTCCAATCCTGCATTAGCAACCAAAGTATGGAAATCCTGGGAAATTCCTGCAACTCTCATGAATACGGAGCATGGATAAATGGAAGGAAAAACTTCCTCCTCTCGGTGAACCTTCATAACCTTAGGCACCCATAGTTCATGTTGGTTTAGTTGATGCTCATTCATCTTCTATTCTGAAATTTAAACATCTATTAAACAAGTGATTGCAAAGTGAATATATAATGAAGGGCACTACTCATAGGGACTTGTATGAGGCCTAAACATGCATCAAAACTATATCTCTGAGCATCAAACAAGCTTACAAGCTCTCATAACCTGTCACCTACAGTAGCAAAATACTCAAGATATAAACCACTAAACACAAATCTACTTAGACAAGCGGAGGAGTCACATACCGGAGAACAAATGCTCCAAATTTCAACAGCAAAGATGGGCTGAGCAAGGAGATCGAAAAATCAAGGACAAGCACAGCAAGAATGCGATTTTGAGCAATGAACTAGTGTCTACTCGGAAGAGAGAAGAAAGTGGCAAGTGAGAGAGTGAGTGGAGGGCCAGGGATGGCCCACACCATAGGTAGACGTGCCCTAGGGCTGGCTGCACCACCAGGTGGTGTGCCTGCCTGGTGGCCCCCCTAGTACCTTCCAGGCACTCATCTTCCCCTTTTTTCATGTAAAAAATTGATATGAATTTTCTGGAATTTTTCGAGACACTTTATTTTTGGGCATTTTCAGGTATAAATGAATGATTTTCTGACAGAAAGATTTTTTTGGAATGATGCAATGACAAAACAAGGCTAGAACTACAGAAGTTCTATGACACTCTAACATGCAAGAAACTAACAACAAAAACTAAAACTAAACGAAAGCAAGAACTAAAATGGCTAGAATAGAAGTAAGCGGAGATAATCACGGTGAAAACATTGTTTTGTTCAATGAAATCCTTTTGTTAACAAGGTTGATCAGGTCTTGTTACCAAAACAATTTCATATGAGACAAAACTTTGTATTCCACTAATGATTATGTTACCTCAACTTTGATAGCAATGGTCCCAATCATAATAGTTTCAAATTTTTCTCTTGGTATGGGCCAATATATTTCTCCAACTGGAATGCCCTCAACATGTTCAATTGAATTCAAACCATATGTCCTATCAATCTTCTTGGGGAAATATACAGTATGCTCCTTGTCATTAACATTAAAGGTCACCTTTCCTTGATTACAATTAATAACAGCTCCTACAGTATTAAGAAAAGGTCTCCCAAGAATAATAGACATATTATCATCTTCAGACATTTAAAGCACAACAAAATCAGTTAATATCAAGCAATTATGAGCCACTTGAACAGGTACATCCTCACATATACCAACATGAATAGTGGTAGATTTATCAGCCATTTGCAAAGATATATCAGTTGGTGTTAATTTTTCTAGTTGAAGTCTCTTATAGAGAGAGAAAGGCATAACACTAACTCCATGATTAGGCATGGCTTAGGCTAGCGGCCCAGGCGTTTCTCTAACACACATACAAACTCCATGATCTTACAAGTTCCACATTTATTTCACACCGCCGGGATCCGTAAGCAAAAAAACATGATATCAACGGGGTACAAAGTACAAGTGCAATGTTGAAAGCGTTACCCATGAAACATGGTTCTGCTAATTTCAACTTATAAAGAGCAAGCATATACACAACAAAGAAGGACCCAATGGTTCAAGTTTATTAGGGGCAATAAAGTAAAGTGTGCCATCAAGTTCGTGAGAGCTTTAATCACTAGTTTTCTCATAAAAAGTGAAAGGTAAACAAAAGCATGAATATACTTGGAATAGCATAAGCTAGTAGGTAGGTATGGTGGACTCTTTGGAATAACTTGGTTTAGGGAGTTGGATGCATGAGTGGAACTCATACTTGGTGGTGCAGGCTAGCAAAAGACTGGGAGCGACAAACTAAGAGAGCAATAATGGCCATAATCATGCAGAGCGACAAAACATCATTGATCAAAGCATAAAGTGATACTACAAGTTGAAAATGAAAGGATCATAAAGGCTATGGTGACTTGATATAATCATAACATGGTGTGAGCATGTGCCAAGTCAACCCAAATAAAGCATCAAAGGAGAATACCACTATACTATGCTTTAATATGCTAAAACAACGCATGATTCATCCAAGGCACATTAAGCAATATCAATTGTTTATAACAAGTCATGCTACCGCAAAGAATACTAAGCATAAAGCCAAAACAATATCAAGCATGGCATGACAAAGCATATGCCACAGTCAAAAACGAGCTCTTTTTACTACATAAGCACGAACTTTCCTACTCTTCTCCAAACCAAACCAAACTATTTGCAAACCAAAGTATGAAAGAGGAGGTCCAACCAATTTATTCAGAACACTAAGAAAACCAAGCAAACTAAAAACCAAAAAAAAACGAAAAAGAAGACGCTCCAAGAAAAACACAACTGTGCATGAAACAATAAAAATGAAGCGTTTGGAAGAAACCTGAGATTTTTATTGATGAAGAAGGGGATGCCTTGGGCATCCCCAAGCTTTGACGCCTGTACTTCTTGGATATTTCTTGGGGTGACACGCGTGGCATCCCCAAGCTTGAGCTTTAGTCCATCCTTCATCTCATTACTCAATCCTTCCATACACCTGAAATTTTTCCTTCATACAAAACTTCACACAATCTCATTAGCAACATTAGTGCACTTAAGATAAATAAGTCTGAAGGTTCAGTTATAACACCAAATAAACTTCCATTAGAACACTAGCTACTGTAGCACTTCCCTCAAAAAGCTCAATTCCCCAAAGGAACTCAAGAAGGAACTAACAAGAAGCAAATGCAGAAAATGGCAGAAATCTGTCCAAACAGACCAGCAGGTAAAGACGAATTTTTTCGAAGACCTTCTGTTCCTCAAATAAAAAAGTGTTGAACTAATGAAAGTTAGATAACAACCTGGGACAGAATCACAAAAAACTATAGATCAATCCGACATACAGATCTCTCTCCGGAATTTTTACGGTGAAGCACAGAAATCTGTTTCGGGACAGCAACTTTCCCAATCATTACTTCTCTCTCATTAGAGGTTACTCTTGGCACAAAAAGCAAATAAAAAGGATAAGGAGAGGTTATTACAGAGGTAATAACTTCCAAAACTCAACTAAAACTCTTGGGTTATCTCCCAATAAATACTTTTCTTTAACGCCTTTAAGTTAGGTATAAGAAGCAAAGAAAGAATCAAGTGTTCTCAAATGAAGAAGCATTAAGACCAAATTTTGTTTTCATAGGAGAAGCAAAAGAAATAATTTCTCTCTTTTTAGGGAAGTGTTCTATACCTTTTTTGAGTGGGAGTTGATATTTAATGGTGTCTTCTTTCATATCAATGATGGCACCAACAGTTCTAAGAAAAGGTCTTCCCAAAGTAATAGGACAAGAAGCATTGTATTCAACATCCAAAACATAGAAATCAACGGGGACATAGGAATCGTTAACCATAATAAGAACATCATTAAGACTCCCCATGAGTTTCTTTTTAGCATTGGCATCAAGTGGGACATTCAAATAACAATCTTCAAGAGGAGGCAAATCAAGCATATCATAAATCCTTCTAGGCATAATAGAAACACTACTATCAAGATCACACAAAGCTTTGAAATCAAAGTCATTCACTTTCATATTAATGATGGGTTACCAACCATCTTCTTGCTTTATAGGAATAGAAGCTTTATGTTTCATCTTTTCTTCTTTAATCTTTGTGAGAGCATCAGTAATGTGTTTTGTAAAAGCCATGTTCATAGCACTAGCATTAGGACTTTTAGCAAGCTTTTGCAGGAACTTAATAACTTCAGAGATATTGCAACCATCAAGATCAAAATCAACTTTATCATCTAAAGTGGTAGAACTATTACTAGCCTCAACACTCGTGGTGGTAATAGTAGAAACACTAATGTTTCTAGCAATTTCATCTTCTTTTTCCCACTTAGCATGTAATTCAGCTAATAGTCTAACATTTTCATCAATTCTTACTTGTATAGCATTAGTAGCTGCAAAGGAATTCTCATTAGTTTCGGGTTTAGCAGCCATTTTATTGAAAGTAGATTGAGCTTCAGCCAAAGATGCTATATTTCTTTCAGCATTAGAGAGTTTTTCCTCAATAGTTTTATTGAAAGAAGTTTGTTTACTAATAAACTCTTTAAGCATAACTTCAAGTTCAGAGGGAGCACCCTTATTATTGTTGTAAGAATTTCCATAAGCATTACCATTGTTGGGAGGATATGGCTTATAATTGTTGTTACCAAAATTGTTCCTATAAGCATTATTACCATAAGCATTATTGCCAAAGTTGTTATTTCTTATGAAGTTCACATCAACTTGCTCTTCTTGAGCAACCAAAGAGGCTAAAGGAACATTATTTGGATCAATATGGGCTTTTCCATTAACAAGCCTAGACATAATAATATCAATCTTATCACTCAGGGAGGAGGTTTCTTCAACAGAATTTACCTTCTTACCTTGTGGAGTTCTCTTAGCGTGCCATTTAGAATAATTAACCATCATATTATCCAAAAGTTTTGTTGCAGCACCCAAAATGATGGTCATAAAGGTACCTCCAGCTGCTGAATCCAATAGGTTCCTTGAAGAATAGTTCAATCCTTGTGAAGATGTCCTTGACTCCCCGGCAATGGCGCCAGAAAAAATCTTGCTGACTCGTAGTTGATGTAGAGCTCGTTGGGAACCCCAAGAGGAAGGTATGATGAGCACAGCAGTAAGTTTTCCCTTAGTTATGAAACCAAGGTTTAATCGAACCAGTAGGAGCAAGGAAACACCCCAAAGGTGTTACTAGCTAAGCTTTGGCAGGGTGCACTACCGGTGCTAGTAGCAACGTGGAGACCTGCACAACACAACCACAGAACTTTGTCCCCAACTTGCGATGAGGTTGTCAATCTCATCGTGTTTTGCGGAAAACAAAGGATTAAACGTATCAAATGGAAAGAAGTAAAAGTTGGCAAAAAGTAAACACAAAGTAGTAATAGATTGTAGATTGTATGTAAAGAAAAGGACCGGGATCCATAGTTCACTAGAGGTGGCTCTCCTTAGATAGATAACATGCTGAGTGAACAAATTACAGCGTGGCAATTGACAAACACTGAGAAAGCAATACATGCATATATTAATCATCTTGACTCCTCTGAGACATGATTGGGAATTACAACATAATACATAGACCGCCATCCAACTGCATCTATGGCTAATAATCCACCTTCAGGTTATCATCCGAACCCCCTCCAGTATTAAGTTGCAAGCAACAGATTATTGCTTTACGAACTGCATGTAAAGTAAACAATACGATTGTTCTATGAACAAAGGATTGTTGTTTTCTCCCTAGTAGCAACATCACATCTAGTACCTTAGAGATTTCTGTCACTTCCCCAGATTACCAGAGGCATGAACCCACTATCGAGCATAAATACTAACTCTTGGAGTTGCTAGCATCTACTTGGCCAAGATAGCTACTAACAACGGAAAGCATGCAAGATCTCAAATAACAAAGACATGATAGAATCAATAATCAATCTGAAATAGCATCTCAATATCCATCGGATCCCCGCAAACACAACATGTATGAATTACAAATAGATGATCTTGATCATGAACGGAGCTCACAAGATCTAAACATGAAAGCACAAAGGAGGAGAAACCAGCCATCTAGCTACTACATGGATCCGTAGTCCAAGGATGAACTACTCACGCATCACACCGGAGGCTTGCATGGTGATGAAGAAGGCCTCCGGGGTGAATTCCCCTCTCCGGCAGGGTGCCAGGAAGAGCTTCAGATCCCTCCCAATCTAGGGATGGAGATGACGGCGGCTACAGACTCTTTCGTGGATTTTTGATCGGGTCCTTAGGGTTTTCGTCCCGAGGGCAACTTATAGGCGGAAGGAGAGGCCGAGGGGGTGCCGGGGCTAGCCTCACCACCCCCTGGCGCGGGCCAGGCTGGGCCACACGGCCAGGTGGTGTGGTGGCCCATTGGTCCCTCTCCGTCTCGTATCCTGGCACTTGATCCCTTCCGGAAAAATAGGCACTTTGGCTTTTGTCTTGTCCAATTACGAGAATATTCATTTTCTGACTTTCCTGGAACCAAAAACAGCAGAAAACAGGCAGCTGACATTATGGCTCTTGTTAATAGGTTAGTCCAAGAAATCATATGAAAAGTACACCAAAGTTGGAACAAAACACAAGAAAGTGGATAAAACCAAGCATGGAACATCAAAAATTATAGATACATTTGCAATGTATCAACTAGCAGGTCTTTTTGCACTTTAATAAGTTGATGTATTTGAGTTTAAACCATTTGAAAATGTTTAACAATCATTTTAACATCATTAGAGGTTCTTTCTACAATATATTTTAACTCAACAATAGCTCTAGTGTTTTCCATTAGATGATTTTGCACCCTTTTATTAAAATTATCTTGCTTAACAATAAAAATATTGAATTCTTCTAAGCATTGATCAGGAGGTTTAGAGTAAGGGATATCAACTTCATCAAAGTGTTGGAGAGAGTGTACCTCAATAGTGGATGAGTGGGGGATAGGCCTACATAATTCTTCTATAGGAGGTAAATTCTTGACATCTGTAGTTTTAATTCCCTTCCCCTTAAGACTTCAGCATTTAATTCAATAACTCCCCTCTTCTGAGATAACGGTATAGGCGTCGGTATAGCTGGTTCAGGTATGATTACTTCAGGTATAGCTGGTTCAGGAGGAGTCCAATCTTCATAGTTCTTGCTTATTTTAGCCATTAATTCCTCAGCTTCCTTGGGAGTCCTATTCCTGAAAACACAATCAGCACAACTATCTAGGTATGTCCTAGATTCTTTAGTTAGTCCATTATAAAATATATCAAGAAGCTCATTCTTTGGTAATGGACTTCCAGCCTGTGCATGAATCAAAGCACAAAACCTTGCCCATGATTCAGGCAATATCTCTTTTTCTCCCTGTTTAAAATCAAAAAGTTCCTGCAAAATAGCATGTCTAGCACTAGGAGGAAAATATTTCTGCAGGAAAGTACTAATCAAGCAATCAGGGCTATCAATAGATCCAGGAGGTAAATTACTAAACCAAGCTTTAGCTTCCCCTTTCAGTGAAAAGGGGAAAATCTTAGCAACAAAGTATGTACGCATCTTAATATCATCAGAAAATAAGCCACTCATGGTAGAAAGCTCAGTCATATGTGCTACCGCGCTTTCATTCTTAGTCCCACAAAAAGGTTCTTTCTCAACAATAGCTATGTAAGATAGATCAAGAGAGAAATCATAATCTTTATCTTTAATGTTTATGGGAGAAGCAACAAACTTAGCAATAGGAGACAATTTGGGTCTAATAGTACGCCTCTCAAGGAGATTCTTAGAAGCGGTCCTATCATGGGTGTTTTTACATTCCTTAATAAATTCATCGGTCATCTCAACATAACCGTCTTCAATATCATAACTCTCACTAGACTCAGGTGAACTAACAGGTGTAGTAGTGTCTTCATTAGGATTTTCAATATTTCCAGCTATAGTTCTAGCAATCGTAGCATCTAGGAAAGGAACTAATGAACCACTCTTATCAAGCACAGTAGAAGCAACATCATAAGTATCAGACGTTTCAGATTCAGCAGTAGTAGAAGTGTGTGTAGCATGTGTATCCGGTGGTGTAATGAGCTTACTCATAACAGATGGTGAATCAAGAGCAACAGAGGTGTTTAGAACCGTACCTCTTCTTGTAGTGGATGGTAAAATAGGAACCTTGCCATCACGAGACTTACCCATGATGGATGGATGGCAGCGAACAATAATGAATCCAAGTGAACTTGATAAATAAAGCTATGCTCCCCGGCAACGGCGCCCAAAAATAGTCTTGATGACCCACAAGTATAGGGGGTGTATCGCAGTATTTTCAAAGGAAGTGAAACCCAATTTATTGATTCGACACAAGGGGAGCCAAAGAATATTTATAAGCCTTAACAACTGAGTTGTTAATTCAGCTGGACCTGGAAACAATCTTGCTCACAACAGTTTATCAGTAGCAATAGTTTTGTAGTAGGAATAGTAAAGTAGCAGCAGTAGTAAAGTAAAGACAGTAGTAACAACAGCAGTAAACAGTAGGATTCGAGTGCGGTAGGCATAGGGATGGATGGACGGGGGTTGCATGGATAAGACAATTCACATGGCAAACATAACATAGGGCAATTGCAGATAAATAAGATAAAGTATCCAAGTACTAAATAATCCTAGGCATGTGTCCCAAATATGGTCATACATGCTCGCAATGAGAACTTGTACAACATCTTTTGTCCTGCCAGCCCGTTTGCAGCGGGGCCTCAAGGGAACTACTGGCAATTAAGGTGCTCCTTTTAATAGAGCACCGGAGCAAAGCATTAACACTCCATGAACACGTGTAATCCTCACATCAAAGCCATTCCCTTCGGTTATCCCGATTTCTGTCACTTCCAGGCCATTGGTTCCGGACAACAATGTGTGTATACAACTTGCAGGTAAGACCATAAACAATACTATCATAATGAATCAATAACATGTTCAGATCTGAAATCATGGCACTCAGGCCCTAGTGACAAGCATTAAGCATAACAAGTCGCAACAAAGTCATAAAGCACTAATAGAAGATACTAGGCACCATGCCCTAACAATCTGATGCCATTACAATGAACGATCTCATCCAATCCCTACCATCCCCATAGCCTACTACGGGGGATTACTCACTCATAGATAGGGGAAACATGGATGGTCGATTGAGAAGCGATGGTGATGATGATGGCGATGATCTCCTCCAATTCCCCGTCCTGGTAGGGTTCCAGAACGGAGTTTCTGGTGCTGTTTCGTGGAATCTGGTGGTGGCGGCGGAGCAGAACTCCTTCTGGAAAAACGTCGAACCCCCTAACTCTTAAGGTCAGAAGGCATCTTATAGGCGAAGAGGGAGACCGAGGGGGTGTCTGGGGCGGCCAGACCACCCCCTGGCGTGGCCAGGCCCAGCCCGCGCGGCCAGGTGGTGTGGCTAGGCCCCAGCCCCACTCCGTCTCGTATTCTGGCTCCAGGAGTCTTCTAGTGAAATAGGATTTTTGGCATATTTTCAAGGAATTTTCCTGATAGTTGATTTTCTGCACAAAAACTAAACACCAAGGCAATTCTGCTGAAAACAGCGTCAGTCCATGTTAGTTGCATCCAAATCACACAAGTTTAGAGGAGAAACAATAACAAAAGTGTTTGGGAAAGTAGATACGTTTTGGACGTATCAGTCATCCTCAAATTTCTTCAACATCTTGTACACCTTTCCCATACTGTCGATTGTCTCCATTACAGTCTTTCCTTTTCCTCTTTCTTCAACATAATACATCTTATTGTTGGTTCCATATACACGCCCTTCTACAAGTGCTAACAAATTTAGCACTATTATGTCTGATTGGCCCAATGTTCTCTCTAAATTGTCTAGCCTAGGGAAATGGAATCTTATCTCTCATATGTCATCATCTAAACTACATAAGTTAAATAAAAACAGCACTACAGTCAATTACAGTCAAGTAATTACAGTGAATTACAGCCAAGTATGACAACACATATGAAATTTCCTAAATAGGGTCAATTAACTGACAGTCAACTAAACTAATATTTATTAAAAACAAGTTCACCTATCTAATTTAAAGGATGAACTACGACTACTTCCAAATCTGACAGTAATAATGCTATATGTGCACCATATCTCTGAGCAAATAATGGATAAAAACAAGGAGAAGGCGAGGTAGGAGAACTTACTTGACTATTGCACCAAAGGACGACTTCCAGTGATGGCTACTCTTTGCCGGTGATGCCAGCACTGCCTTAGCCAGCGTGGCGGCAGAACGATGCAGCGGCGAGACATTGGGGGAGTACTGCCCCGCCATGCCTCCACGCGAGCTAGCCTCAAAATCGCCGGCACCGCCGAGCTCGTCTCCGCCTAGGTCGTCGCCGCCAGGAGTCGTCGCCGCCATCGCCAGTGAGGGAGGGGAGAGACGGACAGCCACACGCGTGAACTGATACCCTAGTGCGTCTGAAGCGACACCGGTTAACGGTCGTTAATGGGCGTGTCGGGACGGCACCTAACGAGCGCCACGTGGCCCTGACAGGTGAGGGCCCTTGTCATAAACCGTGTCAATTCATCATCAGACAGCGATCAGTATTTTTTGCGACAACTTGAATTCAATCTGATAGTTTTCCGCGATTTCGAAGACGGCTGGTATGAATTGGGAAAATTGACATGAAAACTGGTAGTTTTACGCTATCAAACAACGGTGGAACATCGACGATATGCAGCAACACTTGAGCAAGCATCTACGACTCGCAAGACCGACTATTTATCAAACAACAGACAATAGGAGGTGTCCAATGCAATAGAGATTGCATGGGATATCAAATGTACGGAATACTAAAGCATCAATAACAAGGATAACAATAGATCAATAGGAGGAAATAAAGACTATAAATGCAAAATAGGTAGAAAGGGGGAGAATGCTCGCTTGAGAAACACTGCCGAAGATTCATTATCTGAAGAAATTGTGGAGACTCGCATCAACTCAACGGCCTAATTCGTGAAGAATCAAAGAACTAAAAGAAACACCCGATGGACTATTTAATACTATGGCATAAGATCGGGCATGATGCATGACGAATATGCGATGCAACTAGGCAATATTAAGCGGAACCGGGGTCCCGACAATTAATTAGATGGTTCATGTTGTTTAGGTACAACGCAATTTAAATGTTGTATTACAAGACAAAACATAGCATCGGTTCGCTATACAAATTTAAATGGAGTCAATGTAAGACTAGAATAGCACGCATATGGTCTCCATATTTAATAATGAAGTGAGTCAGCATAATGCCCCCAAACCACCAAACATGTATGTAAGCCTAAATAATTTAATATGCAACAATTATATGATATTTATACAAATAGGAATATGATCGGTCTCTCATGGCTCAGTTTGCAAAGATGAATGGAGACACTGATCTTCGGATGGTAGATGAAGTAGCGGAAGTAGGCCTCATACCAGAAGTACTTGTACCACCACTATCTTGATGTTCTAGAAACTGAAGTACTCCCTCGGTTTCAAAATATAAGATGTTTTAGTTTTGTGAATGGAGTGTATCTAGACTCCTTTTAGTGTGTAGATTCATCTATGTTTGGACTGAACCTACACACTAAATGGGTGTAGATACACTCCTTTCACAAAGCTAAAACATCTTATATTTTCAAACGGAGGGAGTAGATGTTATCGCGGATGTCGGGAAGTAGAACTTGATGGTCAAGCGATTAATCGCGGACATTGGATAGAAAACCCGTGACCGAAGCCCTTGTTGGAATTTCATCGAACACATATGACGTGGCAACCTGTGGGCGATTTTGATCAGCCGTTGTTGAACACACGCACGACAAGCGGCTGTCGATCCAAGACAGAACAGTGGTGCCCTGTGTTGCTCGATGGCCCCTGCTAGCGACAAACGGCAAGAAACTATAGGCGCGCGGCTGGCCTGACACGTAGATCGAGAAGGCCAAGGGGTGTAGGCTTGCGTGATGGGAATTTCAATAGAAATAATCCAAAGAAATAAAAAATTCATGAAATAAACTCGGGCCACAAAAATTTCACGGAACTAACCCTTTTTGCAACACCGTGAACAACGACGCCGTACTCTGTAGCACAATGCCACGACTCGTGGCGCCGCGGCTGCCAGCGTGGCATCGTCGTGGTCTCGTGGGCCCCAGTTCCGTAAGTGCGGCGCCACACACTGCGGCGCCCCACTGCTATATGCAACGCCACCGCGCGTGGCGCCGCACTTTAGTCCTTGTACCAGCGCGTGTGCCCGCCCCAGTCCAACCCTCACTTACCCAGCCTCCCCCATGAACAGAGAAGACATCGGCGGCGGCGGGATTCGGCTCCTCCCTCGAATCCCTCTGTCCAAGAGGCCAAATTGGAAACTTCTCTCCGTGGATTTCGATCCCCCCAAGTGCCTAGAGGTATTCTTCCCCCTTTTCTTTGTTTTCACCCATTAAGTTCTTGGTTCAAGACCTTGTTGGAATTTAATCAATGGATAAAGGACTTCTCGGTTAAGAATCATCGCCCTTACACGGTGGTGCACTTGGACATGAAGAAGCGTTACACGGTTAAATGCGAGGAGGATGGATGTCCTTAGATTGTGCGTGCAAGACCATTTAAGGGAGGTCCAAGTTGCCACATATCTAGTTGTGTATCAACTCACATGTGTCGAGGCCCGACGGTGGATGGCAAGGATGTGAAGCACGAGCACCGACAACTCACCTCCGAGTTTATTTCTTATAGGCTTTCCAATAACATCAAGTCATTTCCAATAATGACCATCAAGATGGTCCAAGAGCTTGTGAAAGCCCTCTTTCACTACGAGGTGAAGTACGGGAAGGCAAGGAAGGCGAAGCAAGTCACATTCAAGATGTTGTATGGTGATTGGGAGGAATCTTATAACCGAATCCCTCGATTGTTGTTAGCGATGGCCAATGCTAACCCGGGCATGATTCATGTGATTGAACCTTATGGGAACAAGACAAGGATAATGAACGGAAGAACCGTTCGAGTATTTGGACGTGCATTTTGGGGTTTAGAGCAATGTGTTTGGGCTTTTGAACATTGTAGGCCTGTTATATCTGTTGATGGCACCTTCTTGACTGGACAATACAAGGGCACTATCTTGATTGCAATAGCTAGCGATGCCAACAACCGGTTGGTTCCTTTGGGTGTTGCTTTGGTTGAGGTGGAAAACAATGACAATTGGGAGTGGTTCTTCCATATTTTGAGAACCAAGGTCTTACTCGCTCAAAGGGAATTATGTGTCATCTCGGATCGTCATCAAGGAATTCTCAATGCGGTGATGATTGACATTCTCGGACATGTCCCATTGCACCATCGATGGTGCATGAGACATTTTGTGTCAAACTTCTATAGGGCATGCAAGAGCAAGGAATTGTCCGATGATCTACAAGATTGTTGTCTCGCTTTCACGGAGTGCTGTTTCTCAAACTTCTATAGAACCTTCTGTCTACTTTTCTCTGAATGTGCGGCGCCATGGTGGATGGCATTGCACAGGGTGCAGCGCCACCGCTATACGCGTTGCACGTGTGGCGCCATCCACCATGGCACCGCACATTCCGAGAAAAGTAGACAGAACCTTTTGTCTACTTTTCTCCGAATGTGCGGCACCATGGAAGACGGCGTTGCACAGGGTGCGGTGCCACCGCTCTACGTGTTGCAAGTGTGGAGCCACCCACCATTTTGAGGTCATGTAAACATAGACAACTTTGTAAACAAGCAATTACCTGATGGTACAACTAAGCCAACGCCGCCGAACCCCAGCTGAAATATGGGTCAAAAACTGTGAGCACCTTAAGCCAATGCCACTGAGCACAATCCCCACTGCTGTCAGGAAAGAGAGTCCTCGTGATGATGTACCACACATACACACGAGCGTACGTCATGACCGTTTCCTCGTTAGCATCCTCGGGGTAGGTCTTGAAATTCTGTCTAATCCAACTGAAAGTGGCCCCTACAGTGACCCTCAGTGTTTCCCCCTTTGTGTTTATAACCTCGGGTGGATCCTTTCCTATAAGGCTAACCATCTGCTCACGCCACCCCTCTGAATCTGTGCTTATGCACACAGGGTTTCCCTCGATTGGGAGTGCTAGGATCATGCTCATGTCCTGCAAGGTCACCGTAGTCTCACCGGTCCTAAGGTGAAATGTGTGTGTCTCCGGTCTCCACCGGTCGACAAGCGCGGTGATCGCAGTGGGGTTGAACTTTGGTGTCGACCGAGTGACCATGTGGAAAGGGGAGGAGTCCTAGCTTCTCAATGTACGGAGTGTACCGCTCATCATAAGTCAGGTTCTTGGTCGACGAGACCTCGTGATACCTGAGTCGAAGAGGTACAAGCTCCTGCAAACATACAATGGCCTAGGTTAGATTTACATCTCAACAAACCGGAGCAATAGGAACTATCGTGTGGTTTTTTTAGTACCTGTCTCTTTTCCGACAACTTGTAGGAACGGTGTTGAACATCGTAGTGAGGATTAAGAAGAGTCATCCTAGTGGCACAATGAAACAATAAGAACAATAGAATCAATAAATATCACATGTCATACTTGTAAACAATACATACAATAATTTCCACTCTATCTATAATTATTCTAGCATGAACGAACATTCCATCTTACTCTACCATTAATTTCCACTATACCATTAATTTCCACTATCCCATAGAACCATTAATTTGTCCCTTATAGTTCTAACTTTACAAGTATTCATATTCTACCTATAATTCCATACTAACAAAACTTGATTAACCATCCCATAGAATCTAGGGTTTCACTATCCCATAGAACCTACGGTTTCACTATCCATATTACAAGTATTCCTAAACCTAAAAGTCAAGTAATCATGGCAATGATTCATATTAATTTGACAATCCCATACAATCTAGGGTTTCACCAAAAATTGCAAATAAGGGACAAAAAGTAAGAAATTTGTGGATGGAATTGAGAGGATTTAGAGAGAATACCTGGTGGAGGGGATTGGGAGCACGATTCTTGCAAGAAATCCCCAAATCTGGCCGATTTTCTGAGGAGGATCAAGTGTGGGGTGGAACCCTAGCCGCCATGCGCCCTTCTCTGTTCGTGGGCTAGGAGAAGAATGAGGTGAGGGTCGGGCTGGGGTGGGCGCGCGCGCTGGTACAAGACCTAAAGTGCGGCGCCACGCGTGGTGGCATTGCATATAGCAGTGCGGCTCCGTAGTGTGTGGCGCCGCACTTACGGAACTGGGGCCCACGAGACCACGGTGATGCCATGCTGGCAGCCGTGCGGCGCCACGAGTCATGGCGTTGCGCTTCAGAGTGCGGCGTCGTCGTTCACGGCGTTGCAAAAAGGGTTAGTTCCGTGAATTTTTTGTGGCCCGAGTTTATTTTGTGAATTTGATATTTCTTTGGGTTATTTCTGTTCAAATTCCCTCGCGCGGCTGCATCATCTGGCTCTGCTGCTTTTTTCTTTGAACGGGAACGGGTGCGGAGCACCCGAAAAGCTGCATTTAATTCATCGGTGACAGTACAATTGACAGGAACAACCCTAGAGGGAATAACTGAAACAACACAACCCTGCAAATATACAAAAAGGACCCCCAGAAGACCACAGGAAACGCGATCATGTCCTTCTGGCACCAGCCCAACACCGATGAACTCCCGCGACGAACGGCAAGCCGGAGCACTGCCGGGATCCAGTCGAGGCAGAAGAAGCAGCAGGGAGCGACTGCCCTACAGTCATTTGGTCCAACGAGACCACGGAACAGACCAACAAAGCCGCCGGAGATAAGCTCCCACACAACATCTCCGCCAAGGACCGCACCAAAACCCGACACCTACAGGGAAAGCCACCATGGCTCGACGGAGTAGGAGGCCGACTCAAGGCCATCCGAGATGAAGAAGCCCACGAACCGCCTCCGCGCTGATGGAGAAGAAGCAGCGGTATCTCCTTCCCTCCTCGTCTCCACGGTCGGCCAGGAGAGTCAACGACCACCATACGCATCCTGCCGATCGCACCCCCTCACCACCACGGCCGGCCAGGGGCGGAGCGCACAGGGATGTGAATCCACATCAGATAGAAGCCGACAGCGCCCTTATTCAAATGGAGACGGTGGATCTCACCGGCGCGAGATCCTCCGACCAGTGGAGAAACCGACGATGACCAGAACCCTAAGGTCCAGATCTGACCACCAAAATCTGCACCTTTCTCCAAAACTATGGGACAAAGCCCAAAACATTACCCTAAAACTACTCTAGCGCTTCTCCTCCGCCACCTCCGGCCAGCCATAGCCGCCAGAGAGGCTCGGGATCGGCCCGGTGCTGAGATGAGCTCCTTGTCTACTGTAAAAAAGAGAGAGAAACGAAGGGGGGAAATAGAACCGGTTCTCGGCTCTGCTGTTGTTGTCGTGGTGGAAATGTGGAGCTGGGCGACTTCCGGCGCAGTCGAAGGGCCAAGGTGGCCGAGCAACGACTGATTGGAGATGGACTGACGTGATATTGAGGATTATCATACCATGGTCAACCGCATGTATGTGTCAGGAAATTTGGTGAGCAAGCGATCGATTGGAGCCAAGGCAGATGGAGAAACGCTCTACACACAAGGATGCACACGAGATTGAAAAGATGGTTTTCTAGAATTTGACCCAAGGAGAAACGACGCCGTGGATGAAGCAAGGACCTGGAGGATCACATCGGTGGAAGGAAGGAGAGGAAAGAATAAAAAGTGGGGAATTATAGATCTCGGGTTGGGGATTGGGGCTAGGGTTTGGAAAGCAAGAAGGGAAAAAGAGTATTTGTATAGTCTAAAGTAGACTAGATGGGGTTAGTTTTAGGCCAAAAATTTAATCGAGCTTTTGTCTTATTATTATTATTACTTTTAGTAGAATATAAACAAATCTTTTGTAGTAGTCCTATAACAGATCAAAACAATATTATTTGTTTTGTTTTAAAATAATAAAGGGATGCGGTTTTATGTACGGTTATTTAAGCAAATAACATATGATTTTAATGAAAATAATTTTGTTCTTCAAAATATGCAAGAAAATATGCATGACGACGAGGTCATGTGGCAAGATCAAAATATGTTGAAGATGGTTCAAGTGAGCAAGAATATAAAGTAGATCTATTGTAGGATAATAATAGAGGTGGAAGAGAAATAGAGAATATCTAATAGATATGGCATCAAGATAGAATAACAATAGAGAATGGCCAAAACAAAACGGATCAGAGGATCAAAAACAAGAATAGAATAGAGAGAGAATATCAACACAAAAACAAAGAGAGATAAAATAGGAAGGAAGATTGTCACATGACGATGGTTAGATCCACACATAGAGCATATGGGCATATATTGGAGCAAAGCCAACAAATAGAACCCATATATCCATGCATGGTAGAAAATAGAGTATGATCATCATGACGAGATATTAGGACATGTTAGTAGATAGAATGAATTCAAGAGATATGCTCCAACACAATTTGGGCATTTTAACAAGAATAAAATAGCAATACTCAATAAATGAAAATTGGACATTGGGATTTCTATTTTCGTACCCTCAGTTTGTTAGTTGTACTCAGTTTTTCCAGCCACTTAACTTTTCCTCCCTTTTGTTATCTCCTTGTACGGAACTCTCACATGGTCTGAAAACTTGCTGTCCGTTAGTCTTGCCGTTACGTGCTGACAAGTGGGGCCACGTTCAGTCGGGTCCCGTAGTGGACCCTCGCCATTACGTGCTGACAAGTAGGGCCGTATTCCCTTGCCGTTACATGTTGACAAGTGGGGCCGCGTTCAGTCGCTTCCCGTAGTGGACACCTCTCTCCACTTATCTAGGTCAGCATCGGACTCACAGCTTATCCACGTGGGCGCCGGACCCACAGCTGTGTTGCAAGATGGGACCCCAAGCCAGCCCGGCACCCGCGCCCATGCCGTTGCCTTCCCTTTCTTCTTCTTCTCTGGCCACATCAGCTCTTTGTCTAGCTTCATTTTAATACAGTGAAATGTAATGCATATACGGAAATTATACAAAAATTATACATTTTTGAACTCTTTGTAATCGCACTTAGGACATGATAATGTTGTGCTAATAAAATCTTGATCATTTATCAATTCCATGGAGTGAAATATAATGCATAAAATGTGAGTACACGAAAACTAAAAACCTTTGAACATTGTGCAATGGCACTTAATACATGATAATGATGTGTTAACAATATTTTGAGAGATTATCATTTTCTCTCCCATTTTTATAGAATGAAATGTAATGCATAAACTTGCATATACGAAAATTATACACCTTTGAACTCTTTGAAATCACACTTAATACATGATAATGTTGTGCTAAGAAAATGTTGAGAGATTATCATTTTCATATAGTGGAATGTAATGATCAAGCTTGCATATGTGAAAATTATAAACCTTTGAACACTTTGAAATCACACTTAATACGTGATAATGATGTTCTAATAAAATTTTGAGAGATTATCATTTTCTCCCCCATTTTCATAGAGTGGAATGTAATGCATAAACTTGTATATACAAAAATTATACACATTTGAACTCTTTGAAATCGCACTTAATATATGATAATGGTGTGTAAAGAAACTCTTGAGAGATTGCCATTTTCATATAATGGAATGTAATGCATAAACTTGCATATATGAAAATTATACACCTTTGTACTCTTTAAAATTGCACTTAGGATATGATAATGTTGTGCTAATAAAATCCTGATCATTTATCATTTCCATGGAGTAAAATATAATGCATAAACTTGCGTATACTAAAATTTTAAACCTTTCAACACTGTAAAATCACACTTAATAACGAGATAATGATG
This sequence comes from Avena eriantha, assembly GCA_910589775.1. Classification (NCBI taxonomy): domain Eukaryota; kingdom Viridiplantae; phylum Streptophyta; class Magnoliopsida; order Poales; family Poaceae; genus Avena; species Avena eriantha. The sequence continues at coordinate 357,077,381 of OU342743.1, forward strand.
TGCTAGTAATTTTTTTAGAGATTATCATTTTCTCCCCCATTTTCATAGAGTGGAATGTAATGTATAAACTTGCGTATATGAAAATTATACACATGTGGTAATGATCTGCTTCCCTTCTCTACTGTGGTAGACACATGGTTGGTCGATTAGTGCCAGGGGTCGAATTCCGGCCTCGCGGTGTTTTTACTACGGTAGTTGCCTCTGTCGCGATAGAAGTTCTTGGGGTCGCGCTGCCCATAGTTGGTGTTAGTGCCGAAGTCAGTCATGTTTTCGTCGTGGCATTTGACAGTGTGGCGGGTGTTGCTGTAGCGCAGCTCGCCGTGTTTTGTGTTGTTGCTGTCGACGTAGCGTCTTCCACCCGACTCATCATCCGAGTCTTGGTTCAGATCCTCCTATGCGTAGCGCTTGGTGATCTTGAGAAGGTTTGGGATGTTTTCGAGCATCCGGTAGACCCTCTTGATCTTGGCGACCAGAGGTTCGTACCAGCACGCGGTCTTGAAGAAGTGGATCACGGTGTCCGGGTGGTTGCTGGAGGCGTTGATTCACAAGTCTTTCTAGCGTTGGACCCAATGGCGAGTCGACTCTCGCGGTCCCTGGATGCAGCGTTCCAGGTCCTCGATGGTGGTGGCGCGTGTGTAGGAGCCCTCGAAGTGCTTGACAAAGATGTCCCGCATCTCTTCCCACGAGTTAATGTTGTTTTCTGGGAGAGTGTTGATCCATTGACGAGTCGCCCTTCCATCATTAGGGGGAGGTAGAGGGTGGCGAGTAGGTCTGTGTGGTTGGTGATCCCCATCGCCATGAGGTATGTATCGATCCACACTGTTGGGTCGAGTGTGGGATCGTACTTTTCGATCTCCTTTGCCCCTTTAAGGTGGAGGGTTACCTCTCGCCTCAGATCATTGGTCCAAAGCATTACGGGCCGATTCAGCTGAGGGACCTCTTGGCTCAGGCTCGCGATCACCATAGTTGGAGAGGGCGTGTCGCGGGTCGTATTGATGGCAAGTTCTCCAAGCCTGGTTGTTGACGATGTGGGTCCGCGTGTCGACCGGATGGCCGTTGGCGGTGACCTGTTATAACCCAGGATCCGGTAAAGAACCTAAGTCCCCCTGATTAACATACTAGTCCCTAGATCATTAGCTAGCACACACGGTCGATGAAATATCATGTAAAACACAAGTCTTTATTACATGAATCGAATAATCCGTAGTTTATATTATTACAACAGAAGCAAAATATATACAATTTGGAGTCCCATCAGTGCCACAGGCTAGTTGAGTGAAGACCCGCGATCCTAGCGCACCTTTCAATGATCTCCAAATTCTATACATGAAACGTGTAGCCAAATGAGTTGGTCAATACTTTGAATGTATTGGCAAATTACATTAAGGAAATAATAAGACTAATTCTACATGCAAGGCTAGGAGTAGGCTTTGGGGTTCATTTGCATAAAGCCAATTTTCTCCAAGTAAGAAAAAAGAGGGAGGGTTTTACCCTACTTTGTAAACCTTGTTTAAGTAGTATATGGTCGAGTAGAACACGAGGATATTACGCACCAAGTGTCCAATCAACCTAACACTTGGATATGACACACCAAGTGGCACTTGGGTATTACTCACCAAGTTACTTGGATATGACATACCAAAGTCTCAAAATCCTACCCATTAGCGATATTACGCACGTCATGGGATTTTAGAAAACTTTAAGTTTGGAAAGGGAGAGGAAGTCCTTCAGAGGTCCATCATTTAGATGCTCAAAGTTGTTCTTTTTCCATGAACACGGCTGATCGATCAGATTGCAATACTCTTGAGAGTTTGTGCACTTTACCCATAATCTATGATCAAGTCCTTTTATAGACAAGACCATGGCAAGGCTTTCCCTTAGTAGCCCCTCTACCAGCTGGATCCAACCGTGCCAAGAACCTCCAAATGTTGGTACCCGGTGAGGTTTCCTACTAAGTAGGAGGCCAAGACAGAGCCCATATGTATTGTGGTTGTACTGGAAGCTTCTGAATTCTGAAACATGGCAGACTTCTTTGATTCCTGGGCGGTCGTCCTCCACCAAATTCCACTCGTTGACCTGACAACCATTCTGCCCAGAAGAAAACTTATTTTTATTTTGAAGGGGTTTTGAGAGGAAAGGTTCGTTCGAGAGAGCTTTTATATTTAGAAATTTTTCAGTCTTTCAAACCCTCCCAACGATACTTTATATATATATATATATATATATATATATATATATATATATATGACATATTCATACTATACCTGCGTGTAGTTACACCCACACGTGTTTCACACTATATAGGCAGTATCTACCATACCGGAAGGTATATACGCGTAGTATGAAGTATATAAGAATATTTGGACAGTATATATACTACTTTTTGGTAGTATGTAATTTTTATTCACATACTCCTATTGTACGTACAAATATGATGGTATTTTACATATATAGTGCAAACTATGAGTGTATTTGCAATTTTTTCACCTAACTTGCTTGGAAGTATCTTAGATATAGTATATGAACATACTCAAATAGATAAAGTATTACAAATACTTCCGTAAGACAATATATGAGACGTGGGTGTAGTTACACCCGGGAGTAAGAAGTATTTTTCATATATATATATATATATATATATATATATATACTTAGCAAAACAGGGGTAACCTACTAGGAAGAAAATTCCTAAGTATAGAACTATCATGGCATACTACAAAAATCATCGCACTTGCAAAATATTTCCAAGTAGATCTACCAAAACAATCCTACATATGCATACTACTATTTTGAAGAGCAAAATATGCATAATATTCAAAACTAGGACAATATATGAACAAGAGGTGTAACTTGCCTTAGTATGTTTTGACGATGATTATTTCTTTTCAAATCTTGTTTGCGCACTCCGAATAGATCTAACGAATAGAAGAAAAAAAAACACTAATAAACAACCATTGCAAAAAAAGAAACAACTGAAAAGAGCCAAATAAAGTGTGTAAACAAATAATAAAACATACAAATATTAGTTATTACATAGTTATTTTGGCTAATAATAGATTACGGTGATCTTAGGGTAGAGGATATTACAAGAATCGATTTGCCACAAGAATCGCCTAAATATATGATTGAGGATATGAAATCACGCTCAAAAGAATGTCCAAAAATGAATTTAAATTTAAATTGATTAAAATTATATGAAAGTTGGAAACTATAGATCTAATAAATAGAGAATTTAATTACTAATTCAACCGCAAGCAGAAATATCAAAATTAGACTTGTAGATAAGATACGAAATTTTTGAAGTTGAGGCATACAGACTACATGTACGATCGATCTAAATTATGTTTTAAATCTGAAACTGATCGCTACTACACCGCATGTTGTGCTTGCTAAGAAAAACCGAAGTGCTTCATGCCATCTAGTGTATAGCTGAACTTTGGTAATAAAACTACCCAAAATCTATCTTTTGGTTGACCACAAATGTGACTTATCGTGCGCCGTGCGATTTCCATCCTGCGGTCGGGCGCATTACCCATTACCGCCACATAGCACGCGAGCCGGTTAACTGTGGCCTCTTGTTTCGTCCCCCTAGCCAGTCTCCTCTCCGTTGCCGGCGGCTATGGTGGCCGGCGGTGAGAGAGAGAAGGGTCCGGTTTATTTTACTTAGGTTTCTTCTTCTCTTTTTCTTCTCAAATAATACGGATCTTGGTCTTTCTTCCCCCTCCCTTCCCCTATTCGTTTTGTCCATGGATGCCGATTCGGAGGCGATGGAGAGTGGCTGGGACTTCATTTTGGCGGAGCTGTGTCCGGATCTAATGATTCGCTTGCTGGTGACTCCATTGCTGCAAGATCTGGCAAGGTTGCTACCTAAAATCGGTTGATCTGGAGGGTCGAGCTCTGCTGCGACGCTGGTAGATGTTGATGACATGTCCGGTCCCCTTACAGGCTGCTCAAGACCTCCATCCGACCATCTAGTCGCTCACGGCCGCGCTCCTTCGGTCGCCGTGGCAGGGCAGTTGGGGCTCAACGTCCCGTGCAGTACTTCACCAGCAGCGGCTTCCTCTCTGCCCGGTGAGTAGCAACTACTCTCTACCATTTTGTTTTGCATTTCATTTCTTCTGTTGAACATCACGTAATTGAAATCTTCGGAAGTGTGTGGTTCTTGGGACCAGCATAATTTTGCTTGTGAGCGAGGAGTCCATCGTATATCTTACTCCTGTATGTTCCAGAAATTGAAATGGCCTTCATGCATGGCGAGATAATTTCAATGATCCTAGAGATCCATTCTTGAACTATATATGCTTGTATGAAAACTTTATATCATTGGTCATATCCTTTAGATCATCCGATAAACTGAAGTGCATTAGATAAAAAAAAGTTCCTTTAGTTCATAATGCATATCCTTGCCTGAAAACTTGGGACAACATGATCCATTATCAAAACAAATATGTTTTTTTAGGAATCGACGTTACATACTGGTAGAATGTATATATCATCGATGGAATCTCCAATTCAAATTCGCAATTTCTATCTATTGGCTGGCCACAAACTTGTCCTATTGCGTGGTCAGCATGTGTGTCGTTTGCATCGTGTAGCCACCGCGCCATCTCGCTTGTCGCGCGGTCGGTCTTCGGTTGCTGCCCCCTCACGGAAGGCTGGTCCCACTAGTTAGTCTCGCAAAACGTTGTTTGGGAGAAATGCTGGAGATAAAAGGTTATCCCCATTTCGCCCCCTAAATCATCTTTCGTCTCTATGTCACGACGCGCTCGATTCTCCTCTTTCGTCATGTTCGCTGCTTCCCGCCGTCTGACGTGCGCTGCTGCTTCGTTGGGATCTTCTCCTACCAGAGGTGGCCTAGCGGATCGTTGTTCTCATCCATCGAAATCTCAAGGGGAGCCGACATAGTTGGAGATTGGTGAGCACACACTTCGCGGCGATTTCCGCCGGCGACTCACTTTTTGGTTGCAATTTATGTCCTGTTTGATCTAGTCAGGAGGAAGCGACAATGATCTGCAATTTCGTTTCTCTCCCAAATCAGGCTACATGGAGCATGCTAGCTTTTGTTTGTATATTTATTTTACTTCCGCACTGAATTTACATTAGTTTCTTTGTGGATGTAAGATAGTTCAATTCTGTATGTATCTTGGTTCATGTATAGATGGCACCTTCTACTTAGATGTATATCAACTTTCATCTACATGTATATTAGCTTTTCTATTTTCTTGGTGGATGCATCTTTTAGTTCATGTCTAGGTGGTCGATGGATGTACATTAACTGTATCTAGTTGTACATTAGCTTATATCATGTACATTAGCTTATATCTATGCCCATGGTGGCCACGGTGCATAGGCTAGCTGCCGTCCGATTAGATTAAGGGAGCACACGGCGTATGGTGACAAACGGAAGCTCTCCACAAATTAACTGACGGAATTCATCCGAGAGCTAGACGGAGGAAGGTGATGCATCAAACGGTGGCCGCAGAGTACACCCGTCTGACACGGTGGATTCGCTTGTAATTATGGCCATACAATCGGTAGACAAAACATGCATGCAGCAAGGTCCAAGGCTCGATCGTCGGCGGCAGTACACACCCATGAAATAAGGTATACGGCGAGCACACATGTTTGCTTCACGGTTTAGTTTCCCGAAGGAAAACAGCCATGCATCCTGTTGGCCATGCATAGAGACACGGATCAAGGCTCGATCGGTCGGCGGCAGTACACACCCATGAAAGAAGGTCGATGACGAGCACACATGCGTTCTTTACGGTGTAATTTCACAAAGGAAAACAGCCATGCATCCCGACGGCCATGCATGCAGCAAGGATCAAAGGCTTGAACCATGTGCGGCAATATACACCCATGAAAGAAGGTCGACGGCCAGCACACATGCGTGATTTACGATGTAGTTTTAGGAAGGAAAACAGCCATGCATACCGTTGTCCATGAGCAACCTTGTAGTAGACATTACTACATTGAACTAGCACGGTGGCAGATGAGTAAGACCTAGCGGGTTTTTTTTTTCTCCTTTTGCAAAGACCAAGTACATACATTCATGATGCTTCCCAACTGTACGTCATGTCGACAGTATCATCTCCACCAGCATTTGATAGAGAGAGCAGATTCCATGGCATATGAAGCTTGAACATTCTTTGAAACTTCCAGGTGCTGCTATAATATAAACCCAGTCAAGTTGTTTTTAACTACCTGCATTTTTTTCTAGTTCTCCACGAATTTAATCTACTCATCTATATAGCTTTTTGACCGCAAATTACACCCGTATTACACTAGCATTCAATCCGTAAGCGGTAATACACATCCACTAAAGTAGGTCTACGGCAAGCATACATACGTGTTTTATGGATCCCGTACCCAAGACATGCATGCGATAATGATCAATGCTCATCCAGTCCGCAGCAATACACATGCATCAAATATGGACGACGGAGAAAACACATGCGTGTTTCACCGGTTATGGTTGACGGGCAGAACACATGCGTTTTTCAACCGCAGCCGTCCGCCGCTAACGTATTTAGAAGAGCAATATATTTGGTGTTAACGCACGGATGCGGGCACAGATTGAAGTACGGTGGGCTATGCGGTCATGGATAGATTTCCCAGGTAAGCTAGTTGCTTAGTCACGGATACCGGTTATGCATGCACCGTGCCCATGAGCAACCTGTAAAAGTACCAACGGACGGATGTATGTTTTCCATGGTAAACGGTTAGTGGTGCATGCTGTGTACGATGACGGACGAACAAACTCTGTTAAATAGCCATCACAACCGTTACCCGCTCACATCCATCCAGGAGCATATGCTCCACAAATCTAACGGTGAGCAAGGTGTGCACCGCAGCCACCACGGGCAGGAAATCCGCGTCGATTTGTTTATATCTAGACAACATTACCTATATATCAAGATGAACATTTTTTGCCTGTCTAGATGTATATTAGCTTATATGTAGACGTACATTATCTTATATCTAGATGTACATCACATATATATCTATATATCTAGATGAGCATTTTCCCCTATGTCTAGATGTATATTAGACATGTATATTAGATTACATCTAGATGTTTATTGGCTACTAGGTGGATGTATGCCTTTCTCCATGGAAAACCATCAAAAAATTGTTGTGCAAAAAATCATGATAAAACCAGCTGGTTTGTAGTTGTTCTACACCTATACAGCTCATAAACCTGTATGTTCTCTAAGTTTCTTTTACAGCAAGTACTTCCATCTTGTTATATCTAGGTGTACCCAAAATCTAACTTATGGCTGATCACAATCTTGGCTTACCTCGTGATCACAATGTGCTCCGCGCGATGGGCATCGTACAGACGTGGGCGATCTGGGTGATGCGGTGGATTTTCTCCCTTTCCATGGACACCTGGTCGGACTGGAGAAGTGTTGGAGAGACAAGTATCGTTCCCATCCTCCTCACTCCTAAATCCTTCGCTCCATTCTCCAGCGGAGGACTCCGCCATCTCGCTCAAATCTACTATCCGGCGTTAGTGCATATAAACTAGGTGCTGCTCCTGCCGGATGTGGCCTTCGTTGCTGGTTAGATTTCACCATTCAAAACTCGGGAGCCGACGGATTTGGATATCCAGGAGATCACTCTTCACCCGACGGCTTCTACCAGGTTAAACATCGTCATGCCCAAAGTTGGGTGTGTAGGGTTGCAGCGAGATCTGCTTTTCGCTTGTTGTTTTTGTGGTTTTACAGTCAGATTCGTAGATTTTTCGTGACATTTTGGCTAGGAGTTTACATTGCTCTGCGTTGAGGAAGGTTAATGGCCAAATACTCGCAAGATATGACCATTTTCTCCCTGTTTTCCAGTTAATCTATATGTCCTCTATTTTTGTGGGCAAGGATCGTTGTGATTTTGTTTTGCTCGATTGCTGCTTTTGAATATAGATGTATGGTTCCATGGCCATATAGTTTTTCTGCAATTCTATGCACGGGAACATTTTTCTCAACATTTTTTGTTCAATGACAGAGGTATTTCGATCCAATCAGGAAGAAGTATATAACACTGTCTACCCTGGTGTGTTATATTTGAAGCAACATGTTAGTTTTGTGATCATGGGATGCTTAGTATTTTTGCATCTAGATGTACATTATTAGCTATGTGTGCGCAGTTAGCTTTTGATGGCTAACATGTTTGAGCGTGTACATGCATGTTAATGCTTCATGATTGGATGCATATAATAGCTCATACTTGATGTAACTTAATTCAAATGGATGCATTTTCTCCCTTTTTAGCTAGTACTTGATATACAATAGTTCAATCCTGGATGTATATTAGTTCTTGTACAGATCGTACTTTCTTCTTTTAATTCATGATAGGAAGTATGTTAGGTTTATACTTGATGTAACCTAGGTCATGTACAGATGGTATCTCCTTTCTTGGTTCATCTCTAGGTGATATCCTCTAGCTGGATGTATGTTACCTTTTCTAAAAGGGCATTTGCTAGTATCTAGATGTATATTTTATAGTTGTATCTAGATGTCGATTAGGGGGGTGTAGGATATGCATACTAGCATAAAGGTCGTGTAGGATATGCCTACTACCATAAAGGTGTATATGTTCTTACGCGATGTATTTTTGAGATGTATATTACTTCACATTTAGATGTATATTACTGCAGCCCGACGGCAGGTGGCCATCTGGTCCCAGAACAGCCACGCGAGGTGGAAGACAAAGAAGCTGGAGAAGGACTACAACATGCTGAAGTGCCAGTTCGATGTTGTCAAGGTCGAGAATGATGCCCTCCTCTTCCACAACAGGAAGCTCCAAGCCAAGGTATACTAGTAGTACTACAATGCAAAGTAACGCAATTATTGCTAGAGCTACCGCGACATTCGTTTTAGTGCTTGTTTGTTTGGATTGTGTTGCTGTTTTCGTGGTACCACACTCAGATTCGTTCAAGTTTCCTGTCATTTTCGATTAGTGTTAGCGACCAAATAAAAGCAAGATATCACCATATTAAGAAGGATGTAGCTGTTTTCGCTCTGTTCTGCAGCCAATCCGGTGGGATTGTTTATTTATTTTGCATCTAGTGCTTATTTTTTAGACTTGATTGCCTCTTATAGATAGAAATGCGGGGTCATGGCCAAACTAGGTTAGTTTTGCTGCAGTTTTGTGTACGATTTCGTCACCTGAACAATTTTCTTTCCAATGACATGTTTTTAATCCAATTAGAAGGAAGATTATAGCACAGTCTACCTTCCAGGGATGTTAGTTTTTCGCATTTGGATGTACAGTATTTGCTATGTGTGCCAATTTAGATTTGATGGATAGTATGATAGTTTATTCATGATGTAACTTAGTTCATGTACAGTTGGCACCTTGATTTTACTGCATGATTGGAAGTATGACAGCTTATTCTTCATCACGTAACTTAGTTCATGCTCATATGGCAGCTTATTTTGTTGCACGATTGGAAGTATGATTGCTTCTTCTGAATGTAACTTAGTTCATACTCACATGGTACCTTCATTTTTTGCTTAGCTTACATATTTGCAAGTTTTTCTATCCATACAGCTTACATTTTTACTCATGTATCTAGATGTACATTAGTTGTTTTTTGATGTATATTACCATATTGGTGGATACATACTAGTGTGTATGTGGATATATGTTCAGTCCCTGTCTGCCTAGTTGTATATTAGTTTTGTATCTAGATGTATATTAACATATAGGTGAATGGACTCGTGTATCATTGTATATTTAAGTTCTTGTACATTTAGCTTTTTACCTAGATGTATATTAGTTTGTATATAAATGTATATTATATTTACCTAGATGAAGATAGAATGTAAACATTGCTGCCTTTCTTCTTGAATTTATATTCATTACAGAAGTACAAGATTATGCGCATCAGAAGTATTCAAAATTGTTTTTCTGTTACTTATGCAGGCATGCAAATTGTTTTTATGTCGGATTCTTACTATATATACAACAATCAGACCCAAGGGTTGTAAGCATGATTATACAGGTTGTTTTTTGATGTACTAAAGATATGGGAGGAAGCAAGATCTTCCAGATTAGTGGAGTTTTTCTTTTCAGAGAGTGATGTTGTTTTCCTAGAGATTAGTTACCTAATAGCATAGATTGTTTGGCAGACTTCAGTGATGTATCTTCTAAATCTAGGCCTGTCCGATTTTTTCTTCATTGGAATCTTGGGTTCAATCCGTTTTTCCCTCTCTGTTTCTTCGTTGAATGTACTTTTTGTGGAGGAGATGGATGTGTCGTGGGCAAGAGGATGGTAGTAGGTAGCCTTTTGACCAGCTGGTCCGAGGCAAAACTCGTGCTGCTGGTCCCAGGCAGCACGCGACGCGGCTTTGGTGGGAGTGTGTTGGACTTTCCATTTTGGGAAAGACCCGGTTTCCAAAAATGGAAAAATCAATGGAAAAATCACCTGGGCGGACTGACCACACCGTATGGTTAAAAAGTGGCTGACCACTTTGTAGTTTGTGTCCATAAAACTAAGACAAGCCACAGTACAGCCTCTCACCACGGTGGCCAAACGACTGTTGCCAGGAAGTGAACGCGGCGGAGCTGGCTCGAGATGAAGCGGACGACGTCGCCAGCAGGGATATTTCGCGCATGGGGAAGACGTCTTCAGGTTCCTCTCTGTGATGTAAAGCTGATGGCGTCCTTGCCGCTCTTCAGCGTTGCTTCAGGCGACGGTGCAGCTTGAGGGAAAGTGTTGCGGCCCCGGCGAACTCCGACGGCATTGCAGACTGTATTGGCACTCCTGTGAGCGTAAAGAAAAGGTAAGGGACGGATTGGTCAGAAAAAATTTAACACACGAAGGATCGGGAGCTGTTGTAGACGAGGGAATGTTGGTCTTGACAGTGCTGAAGAGAGACGACGGTGCCGGCTCAGGGATGGACGACGACGTCTTTCCGGAGCTCCTCACGATCTGTAGATGGTGTCTTCATCAAGCTCCAGCGGTGCTCCAGATGATGGTGATGGTCATCAATGGCGCATCAGCTCCGATGATCGTCCGGCGACACGTAACTCGTCCTGGGCCCTGTATACGGGAAAACAACCGTGAGGCGATGATGTTGAATAAGATAGGAAGATTGGAAGTAAAAGGATGAGGATTCGAAGGAATCGTCGATTTCGGAGCTTCCGTATTGCAAAAGAATTCAGGCAATATTGGTTTGAGAGGAAGGTGGTTCGACGACTTAGGGTTTCAACAAAAATCGGATGAGGTGAGGAGTGGGATATTTATGAGGTAATTTTCGTGGAGGAAGGGCAAAGAAATCGACCGGAGTCGGGAGAAATTTCCCAGGCTTTTCGGTTTTGGAACGAACTCATGTTTGTCTATGTATCCGTCGAGAGGAAGGAGATAAGACGTGGGCCAGTCCTTTTCAGAGAGAGAAAAAAAAGAAACCTAGACAGAAAGGAAAACGAGTCACCGGTGGCTCCTCCAGAATGCCTCACGCTCGGGAAATTGACATGGTCGATCTGGTGCATGCGGTCAGCACAGCTTGGTGCAGGACAAAGTGCATGTTCGATCGGCTAGACTGGTTCAATATTTATTTTATTTTATTTTCAGCACAAAAAAAGTTAGATGTGACATTATTCTACGCCAACTCCCAAAATTTCAGAAAATAGAAAATACGTGTAAAATGCAAACAAGCATACAAAGCTTAGGAAAATATATTCCAAACCAAAACATAATTTTCAAAAGTTATTTCTTGCCTTTTGACCTAATAAGGCTATATAGGCAAATTCATAAGTAGTCTGCATCTCCTATATAATGCCCAGTTAAAATTATTTACTAAAATGTATACTTAGGAGTATACAATTTTTTTTGAAATTCCGAATAAGAAGATTATTATTTATCAACGAAAATCGTGAAGAAGTCATATTATCTTCTCTCTATTGGTTCTCTAAGTTGAAATTATTATTGATATTCTAAAAAAAAATCCAAAATACAATTTAAAATTCAAAAAACATGAAATGGAATATTCTCCAATACTTATATTTGGAAATGTCATATTATTTCCTCTCTGAGAAAATGAAACAATTGTTTAGAAAATATTCGAGTATTCCAGAAATCAGAATTGATGCGAATAAAATGCAAGACAATACTTTCTTGGATTTGCATAGGAGTTTCCCAACCAATAATTTATTTTGGATAGTCATATTAATCCGCTCTTTTTAATGTGCCTTAGGAAAATCTTAAACAAATCCTCAAAAATTTCTTTTCATACAAAAATTCAACAAGATCATACCATTCAATCAACTTATTTTTTTGAACATTCCAAAATTATGAAAAAATTGGGATGTTACACGACCATGTTTTGCACCGGTCACGGCTTGTTGTGGAGTTTGCGGGGTTTGCTACCCGCGGTTGGAGCTACCGTGGCTCGGGTGGTGGGCATTTGACAATGTTGGCAACGTACGTTCGCTAGGGCGGCCGATCGAAGCTAAGCGACTACCAGTCGAGCGGGAGTACATCCGTCTCCGCGGGTCGATTCCTGCGGTTTGCTTCTCAACTGCTCCGGCGAGTAGGGCCTGAGTGTACTTGACCTGTAGCGCGCACCCTCTTCCATGAGGTTGAGGTTGGCATTTGCGGCATGTCCCGTGATGACATTGTCCATCGGAGTGGAGTAGACTAGGAGCCCATTGGCATCGAGCTCCTTGAGGTCCGCGTCTACTCTAGAGGAGACGAGCGGCGGGGTGGTGGTGGGGCTCCATGCGCTGGTGCCCTAGTTGTCGGGCGACTTCCGCCCGGTGGCGCGTTGCGGTAGTGCTTGAGCTCGGCCGCGTGTGTGGGTTCACGCTCGTCATCGAAGTTCAGGCTGTGGCCTTGAACGATGTGGTTTAGGCGGCTCCTGATGCGGCGCTGGTGGTAGAGCGATAGCTCCCGTGCTGTTTGCTACTCGCGGCGAAATTTCTCGTGCTTGGCGAGTTCCATGGTCATTACCACCGCTAGCTGTTGGCAGTGCTCTTCGACTTATGCTGTCGTTGCTGTTGGTGGAAGGGGTCTGGTGGTGCATTGCTATCCGCCATATATATGGTGTTGTAGCAGTTGGATCTAGCGCGAGCCTCATCGGGGGACTCCGATCCGGAGTCGGAGTCGAAGATCCCAAGGATGGACGGAATCTCGAAGTCATCGGTGTTGGAGACTCGCGTGATGGAGTCCACATGCGACGCGGCAGTGATGGATCCGGCGACCGAGGCTGGGGTCGCCGAGTCGGCATCGCCACGGAGAGTCGCGTCGCTCCCGGTCACATCGCTGGCAGTCGGGTCATACTCAGAGGCGAGGAGGGTGATGGTGCAGACCTGCTCCTCCAAGGGAAGATCGCGTGGATGCGATCCATTGGCGCCGTCGAATCCCGCCGTTTCTGTCGAGTTGATGGCGTCCGTGAACCCGACGAAGAGGTTGATGGTGCTGACTGGCATCACCGTGGCTTGGGTGATCGGGCGTGACGCTGGTATGTAGCTGCTTGGCAGGATCTGGAGGAATCTGCCGCTGGCAACCATGCGACCGGTGGCGAGTGGCCGATTGATTGAAGGGTAGGGTCTCACCACATATCTCATGCTTGTCTAGCCAACCCCCACGGTGGGCACCACTGTCGTGGGAATGGCCATGGCAATCGCTACCAGGGGTAGCGATTAAATCGATTGAGGGTGATGAGGGGTAATCTCGACAATGTCCATATTGATGGACTTAGGGTTTTGTGGAAAAGAGAACCCTGGAGATTTTGTTGGCTGATTAGACAAACAAGGGAAGTCGATGTCGTCTGATAGCTTACGATCAAATCGATTACAGATTGCTCAAGGCTTTTTTGGTACCTCCCTGTTGGCTCCTCCCAGCCTATATAATAGGCTGAGTCCTGAGGCCGTATACAGATAGGTTACATTCTTACAATTACAACACTAATACAATGTCGGTTTCTACTCTTTCCTTATCCGGCAAACTATGCCTTCCGTTAGATGCTTCCTGGCTTTCCTCTTGGGCTTCGTGGGCTATGAGCCACCATGTAACCAGGGTCACTAATCATAAGAACCGGAGTAGTCATACCCATGTCAGTTGCCCCCCGAGACTCCATTTGAATCGTAGATTCAAGTTGAGCCTCAAAGACATCTTTTTTTTTGTAAGCCGAAGTATTTTATAAAGTATTTTCATTTTATTTTCTTTAATTAATCACGGTAGGGATTTGGTACAATAGGCCTGATGCATCTGGATCAGGAATTAGTTAATTGCTCCTGGTCAAAAACGCTGTGAATGTACATCAAACTCAAGTCCCCAGGCTTGAATTCGGAGTTATACTGGCGTAATTCAATTCATACCGTTTGAGGTTTCATCGAATACTAAATTATAGTTCTATTATTTTGGGTACCCAGGCGTCCGCCGGGATTTTTCATCGTATCGTTGATACGGATAATTTACTGATAAAGCGCATTCATGTGCAGTTACCAGGCCACACAGGACGAATCCTGGGGTCTTGCATTCATGTCATGGACATGACATTCATACTTTTATCGTGTTAGACGCAGTCCGAGATATTTTGAGCTTTTGTCGACTGCCTTGTTTGGCTGCTGGAATTGCTGAAGTTGTCAACTTTTCATTTTTTGGGTGATATATGTAAACGATCCTGATGGGAGGAACCGTTTTGAGGATACAATGATGTAATGCTCGTAAGTTCATGTCTTTTGACTCTGTTGGAGTTTTCATTTTATCGGGTGTGCTTTTAACACACGAGGATAATATTTCTACGGATCATGGTTTGTCCTTGTATGCAGCATTCCCGGATGGGAGTAGCCCTCGAGGATAGAGTCGAATATTTATATATGATTGTAGGATCAAGTCTTTCATCATACGAGGATTTTTTCAACCTAGGTCTTCTTTTTCTAGAAGTATCATATCGTTTTTATCGGGTGTGCGGCCAGTGCTCTCGATGGGAGTATCTCTCGAGGCTACAGTCGAGTATTTGTATTCGATTGTAGGCTCAAGTCTTTTCCTGAAGAATTTAATTTGACTCATATCTTGTAGTTACTTTCTCAGATCTGTTTCTCAATACACCTGAAGTTTTTTCATTGCTTCAATGATGTCGTTGCTAATGAAGTTGGCACGTCGTGGCTTCCAAGAAACAAGACCTGATGCGATGTTACAATGGTGGGCATATGCTACAGTAATGATGACGCTTGAGCGGCGTGTCATCGGTGATTGTTGACGCACGATGCCCTTTTTGCGCAAGAATTGAGGCATCATGCAAATTCTTCCGCTTTTACCATGGTAATAACTGTCCATGATTCTTATCCTTTATCAGATCCTTCCATGCGTCTTCGTCCTCTATGTTCCTGACGTTCCACTGCCCATATCCAACGGTTGATCTTCGATCTCCTCTTCCTTATAAACTGGGGAAACACTTTTATTGTTTTTACTATTTCATCCTGCTGCCCACTTCTTCTTCCTCCTTGTTCCGCGCTAGTGTTTTCCTACGTTCTTGCCTATTCTTCCCACCTTGCACATTTTCTTCTTCTCCTCGAGAGCCGCCATGGGCAAGTCCAAGGTAGGGACTTCCATTGTTGTTGCCAAGGCGATGAATAAAATTACCCTCGAAGTGCACCCAACGAGATCTGCGTGAAGTGAAGAGGGATCCTGCAAACTCCCAGGGGATTAGGCTATCTTGACGCCCGAATCTAGCTGGCGGGTAATTTTTCTCTCCTTTTTGTACCATGACCTCTCTCTTCCCGTCCAAGAATTTCTCCGTGGTCTTCTCTTTGTTAAAGACGTGCAACTTTATCATCTCACGTTGAACTCTATTATCCATGTCACCTACTTCATTACTCTTTGTGAATGCTTCCTTGGAATCCATCCCCACTAGGGCCTATGGAAGTACTTCTTCTGCGTCCACCGCAATGCCACCGACACTCTTGTTCATGATGTGGGTGGTGCCATTTTTTTGTTCATATTGAAGTTGATTAGTTTGACCTCAAAATTTCGGATTCTGTCCAAGGATGGAAAACCAAGTGGTTTTAAATCAAGGACCAAAAAATGAGGGCCAAACTTTTGGGTTGGCCCCTTTTGACCCCAAGAAAACCTGCTGAGGACTTGATTCATGGACCAGTGCCCTACTCCCAAAGAAATGAATGAGATAAAGCCTTTGTTAACGCGGTCGGAAAAGTTGTGCACTGTAGTTGGCAAAGAGCTATCGGGTTTGCAGATTCTAGCCTATTTCGTCCGGATGCGCATCCAGCCTATCCAGGGGAGTCTATCCGGTATGTGGGCTTACTCCGGCAAGAAGGACCCTATGATGGTTTTGGTAGATAGCCTCCCACTCCATATTTATGAGAAGAGGGTTCGCTTGTTTACTACGCTGATGAAGAAGAGCCCAGTTCCTTCAGATTGTCGGGTGGAGCCCTTTGGCAAGAAAATTTTGCTCCCAGATGTGAGTTACTCCCTTTTTAACGTTCCTTTGCATGCTATAGTATTCGGTCGCATTAGTATGTCTCATTATGGTGTAGAATTATGACCACCTTTCTGCTCTTCCTCTCCTTCCGGAGAGTGGTGAACTGTAGCCAGTCCCTCCTTATTTGAGGATTTCACAAGAGTTGGGACTACCCCTGATGAAGAAGTGGAGACATCTGCTGCTGAGTCCTCTTCGCATACTCATTCTCTTGCTTCGACTCAGTCTAAGGATTTCCGAAGGGTGCCAAATGCTAAGAAGAGGAAGCATTCTGAAGCCGTTGAAACGGTCAAAGACTCCAACGATTCGGCGGGTTTGAAACCACTGCGGGTTGCCCCTATCTTTTGTACTGTTCCTCAGATGGATATTTTCCGCATGATGCAAGATGTTTCCTCATAAGTACTGTTGTATCTCTTTGGTATTTACTGATTGTAAGTTTGCCTTTTGCTGACAAGAGATTCTCTCTCTATTTCTTGTAGTGATGATGAAGAAAATGATCTTCCTCCGTCTCCCCTAGTACTTTTGTTGCCAAGTCTTACCAAGTCGCCCATGCTATCGACAGATCCATGAAAACCGCATGAATCACCTGCGGAAAATCCGATCCCGAAATATACTGGTGCGTCCTCAACACCACCGCCATAGAAAAGAAGAAAAATTGCTGGCAAGGGTGGGGAAATAACCGAGAACCCTATCGAGGTTGACATGAAGGATGTGAGTGCTACCCCTGAAATTTGTTTTTGTGGCTTGCCTCTATTCTTAGTTTCATGATGTTCTTCTTCCTTTGTTGCAACCGCTGATGCGCGAGATGGTTGACATGACCTCTCATTTTATCAAGATCCGTGATGAAGCCGAAGAATCTAAAGGTTTGTTCTATCTCGATAGTGTTTGACGTCACTGTCTTTTATTGACCTTGTGCAAATTGTAAATACCCAACCGCTGCCAAAGAATCCGAGGTTATCCGGGACAAGGCATTGAAGCGTGTTGAAGATTTAGAGGCCAAATTACAGGTAGCAGAGAAGGTGCTGGAGGAGGCGAAGCATAAAACCAAGGCTGGTGCCAAAGAAAGGGAAAATCAAGCGATTGCCCTCGCCAAACGGAATCAAAATCTCAGGAAGTGACTGGAAGTTCTCAACACTTCTTAGACTCGTAAGTTTCTCCTTCATAATCTTTGAGTTATGTATTTTCCTTCAGCTTTTTGTTTCTTATTTGAGATATCCTTGTTGTAGAGCTTAACAACCACTCTCTGGTGTTGGATGAGGACAAGAAGGTTGACCTTTGTCGGATGTTGTTGGCACTTTGGAGGCCAACAGTGTTCGGGCACGCAATCTTCTGATTTGTTCGCACCGCGCCTTCAAGAGCCTCCATGCCGAAAATTTTCCATCAAAGTAGGTGCCGACGGATCTAAATGACCTTGTTGCTGTCTTTGTCGCTGATCCAAATCCGCTGACGGGCCACAACATGATCCAGTCCAAGAGTGGTGCCGAGACTTCTATGGCATTGGCAATGGCAGATGGTGAAAGGGTTGACTGGAAGAAGGTTAGATCCTCTATTCCAGTCACTATTGATGGCAAAGCAATTGACCTGAAACCTTATATTAAGAGGGCCAAGAAGTATTCGCGACTTCTTCTAGGTATAGGTCCAGAGCCAGAAAATTCTGCTGCTCATTCTTTGGCTGAAGCTCCTTCAGGAAATACTGCCACAATTATGCCTTCTTCGGTTGATGCTCCGTCTGCCAGTGCTACTCTATGTGCGGAGAAATCTTGCACATAGTTAACTTGTAGTCATAGAGGCCTTATTTTATTTTTCTTGTAATGAACCTGTTCTCATATGCTGAATTATTCCTTTTGTCGAGAAACAACTGGTTCATGCGTATATATGATGTGGATGTTGCTGCGTATGCAAATTGTCTGGTTTTACTGAAGTTTTTGCACTTTTCATCTATCCTGCCAGATATTCCTTCATTCAACTATTCCTTCTGGGTCGACCCAAGCTTCGAATGTGCTGCCATCTTCTTCTGGAGCAGGCGCATCCAAGGTTGCCATTGTTTGTTGTGACACACCCAGGATTAGGGCTAGACAAATCCTAGACATCCGTCTGATATAAGCCTAACCTAAATCTCGGAAGCGTACAGAGAAAGAATCGGTAACATTGCAGTGACCCTACAACACAAAATTTATTATAGCAAGCTCATAACTAAGCAAAGAACTGAATATTACAAGCAGAGGTCACTGACCACAAACATCAAACAATGGAAGGCAAATTATGCTATTAAGTATAACAAACTTAACAAATGGCCTAAGAGGCCTAAAGCATAATGATGACATCCCAATCCATAGATTCCTGGCTGCCGACCGGGAACCCCAAGCTACTCGTCAATGTCGATGCCGTAATCAACTCATCTTCTATGATAACACTTACATGCTGCAAAAGTATCAATAAAGCAAGGCTTAGTACATGGTGTACTCCGCAAAACTTATGGCTGGTGGGGTTCACTTGCATAAAGCTAACTTTCTTTGTGAAAGAGGAAGGGAAGCTCGACTAATGGAACCTTTTAAAAGGGGATAAGAAAACGATATCTCTAGCTTTGATCATCTTTGATATCCACCGAATCTTTATCAACTAAACCTAGCAACTAGGATCATCCCCTCGATCCCTGAGGAAGCATCCTTAAGCAGACATTACTTTATTTGCCAAGTTTTACGATTAGGTTATTATTCTCTATGATCTTTGAATCTATTCCCAAGTCGTCCATAACCGTGGACACGGCTCTTCAAAAAGATTATTAACCCTCTAGGGGTGCACAACTTTACCCACACGTACCAACCGATTATTAGTGCTAGATCATTAGCCCTCTTCCATGGAAGGCCGATAGAGAGTGGTTGACCACGACCTTTACCTTGCTTTTGCCGAGACCATGAGTCATGCCCTAAGGAGATGCTACCGTAACGGGTCAAGTCCCGAAGCCGGTCCCTAGAGATGTGTGCGGCTTTCAAGATTACGGAGGCCGTGCCTCTCTTGTTCCTGGCCAGGCTTACCTACCTGTATGAATGTACCTCCTTCACCGCCTTCGAGAACAACCAATATGCATATGTCGAATGGAACGTCCGAACTATGTGACTCATGGAATCTACTAGGCAAGTTAGTTGGTCGAGGGGGTTTCCAGGCTTCCGTGTGGTTGTACGCTCGTCTTGGTTCAAGAGGCAAGAACTCATGTCCTAGTGGTGTCAAGTATGGGACTGTAAAAACCACAACCCACCATGGCCTCCCATACAAGCCTTAGCATGTTTAACTTTTATCTCTTATCATACCACGTCATCCTATCATACTAGATTCATTCATAGCTCTAATTCATCAACCGGATGGACCAGCGGTAACAGCTAAGCTTGGCTAAGCACAACAGGTATAACAACTCTAGCAAAGCTCATAAGCCAAACCCTAGTTATGCTAGGATTAGTGGATTAGGGAGTATAGGCTGCAAAGGAAACATGCATCAGATATGATTACTCTATCTATCGATAAAAGAATTTGGAAATGTATGCACATGGCGACAATGAAGTACTTCGAAATCGTAGGATTATATCATGTGTGGGGTTTTTCTTGCCTTTGCCTGTGATACCCAGATACAGATCTTCAGGATTCATCAGATGGAATTGTTTGTCGATAACCTTTGATGGTGTTGATCTCAATCTTCAGTCTTAAACTCGATATCATTGCTCACATCAACTCCGAGGTCTACTGAGAAGAAGTAGAAACACCGGAAAGGAAGGCAACAATCAACACATGGCATCCATGTAGTGCTCAAGCAAGGATGATGATATGACAAGTTAATGTGTATTGAAATGTCACCCTAAGTCATGCTTAGCAATTTAAGCGGGGTCCAAGGCGTACAAACCCTAATTTGGAGAAACCCCAGATGCATATGAGAGGGGTTATTTTGTTCGTCCATTTAAACTTGTCATGTAATTTGCTTAACAATGCATGATTATGAGTCCATTGTGTAGATCTCATTTTTATGAACATTTTGATATATTATTTGTATTTTTATGACTTAAAATGAATTAGTTATGATTTCCCCATTTTTAATTCATTTTAAATCATTATTTAAACAATTAAACATTTTTGGATTATATTAAATTATTTTGCAACCTGGACCCAGATGTTAGACTTTTATTAATTTTAGAAATTAATTCCAAAATTAATAAAACCCTGACAGACATGGCCCACCTATCAGCATTTTCATTTATTAAAACAAATATAGAAATTATAAAACGAAAGAAAAAGGATTATGATGCCAGGCTGACGTCAGCAATGGCGCCACTCCTAGATCGAGCGCGGGGCTGGCGGTAGAGGGCGCGCGGGGTAGCGAGAGGGGTCGCGTCCGACTCAGCGTACCACGCTGAGCCAACCAGTGGTGGCGTCGCCCTCAGATGGTCACTAGAGGTTGGCCGACGATGACGAGCAGCGACGGATGTTGGGGATATACTTTCCGGATATCCTCACAGTTCCTCACTGACCAGGGTGGCCCACTTCAGGTCAGATCTTTGCTTCACGGGCGGCCCAGTCAGGGAGAAAAGACGGAGTCCAATCTGGCTACGGGAAGGCCCAGAAGACTTACCGACTTAGGCCCATAGTGTTACTTGTAGTTCAAGATGTACTCTGTAACCGACTGTTAGTCGTAGCCATATAGATCTCTCCTGTAAACCCTAGGCCGGATATCTATATAAGCCGTCCTAGAGAGAGCCTTTAGGGCACCTACCCTCATAGTCTACAATCTCAACTCGCACAAACGAACCCTTGTAACCCATATTCCAGCTCTGCCGTATTACTGGATTGCTAGCAGGAGTAGGATCCGTCCAAAGCCGGCGGATTCGAACCTGGGTAAACTTGTGTGCTCACCGTCCCGGAATGCCGTATGTCTCACACCCCTCTCTTCCACACGCCTCGAGGACCCCCTCATGGCATACTTGTCATCAATCCAACGACAGTTGGCGCCCACCGTGGGACAAGTGAGCTTCGGATCTGCGTTCCGAGCGAAATCTGCAAGAATCGGAATCGGCGAGACTATCGCCGTCGGCCACATCCTCTACGCCAGCGACGTGCCTCTCATTGTTCTCGATGAGACCTGGATTCCGGCTAGGGAGGCTGTGACTGCCTACACCATCATGTCTTTTGGCGAGATCGATGTTTACATCAGTTTTGCTGAACCTGTCCCACCCACCCCAGCGGTGATGATAGAGGCAGAAGAATCCTATGGGTCCCCTTTGTCCGCGGAGGCAGTAGAGTTCCGGATCTCAGAAAACCCTAATCCCACCCAGCCTGCACCAGTTGCAGAGATAGTGGAGAAATCCGAGCCTAAAGAAGACCTAGCGGCCCAAGTCGAATCTGGAGTGGATCTCCTTGGAGAGACCGAGTCCCAGATCGACCCACCCACCGAAGTCGAAATCCAGGAGGAGCATATCAACGACACTGATTCCGGCTCTGATGACGCCGGGACAGACATGCCTTTCCTAAGGTACACGCTGCGACGTATGATAATGCAAAACTCAGGCGTAGACGCAATTCTCGAGACCATCAAAAGTTTCGACGAGGCTGATCACGAGAGCCGCAGGTACCTCAGGAAGCACGCGTCGCACTTCGTCGGATATGTGGGATCCAGATCCGGCTCTGCTGATGCTAGAGACAACACCGACTCTGTGCTGGAGGCAATTGGAACAAATGCCGACGTACCCGCATCCTCGGATGAATCAATGACGTCAGCAGATTTCCGAAAGTTCTCTGCAGAATATGAAGAGGAGTATAACTCCAAAGCTGCAGAGGAAGGAGAAGCCATGGATGAAGGATCCGGGGAACACTCTCCCAAAGCGCAGGATGACATGGAAGTCGGAGATAATCCCGAAGTCCAGATGTCTGAAAGTACCGATGAGAGCTTGACTCCAGGAAACGGACCCAAAGCCGTCTTTGCTACCGACGCTGCCAAGAAGGCAAAGAAAAAGAACAAGAAGAACAAGAAGAACAAGACCCCGATAAAAGACCCTCTGGCAGAGGAGGTGATTACCGAGGAATACGAGGAAGACTTGGATGGAGCACTTATCCTAGAAGAGCCCAAAAAAGAAGAATCGGTGGATGGACACGTGAGCACTGAAGGTGCGCGTAAACTCATCGATGCTGCATTAACCACACCTATTCCTACAGCTGCAGAGCTTACTGCTGAAGAACTGGACGGGAGGGCGCAGGTCCTAGAAGCGTCGTCAAGTACTCCTCGATGAAGCCAAAAACATTGAGGAGGAAAAGAAACGCATAACATCTGCGGAGAAGTACAACTCCAGGCAATACCATAAGACCAGGAAGCGTCACACCAATGACAACCAATTCCCACAGATTCACGCCGTCCTTTTCGGAGAAGAGATGGGGAAGCCTCGGAAAGATAGCAGAAGGGATTGGGTGTATCAAACTCCAGTACAGAATACCGTGGCACCCCGAGAAATTCTATCGGCTAATCCAGGCCCGAAGGAGATCCGGTTGGGAATCAAACTACTCAACAAGGGTCTGGAGCAGCAAAGGTCGCCATGTCCGGAAGTCAAAAACTGGTCTCTGATTCCGATCGATGTCGCACAGATCTGGCATGGGCTGACGTAAGACCCCAACACGTTCTGGAGCAGCATCATCCCCCGAACAACGGGAAGACAATTATTCGAGAACCGGATCTTTGGGACAACACCACAAAGCTGCCCGTGGCTGGCGTAACGTTAACCCAGTTGCCGAGCAAGAGGCAATTGCTGCACTAAATCCGAGGAACCAGCCCCGGCAAGAGTCGAAAGACCGAAGGGATGATGATAACGAGAAACGTCGAGAGGAGGACCGACAAAGGATGCCACCTCCTAGACATGAAAGCCGTCCGGATGACGGACGAAGGAATGACGGACACCATACTGGGACAAGCCGGCAGGGGGCTCGTCACGATGAAGACCCTCCCTGGAACCGGAATAATGATGCTCCGGACGGAGGCCAGCGATCAGCCAGAAAAAACCCACCTGCTCCACCCTCTCCACCAAGCAGCCATCACAACGGTTCTCAAGGAGGCCAGGGAGGGCGTCGCGGTGGAGGAGGTGGTGGCAGAAGCTGAAGTCCGGCTCCAAGGTACCGCAGCCACAACCGACATTCGAGACGATCCCTATCCCCGAATGACGCAAGGCACAGGATCAACTCCAATATAGAGGCGCGGCGCTACGAAAACGATGATATCTACATGGGCCCAAAGTACTTCGGACCACGCATCAGAGCTACAAGATTCCCGGAAGGATTTGCTATCTCACGACACATCCAAGCCTACGAGGGCATTACTCGGCCAGATACCTGGCTACAGGATTTCTTCCAAGCTTGCTGCATCGCCAAAGGCGGAAATAGCCTGATCGCAACCCGATATATCCCACTCATGTTGCGGAAGACGGCACGATCATGGCTTAATGAACTTCCGGAGAACACCATCCACAACTGGTATGAAATGCAAAGTGCGTTCTTTCGGAATTTCGAAGGCACATACCAGAGGCCCTGTACGGTCGATGACCTACAACGTTGCACCTAGAAAGCCAGAGAAACTTGCCGGGATTACCTCGGACGATGGATCGACAGCAAGAACTCCTATGAAGGAGTAAATGATCAATCTGCTATTGAAGCTTTCATTGCAGGTCTCCCAGTTGGTTTACTACGTCATCGCATGAAGTGTGACAAAGTTACTGATTTGGGGGAGATGATAGAAATAGCGAGCAAGTATGCAGACGCTGACGACGACGCAGGGGGACTACTCAACGCCCTAGCTATGCCACAGTCGGCAAAACAACCAAAGCAACAAGCTCAGAAGCGCAAAAATACCTCGGAAGAGAAACCCAACGCGGAAATGGCAGTGGTCACTGCTACTTTTGGGTCTGGAGGACGAGGAGGACGCGGCGGAGGCTGCGGGCTTGGCCGTGGGACTTCAAGAGTTCAAGGTAGAGGAGACCAGCAACCAGGCAAAACCTACACCTGGGCTGACATTGCCAATAACCGATGTGTACATCAGTTAGATGCCAATGGGGGCTCGTCCCACACTAATGCCGAGTGTCGTTTCAATGACGACATCAAAAGAGATGATACCGTTAGCTACAGAGCTAAGCGGAAGAAGGGAAAGAAGAATCCCGAAAAAGATAAGGAGACCAAGGAAGATTCCGATATGGAGGAAGCTGATGCTTCAAATCCCAAGCCGGAAGGGAAGAAAAAAATTCCGACCAAGAAAGACACTTATGTCACCTTCCTCGGATCTCAACCAGCAAAGGTCAAGAAAGCAGTTCTACATGAGCTCAATGCAATAGTTCCGGCTGTCCCCCAATACCTGGACTGGTCGGAAGTGGCAATCACGTTTGACCGTGCTGATCATCTGCCTAAGCTACACAAGCGAGGAAAATACGCCTTAATCATCAATCCACTTATTGACGGTTATGGTTTCTCCAAGACCCTCATGGACGGTGGCATCAGTATTAATATTCTCTATGTAGAAACGCTACGCCGGATGAAGATCTCGGAGACCCAGCTAAACCATAGCTCTGTGATCTTTCACGGAGTTGTCCTAGAAGACAAGGTAATATCCTGGGAGAAATCACTTTGGATGTTACCTTTGGAACTCCAAAGAATTATCGGACGGAGGCATTTTCCTTCGAAGTGGTCCCGTTCAAGAGCGCATACCACGCTATATTCGGACGTCCGGCTTACTAGGCTTTTATGGCTCGTCCATGTTACATTTACAATATGATTAAAATTACAGGTCCCAACAGCGTAATCACCATCAGGGGAGACCCAAAGAAAGCGTGAGAGTGCGAGGATGGAAATGCCGCCTTTGCTGAAGCCATGCTGCACGCCCAGGAGTACCAGGAGATCAAGAAGAGCATAGATCCGTCCGAATTGCCCGCAACGAAGAAGGAGGTGACAAAGCCAAATCCGGAGTTCAAGGCATCAGAAGAGACGAAGAAGACGCCGTTGAAGGATGATGACCCCTCCAAGGTGACCTAGATAGGCGTAGGCCTAGATAGCACATAGGAAAGCGCGCTCGTCAAGTTCCTCAAAGAAAATCAAGATATCTTTGCATGGCAGCCATCTGACATGACCGGAGTACCTAGGGAACTTGCCGAGCACTCTTTAAATGTAAACCCAAATGCTAAACCCGTCAAACAGTCCTTACGATGTTTCGGCGATGAAAAGCGTAAGGCAATAGCTAAGGAACTAGCGCGGCTCGAGTTAGCCGGATTCATAGAAGAGGTCATCCACACTGAGTGGTCGGCCAATCCTGTAATGGTCCCTAAAAAGGACACCACTGATTTAAGGATGTGTGTTGATTATACTGCCTTGAACAAGGCTTGTCCAAAAGATCCGTTCGCTTTGCCTAGGATTGATCAAGTTATCGATTCTACGGCAGGCTCGGAACTCCTCTGTTTTCTCGACGCATACTCTGGTTATCACCAAATCCGGATGAAGGAATCTGGAAAGTCAAAACTTCATTCATAACCCCCTTCGGAACCTTCTTTTTTGTTACGATGCCCTTTGGGCTAAAGAACGCAGGAGCTACCTACCAGCGCACGATGCAGCGTTGCCTCCATGACCAACTCGGATGCAATGTACATGCATACGTGGATGATATTGCGGTGATGTCCAAAAAGAAGGAAACGCTGCTTTCCGACTTGGAGGAAACATTCGCCAATCTACGAAAATACTACATCATGCTTAACCTGGAGAAACGCTTCTTTGGAATACCAGCCGGAAAATTGTTAGGTTTCATCGTGTCTCAAACAGGCATAGAGGGGAACCGGGACAAAATCAAGGCTATACTCAATATTTCCAGGTCGACTCGCCTGAAGGACGTACAAAGACTAACTGGTTGCATCGCTGCAGTCAGTCGGTTTGTAAGCCGGCTTGGTGAAAGAGCCGCACCATTATACAAACTCCTGAAAAAGACCAAGGATTTTGTGTGGACCAATGAAGCTGAAGCTACACTACAAGACCTGAAGAAAGTACTCTCATCTGCTCCTATCCTTGCTGCGCCAGAACCACAGGAACCGATGTTGCTTTATCTTGCCGCGACAAACAAAGTCATTTGCATCGTCATGGTGGTGGAGAGACCGGAGGAAAATCAGGAACACCTGGTGCAGCGTCCGACTTACTTTGTCAGCGAGGTCCTGATAGAATCAAAACAGCGGTATCCGCACTATCAAAAGTTGGCTTACGGTGTTTTTCTAGCATCTCGTAAGTTACGACACTATTTTCAGGAGCATCCAATTACCGTGGTGAGCATAGCTCCCATGAGAGATATAATCAACAACAGTGACGCCACATGACGCGTCGCCAAATGGGGCATAGAGCTTTCAGCTTTTTATATTGAGTATAAACCCCGGATAGCAATCAAATCCCAAATCCTTGCCGACTTTGTCGCTGATTGGACAGAGACGAAGGAGAATATGACCCTCCCTAAGTCGGAATATTGGACCCTCTACTTTGATGGGTCTAAGGCTCGAGGGGGCTCGGGGGCTGGCGTGGTGCTGAAATCACCCCAAGGAGATAAACTTCTATACGTGTTGCAGATCCACTTCACAGCGACAAATAATATTGCCGAGTATGAAGCACTTCTGCATGGAATCCGGATTGCTAAGGATATCGGCATCCGACGTTTAATGTGTTATGGAGATCCGGATCTTGTTGCTCAGCAAGTTTCAGATATTTGTAATGCAAATACACACATGGTAGCATATAAAGCTGTCATGGATGATTTATCTAAATCGTTCGAAGGGTTTGAGGTTCAACACATCCCTCGAGCAGAAAACGAGGAAGCAGATGCAATATCTTGGATAGGCTCTGCACGGAAAGAGGTCCCGGATGGCGCTTTTTTAGAGCACCTCAAAGTACCCTCAATAAAGGGAGTAGATGAGGAATATCCGACCAAATCCGACTCACCTCTAATAG
The DNA here is from genome assembly GCA_910589775.1 of Avena eriantha. Classification (NCBI taxonomy): domain Eukaryota; kingdom Viridiplantae; phylum Streptophyta; class Magnoliopsida; order Poales; family Poaceae; genus Avena; species Avena eriantha. The sequence goes on from OU342743.1 coordinate 357,104,809, forward strand.
CAGTCCTGGCTATAATTCCCAGCTAGACCCAACCCTACCTTGATTATCTGGTAGATGGCAAACTACCCGAAGACGAGGTTCTGAGCCGGCAGATTATCCGATGAGCGAAAGCCTATACTATAGTTAAAGGTGAGCTCTATAAGCGGAGTGTTTCTAGGGGTTTTCAGCGCTACGAATCTCCAGAAGAAGGAGTGGAAATCTTAAGAGAAATCCACGAAGGCGAGTGTGGTCACCATGCTGCAGCCAAATCTTTAGTGGCAAAAGCTTTTAGACATGGATTTTTCTGGCTTACAGCTCAGGAAGATGCTGAACGATTAGTCAATACGTGCAAGGGCTACCAAAAGTACGCCAAACAAGCTCATGTTCTGGTTGATCAGTTGCGAACAATACCTATAACATGGCCTTTTGCGGTTTGGGGCTTAATATGGTAGGACCGTTTAAACGGGCTCCAAATGGATTTACTCACCTCTTAGTGATGGTGGATAAATTCACCAAATGGATTGAGGCTAAACCTGTCACTAGTTGTGATGGAGCAACAACCAAAAGATTTCTCGAGGATGTTATAATCCGGTATGGTTATCCACATAGCATTATCATGGACAACGGGAGTAATTTATCTATGGGAGAATTGGCCTAATTCTCGAACGAACAAAATATCCGGCTTGACATTGCGTCAGTCGCACATCCACAAGCTAATGGACAAGTCGAAAGAGCAAATGGTTTAATCCTACAAGGCCTAAAACTGAGACTCGAAGAACCACTACGACATGCTGCGGGGGCTTGGGCAGAGGAATTACCCTCTATAATATGGAGTTTACGAACGACTCCGAACAGGTCAACCGGATACACACCTTTCTTCTTGGTCTATGGCGCATAAGCAGTTCTTCCTAGTGATTTAATTCATACTTCTCCTAGAGTGGCCGTGTATATTGAAGAAGATGCCGAGATTTCTCGACAAAATGATCTCGACTTAGTCGAAGAAGTTCGCGTCGTTGCTGAAATGAGATCAACAACCTATCAGCAGAAGTTACACAAGTATCATAGCCAAAGAGTCAGAAACAGATCTTTTAATAAAGGCGATTTGGTTCTCCGGCTTGTGCAACAAAGAAAGCAAAAACTTTCCCCAGTATGGTAAGGGCCCTTCTTAGTTAGTCGAGTATTGCACAATGGTTCGTACTACTTAACTGACATGAGGCCAGTCAAAGAAAGACCTGCTACTAAGAAGAGAAAGAGAGCTGGAGGCAGTGCAAATCCGGATGAGTTAGACATACCATGGAATATTGCTCAGCTACGTCCCTTTTATTCTTAGTTTATCCTTATTTGTAACCATACATATGTACATGTTTTGTGAGAAATAAAAGTCTTGGTTGACCTCAAGTTTTTCTAAGAAGTTTTTTACCATCTTATTTCCTAATGATCATGTCATAGTCGAAAATCCTAGAATACTTGAGAGTACTTTATGCTCATGATTGTTCTGGTTTAGATTTCCGATTCTAAAAATGCTACCTTCGGGTATAACTCTAAAGTTTCTAGTCTATACTTTGGTTATTTGTCTGATTGCCGGATGCGGGTATTTTACGAATAGTGAATTTTTGGTACTAGAAGTCGGCTTTGTTTCCGAGTTTAAATTGGTTTAGCAACTGAGCTCCGTTGCTCGGTGAAGTTTCCGTGCAGAAGGTTTAGCTGGCTCACGAAAGGGACGAGGCGGAAAGCCAGATAAACGATAAGTATAGGCGAAAAAGTATAAGTGCTTATGTAAACATTTCAGGCACACAAAAATTTAAAACCAAAAGTGCTGAATAGATCAAAAGCTTAGCACTAGCAAAATTATAATACTGCATATTTACAGAACCATCATGTTTCTCGGAATAATACAATTGTTTCTGGCAATCTATGATGCAGGAGGAGAGGAAGGAGCTGCTGGCTCACTGGATACATCGCCTTGATATCGTTCCGAGATGTCCACATCCGAAACGGTGTGGTCATCGTCGGAAACTTTGGCTACTTCTTTGGGAGGCGGAGGCGGAGTGTCCACGCGGGTGAAGAAGGGAGTGTTGTAGCTAGTCAAGTTAGCTACGTGACATCCATATCCGGCGCAGGAGTCCATAATGGCCTTGATGTCTTGCTCCTGTCCGTCTTCATCCACTATAGAATACCCTCTGGTCACTTGCCATATCGCCATGCTTCCATGGTGGCTCATGACCATGGTGAGAGCGTTCTGCGCTGTAGATCGCACGTAGGACATGTTTCAATCCTGGATAAGTTGCGGCATCTCCTTCGCCTTGTCCCACACCTGATAATCCGACATGCTATGCATATCCGGAATCTTGAGAGCTTCGCCAATATCCTCAAGGGATTGGCGGAAGTCATGAAGCAGGAAACTGACTTGGGTAAGCCGGTGGGTGCGAGGCTCGGCGGAGGTGGAATCCGTCAAGTCCAGAGGAGCTATACATAAAACAGTTAAGAAAATCCGACATTGAAAAAATTCAAAGAAAATAAACAAATCAGATAGATGGAACATACCGAAGATGACGTCTTCAACTTTGGTCTTCTCTTCTCGAAGACTCCGGAGTTTAGCCCGGAGCGCCTCAGAAAGGTCCTTCTCTCTGCAAAGCTAATTATTGAGGTCCGAGATTTTCCGATCTTGAGCCACAATCTTACGATCGCGGTCGCCAGTAGCCATGGAGGAGGATTCGAGAACTTGAGCGATGCTCTTCTCATGATCCGCCTTGAGCTTATCCAGCTCTTGGCGAAGTTCTTTGTTCTCCACCACCAATGTTTTGAGGTTCTCGGCCTCTTCAATCATAGCGCAGGACTGTTTCACTAGCGCTATAAATCAAAAAGAACAACAGTTCAGTAAAAATTCGACTATGAAAACATGAAAGACAAGGTTTGAGTCTCGGAATGTTTACCTTCGGCCTCATCCTTGGAGACCTTAAGCTCAACATTCTTAAGTCGGAGAGCTCTGATCTCTCTCCGCTTGTTGTAGACATTTTTCAACAAATCCTGGTTATAGGAATATACTTTCTGTAAGTCAGAATACCCAAAGTCAGAAGTCTACTAAAGACTCGGGCTAATATTTTTACTAATAACAGCACAAGCCTTGGGGGCTACACTAGTTCATTCTTTGGCATCCTAAGGAAGCATAAACCTAGATTATACATCCTACTTCATGCTTGGGGGCTAGAGGATATGATATGAAATAAAGGAAAAATAGGAGTTAGAATTCCGACTTACATATTGTTCGCGAGTAAGTTTATTCAAACTCGCCTTCACTTCAACAGCAACCTTCTCAGCGAGAGTTAGAGGAGCCACTGGTGCAGTTGGAAGCTCACCAATCCTTATCCTCTTGTCACGAAGATGCACTTGTTCAAGAAGGTCAGAGTGCTTGATGTCCTCTGCCTCTTGCGCTTCTTCTTCGGTAGAAATATTTCTTTTCTCCAGGCATTGCCTGGCCAGCCGCTGGATCTCTTCCGCAGATTTCCGAGACAAGACAAACTTGGCAAGCCCCGGATTGCTGAGAAGGTTTTCGGCAAAAGTCTCTGCCGAGGGATCATTAGCCGAAGAGGGTTCACCCTTATCTAAACCTGACTCACTCATGGTGACGTCAGTCTGCGATTCAAGGATCGCAGGCTCCGTTGAAGGAGCCAGATCTTCTGTGACAGCCGGCGAAGGAGTAATCACCGGCATTGTAGAGGATTGGGGGGCAGGAGTCGGAGGAGCCACGGCAGGAGTGGCTATGGTCAGCTTCGTCTATCGCAGGGGCTTCGAATAAGTTCCCTTCCCCTTGCCCTTGATGAGCTGCTTAGAATTGAAAACATTACATCTCGGAAGAAAATTCGAGTAAGGTACAAAGGCGGAAGTTGTGTTGAAAGTTACCTCTTCACGACATGCACCTCCTTTGTGCCAACAGCCACTGTCAGAGCCTTGCGCTTCTTGGGCACAATGTCCGGCAATGGGACCAATTCCGCCTCCTGAGAAAACTCTGGAGGATATCCCTCGAGTGGAGAAAATTCCGACCCGGGGAGGTTAGCAAGCTGAAAAGAAGAAAACATATCAGTATTGAGATATAACTTGAAGAATTAACACATAAAAAGGTTTATTGTTAAAAGCTTACCGGCACAACAGGGTTTTCCGCTGTGTGCATGTCCAGAGAAACCTCCGGGATCCTCCTCTCGATTCGCTCCCTTATTAGCCATTTAATCTGGCTTATATAACCTTGCGAGGTATAGGCTCTAGGGCTGATGCGGAGGGAATCTTTTTTGGACGACGTGATGGAATGCATCAGTCAATCTCCGTGGTACTGGAGGGGTTGGATCCGGCATGACACCCAACATTGGACCAAGTCATATCCCTTCAGTCCTTTGTGCTCTATCAAATATTCAATCTGCCTCTTGGCGAGAAGTAGATCATCACTGAGAGCCGGAGCAGCCTCGTCCCAAGATAATTGAGGCGTAGCAGCTCCGTCGATGAAAGCCGGCAAAGCAGTGGCTTTGCCGGGGGCAGGAACATCCTTGTGGTAAAAGAAAGTGGCTGGCCATTGTTTGACCGAGTCACTGGCTAGAATCTTAGGATATGCGCGCTCACGCCTAACTAAAAAGCTAATTGTACCGGTAATACAAGGATTAACGGCAGTGATAGAATTTCTCTGGACATGGAAGTAGTACCAGAATAAGGTAAGACTCGGCCTAATGCCGAGAAATCCCTCGCACAAGGCCGCATAGGCGCTCATCTCTAGGATGGAGTTGGGGGGAAGATGGTGAAGTTGAACGCCATAGTGATCTATCACCTCGGAAAAGATTTCCGAGGGAGGAAATGACAAACCTCTGTCGAGGTGGGTGCCGAAGTGTACCCGCTCGCCGGGCGCGGGTTGGGGATGGTCTCACCGAAGCCATTCCGCCAGTTGCCGGCGCGGAGGAGCCCTTCAGTCTCCACGCCGGGGAGCTTCTCGTCGTCCAGCACGCAAGGGATCCATACCCCGCGGTAGATTTCCTTCTCCGCCGCCGCCGCTGCCATGGCCAAGCCAGATGATGAAGATGAAGCCACTCTTCTGGTGCGCCGGTGACCTTAGATGGGTGGCACTGGGAGTTTGGGAAGCAGGGGAGCTCTGTGCGCGGGGGAGATTTGGAGGAGAAGAAACGACAAAGGGAACAGGTGAAGAGAGGAGAAGGAGAATCCTCACCCCTTATATCCACCTAACCACGCCAAGATTCGTGCAAATGGTACTGTGTAACCGCCACGCGTCATGGAAGGAACTGGGAAGGACCCACGCGATGATTACGTCGCCTCGATCTCCGCGTACGCATTGAAATGGCGCCTCGGTTCCACGAACGGCGGACCCACCAACGGTCGTGCTGACAGGATGTTTGTCAGATGACGTGACTTGACCATGACTAGTGTCAGGTGACGCCAGAGACCAAGTTCCGGCTTAGTTTGAAATCGAGCTGGAAAATCCGAGTAACATGTTGATAGGTCCGACTTATTTTTAAGACCCGGATCGTATTTTTTGTTGTGAAGTTTTAGGAACCCTTCAAGATTCTACAAGCCGAAGATCAAGCTTAGATGATGATAAATCCAACTTTGGATCTTGGAGACTTCCGAGGGCTGCTGTTGGGGATATACTTTCCGGGTATCCTCACAGTTCCTCACTGACTAGGGTGGCCCACTTCGGGTTAGAGCTTTGCTTCACGGGCGGCCCAGTCAGGGAGAAAAGACGGAGTCCAATCCGGCTATGGGAAGGCCCAGAAGACTTACCGACTTAGGCCCATAGTGTTACTTGTAGTTCAAGATGTACTCTGTAACCGACTCTTAGTCGTAGCCGGATAGATCTCTCCTGTAAACCCTAGGCCGGATATCTATATAAGCCGTCCTAGGGAGAGCCTTTAGGGCACCTACCCTCATAGTCTACAATCTCAACTCGCACAGGCGAACCCTTGTAACCCATATTTCGGCTTTGCCTTATTACTGGATTGCTAGCAGGAGTAGGATCTGTCCAAAGCCGGCGGATTTGAACCTGGGTAAACTTGTGTGCTCACCATCCCGGAATACCGTACGTCTCACACCCCTCTCTTCCGCACGCCTCGAGGACCCCCTCATGGCGTACTTGTCATCAATCTGACGATAGCGGAGGCGGCAGGTGCTCGTCGAGGGAAGTAACTAGGGCGAGAGGGGGCAAGGGAGAAGGTCCAGAAGGACCTGCTGCTCACCAGGAGCACGGCGGTGAGGTCGGGGAAGCTGGCTGCTGCGACTACTGGCTGCTGCGCTATGCTGCTGTGGGCGGAAGATATAGGGGAGAGGAGAGATGGGGTTCGACCTAGTGTAGGTTAGGATCAGTTTGGATTTCAGAAACCTTTTTCCAATTCTGTTTTCATTTTCTCTTTTGTGTATTCAATTTCAACACTATTTTGAATATTCGAAAAATACAAGAGGGTGTATAAATAGTTTTGTAACACATACGGGCCCTTTTAATCCACTTGGGATCCAAACATTTTATAGTTTTCGAAATTCAAAATATTTTGAATTTCTTTTAGAAAGGGAGGAGAAATAGCTCAGGTTTTAGGGTTTTGCATTCTTTTCTTTCATGCAATTTCCAAACATGATGCTCATGCTATGCACACTCAAACCCTAATTAGAGATTCATTAAAACTAGGGGTGTTACAGTTCTATCCCCCTTAATAGAATCTCGTCCTAAGATTCCTAGGTAGGAAGATAGAAGAGATAGGGTTACACTAAACTTCGACTATCTTCTCGAAGAGGTTGATCCATGCCACCATTTGAATGAATGAAGTGCTTCATTTCTTCGAGGTAGCTGCACACACTAAAGAACAAAGGGAAAGAAACAAAACCACAAAAGAGTATCTCATGGTCAACTCATGGATAGATGTTTCATAACATCTCTAGAGCCAATGAGCATGAAACACACCAAGGTAAAGGTGGAGACAAAAGGAGAAGGTTTTCAAGTTGTTAGATAATTGGTCTTCATAAAGATTGAGACCATGGAGCTTCAAAAGAGTTTAAGCTTCTGAAAAGGAGAGCTTATAACAGAAAGAACATGACCAAATATTTCGAAAGATGAACCTCTACTATATGACTTAAGTAGATCTCCATATATACATAGATACGAAGAACCAAACTTATGGGCTACTTTTGATATAGAAGGATCACTCTTCATCCAATAGAAGCTCAAGACGGAAATGTGTTTTGTGGAGAGGACTCTAAAGAGTCACAAATAACACGTAACAAGAGAATTTTTTATTACCAAGATCATCGTCACTCTTGAACATGGTCGAGATAGAAAGGAAACTCTTTATTCATCCAGGTTTATCAAAATCTTTGACAAAGATCGTGATATCACTTTACACCACCAAGATGAATATGTAAGAAGATTCCTGATGGCACAAGGAAAAAGAAACTTCGGTCTCAGACTTCATTTATCTGGCACAACAAGAAGGTTGCCAACATAAAAGGGTCTAGAGGATTAACCAAAAGACATTTAGAAACTCTACTTTAAATGTTCTCCTTGATGCTCGAGACACGGGACATCAAGTGAAAGGTCGGACACCGGATACAAAAGAAACCATAGAACAACTCCTATAACAAATCATATAAGATGCCTTATGAGGGGTGGTTGTTATTGCTGATTCAAGAGAATGTGGCAATAGGTCTTCCAACTAATTGTTTCAACCATTACATCAATCTTGCCGGATTTTCAAAGGGACCTACATCAAAAACCTTGATGAACACCAACCATTATTGGTGCTTGAGATTCAGCTCTAGTTAGGTGGAATGATACTTCAGACTCAGCATGTCCGAATAGAAAGTTTGGAACATTTACCACAAAGGTAGAGTTACTAGATTCTCAAGACATGGACTACATTGTCAAGCTCCAAATGAATGAGCTAGGTTGCAAAACCCATGTATCAGGAGGTTATCGAAAGATAATTGCTCCTATATGAATTGATTGCAACAGAACACAAATGCATCCTTATTGGGAAGCATTTAAGAGGATATTGAAGTTTGCAGGACTTCTTCTCTTCCATGACAAGTCATCAGTGGCTTGGTGTGCTTAGAGGATGGTCTCGAGATGCGAAGGTATCAACCTACCATATCAAGAATACTTCACACATGCTTGACTAACTTGAAATGATTCCCGAGGAAACAAAGATAACTCTTCTCAAATCCACAACGACATCTTTCAGCAATTGCACATGAACCAAAGAAGGTTACTTCTAACATCCAGAACACATGCTTCGAGATAACACGAAGAAGGTTCTCAAAAGTTTCCAACATAAATGCCAAATGCTCCATATGAATCTAGTCTAGTATGGAGAAGGTAAGGATGTCATCGATGGGCTCAATAACAAACCTATCAACATACTCCAAGAAGAAGGACTCATATATTGTATGAATAGGACATAGATACTGGTCAGACTAGAGAACATGAAGATGTACCTTGGTGAAACATCACGATTAGATACACCATCAGGATAGTCCCTAAGACTTAGTTTGATCTGACGATAGGCCGAATCAAATCAAAGGTGGGGACGGTAACATTTCCACGAAGGAAACACTATCTTTCTTCAACGCGAATGAAACTAAACATCCCTTTAGGAGGAACAAGTCCGATAGAACTTTTGTCTTACAACTCTCCAGGTTGTTGTTTAAGCTCAACCAACTAGTTCATGGTATCCAGTACGGATCCTTGGAGAAAGGAGCAGTTCAGAGAACTTGCTTGCTCAAGAACTTGACATCACGGCCATGTGGCAACAAGGAAATACTTCTAGAAAGACATCTAGAATATCACGAACCACCGATATGTCACACAGTTTGAGAGGAAACTTGCTTAGTAAGGCAAGAATACATAGTCTCAGAGCTTTGGCACAAGCCTAACTCTTTGACTGAGGAGAGTGTACCGGAATAACGCACTTGGTGGCACAATCATCCTTCGCTTAGTGATATATTAACCATCACACTAAGAATGACACAAATGTCCTTGTTGAGGTCCAAATAAATAATGATTGCTAAGAATCTTAGATGGCCACATTGTTATGCACACGTATCATTCACGAGCACGGAAGCTCGGAGGAAGGGCGGTTAAATATGTGTAAGAGCATCACTTCATTAAGAGTTCAGGGAACTCAGCACGACCTCTTAGTATATAAGAATGTGATACTTTAAGGTAGAACAATTAGAAGCTAATCAATGCCTCTTAGTCTGCGGATTACAAAACTTTGACCTGGTCCTAGATATGATGAGGTACTGGAGTTTGTTTCTCCTGACATCCTGAAATGGTTTGTCTTGATGGACTGCAAGAGTATGTTGCGTTGGAAAACACCAATGCACATTTACTACTTGGCTACCAACTGGTAGACAAAGGTCGGAAGCAACAAGGAAAAAGGAACATGCTCAAGATAGAATCCCGGGATGTAGATGCATAAGTAAACAATCTTCCGAGGACCGATGCATAAGAAAGGTAGATGTGGCAGAGTCACAAGTATAGAAGTGAGTCTCACGAGGAGCTCTTTTGTCGTGATCTATTTGGTTCCTTTGAAGAACATCTGCCATTACATGTGGTAGGGGAAGTCCTTTGTTTGTCGTAATTTAATCACGGAAATAACCACAAGCTTGAAGGATGTACTAGAAGGTACTAGCCATCCCGAGGTAATGTCTGAACATTACAACAGGGAGCAATAAAATTGATCTTGGGTTAAAGGTCAGCTTCATGTACAAGATTCACAACACCAGAATCCAGCACAATCAGGGATCTTCGGTTCAAGCCCAAGGGTTAAAGCCCAAAGAAAGGAGTAACTACTATCTTAGTAGCACAGAGGATACTACAAGGTAGTAACCACGAGGTAGCTTCCAAAAGAATACGCAACTTCTAAAGCACGCAAACAAACGGAAAGGGGGCACACAAGGCGAAAGGAAACCTCGAGACCTAGAACAGATCACTGTGGAACCATCAATATAATATTTTGGGCCCATAAGGTAGAGATATCATGATGGAAAGGAATCTCTCAGTTGAAGCAGAGCAAAGGGAAACAAGGAACACACACACATTGACTGTAGAAAACTAAGCACTAGGTCAACTAGTTGAGAAACGACATGCCTAAAAGGCACCTAAGCTTTGAAAGACTAGAAGAGATATCAAAACTTTTCAATGTCAACACAAGGTAAGATGACCCAAAGTTAGAGCAAAACTGGATAAGGAGAAAAAGAAGCATACTAGAATTTTCACAAATACTTTTCAGCTTTAAAATAATTTTCACAAGTACAATACTCAACATCGACTAGTAGAAAGGTTTTCCTACGGACGGTACTGCTCTAATACCAAAACCTGTGACACCCCCGGGATTAGGGCTAGACAAATCCCAGACCTCCGTCTGATATAAGCCTAACCTAAATCTCGGAAGCGTACAGAGAAAGAATCGATAACATTGCAGTGACCCTACGACACAAAATTTATTACAGCAAGCTCATAACTGAGCAAAGAACCAAATATTACAAGCAGAGGTCACTAGCCACAAACATCAAACAACGGAAGGAAAAAATCCTAACCTAAATCTTAGAAGCATATAGAGAAAGAATCGGTAATATTGAAGTGATCCTACGACACAAAATTTATTACAGCAAGGTCATAACTGAGCAAAGAACCAAATATTACAAGCAGAGGTCACTGGCCACAAACATCAGACAACGGAAGGAAAATTATGCTATTAAGTATATCAAACTTAACAAATGGCCTAAGAGGCCTAAAGCATAGTGATGACGTCCCAATCCATAGATTCTAGGCTACCGACCGGGAACCCCAAGCTACTCATCGATGTCGATGCGTAATGAACTCATCTTCTATGATAACACTTACCTGCTGCAAAAGTATCAACAAAGCAAGGCTGAGTACATGGTGTACTCCGCAAGACTTATAGCTGGTGGGGTTCATTTGCATAAAGCTAACTTTCTTTGTGAAAGAGGAAGGGAAGCTCGACTAATGGAACCTTTTAAAAGGGGATAAGAAAATGATATCTCAAGCTTTGATCATCTTTGATATCCAGTGAATCTTTATCAGCTAAACCTACCAACTAGGATCACCCCCTCGATCCTTGAGGAAGCATCCTTAAGCACACTTTACTTTATTTCCCAAGTTTTACTATTAGGTTATAGTTCTCTATGATCTTTGAATCCGTTCCCAAGTCGTCCATAACCGTGGACACAGCTTTTCGAAAAGATTATTAACCCTCTAGGGGTGCACAACTTTACCCACACATACCAACCGATTCTTAGTGCCAGATCATTAGCCCTCTTCCTTGGAAGGCCGGCAGAGAGTGGTTGACCATGACCTTTACCTTGCTTTCACCGAGACCATGAGTCACGCCCTAAGGAGATGTCGTTGTAACGGGTCAAGTCCTGAAGCCGGTCCCTAGAGATGTGTGTGGGTTTCAAGATGATGGAGGTCGTGCCTCTCTTGTTCCCGGCCACGCTTACCTACCTGTATGAATGCACCTCCTTCACCGGCTTCGAGAACAACCAAAATGCATATGTCGAATGGAACGCCTGAACTATGTGACTCATGGAATCTTCTAGGAAAGTTAGTTGGTCGAGGGGGTTTCCAGGCCCCTGTGTGGTTGTACGCTCTTCTTGGTTCAAGAGGCAAGAACTCATGTCCTAGTAGTGGCAAGTATGGGACTGCAAAACCCACAACCCACCATGGCCTCCCATACAAGCCTTAGCATGTTTAACTTTCATCTATGATCATGCCACGTCATCCTGTCATACTAGGTTCATTCGCAGCTCTGATTCTTCAACCGGATGGACCAGAGGTAACAGCTAAGCTTGGCTAAGCACAACAGATATAACAACTCTAGCAAAGCTCATAAGCCAAACCCTAGTTATGCTAGGATTAGTGGATTAGGGAGTATAGGATGCAAAGGAAACATGCATCAGATATGATTACTCTATCTATCGATAAAAGAATTTGGAAATGTATGCACATGGCAACAATGAAGTACTTCGAAATCGTAGGATTATATCATGTGTGGGGTTTTTCTTGCCTTTGCCTGTGATACCCAGATACAGATCTTCAGGATTCATCAGATGGAATTGTTTGTCGATAACCTTCGGTGGTGTTGATCTCAATCTTCAGTCTTAAACTCGATATCATTGCTCACATCAACTCCAAGGTCTACCGAGAAGAAGTAGAAACGCCGGAAAGGAAGGAAACAATCAACACATGGCATCGATGTAGTGCTCATGCAAGGATGATGATATGAAAATTTAATGTGTATTGAAATGTCACCCTAAGTCATGCTTAGCAATTTAAGCGGGGTCCAAGGGGTACAAACCCTAATTTGGAGAAACCTCGGATTCATATGAGAGGGGTTATTTTGTTCTTCTATTTAAACTTGTCATGTAAGTTGCTTAACAATGCATTATTATGAGTCTATTGTGTAGATCTCATTTTTCTAAACATTTTGATATATTATTTGTGCTTTTCTGACTTAAAATGAATTAGTTAAGATTTTTTCCCAATTTTAGTTCATTTTAAATCATTATTGAAACAATTAAACATTTTTGGATTATATTAAATTATTTTATAACCTGGACCCACATGTCAGACTTTTATTAATTTCAGAAATTACTTCCAAAATGAATAAAACCCTAATAGACAGGGCCCACCTGTCAGCACTTTCATTTATCAAAACAAATACAGAAATTATAAAACAAAATAAAAAGGATTATGATGCCAGGCTAACGTCAACAATGGTGCCACTCCTAGATCGAGCGTGGGGCTGGCAATAGAGGGCGCGTGAGGCAGTGAGAGGGGTCGCGTTTGACTCAGCATGCCGCGCTGAGCTAGCCAGTGGTGGCGCCACCCTCAGATGGTCACCGGAGGTTGGCCGGCGACGACGAGCAGTGGCGGAGGCGGCAGGTGCTCGTGGAGGGAAGTAACCATGGCGAGAGGTGGTAAGGGAGAAGGTCTAGAAGGACCTGCTGCTCACTAGGAGCACGATGGTGAGGTCAGGGAAGCGAGGCGAGGTCGGGCAACGGCGCAATCATCGATCACGGCTACGGCAGCCGTCGGTGATGTTGAGCTCGGACGGTTCGATTGCGAGCACGCGTAGTCAATTCCTCTGGCGGGGAGACGTAGTCCGGCACGATGGAGCTCCTGGGCATGGTGTCGTGGCTCGGGAAGGCCGACAACAGTGGGGAAAAGTGGCGACCGGAGCTAGGGTTTGGGACCGAAGGGGAAAAACGACAGAGGGGGCAAGAGGAAGCGAAATATGTATGGGGGAGAAGAGGAGAGAGCCGTGGTTCTTATCCTCGCATCCAATAGTGGCGTCGAGCATTGTAACGCGACAAGGATCAACGGTTGTTGTGCAGGCACGCAGGAGCTTCGGCCGGCAATGAAGAAGAAAGAAGAAAGGCATCGAATGTGTATTGGGCCTGGTGGGCTGGCTTGGGCCAATGCTGGGCCGTAGAGAAGTTTGCTGCACGGCTGCTGGCTTCTGCGCTATGCTGCTGCGGGCGGCAGATAGAGGGGTGAGGAGAGATGGGCTTCGGTCTAGGGTAGGTTAGGATCCGTTTTTATTTGAGAAACCTTTTTCCAATTCTGTTTTCATTTTCCCTTTTGTGTATTCAATTTCAATGCTATTTTTAATATTTGAAAAATACAAGAGGGTGTATACATAGTTTTGTAACACATACGGGCCCTTTTAATCCACTTGGGCTCCAAACATTTTGTAGTTTTTGAAATTCAAACTATTTAGAATTGCTTTTAGAGAGGGAGGAGAAATAGCTCCGGTTTTAGGGTTCTGCATTCTTTTATTTCATGAAAATTTCAAACATGATGCTCATGTTATGCACACTCAAATCCTAATAAGAGATCCAAAAACTAGGGGTGTTACATTCGTGTTGTCGACCCGCTGCTATACATGGAAAATATTGAACGGGTGAAGAGACTGGAGAGTAATCTTTGAATTGTGCAGGCAATGGTAGATGTGCCACAATCAAAAATGTGCAAAGCATTGATCGCGAGTCGTATCTTTTGAAAGAAACCTCCATGGCAAGTGAAAAAATGCGTTGTAAGTTGTACATAGAGCCCCCAAGCTTTACTTGTTCAGCCGTGGAAATTAATCTTTTTTCTTCAGGTATTCGACTGTCGAGAGGGAAGAAACCCAGCGCCTGTGGACCCAAATGAATGCTTTGATGGCGGCCTCCCAAGGTACCAACAGTAATTTTTGGACTGACCATCACCGTGCATATTCGCTAGACTTTCTTCAGGATCGTGTATCCGAGGTAGAGGAATTTATCGAGTGCTGCCACCGGTCTTTGGCCATTGTGTATAATGCCCTGTTTCCTTAGGACCCTCAACCTCAAAGCCTTGTTGATTTGATGGCGAAGTTACGCATAGGCAAGAGGATTTACCACTTCGTAAAACTGCAGCTTGTGGCAGGTGCCAAACATGCTATTTCCTGGGTGCACGTACATCACCCTACACTAGACTTGGACGATGTGTCACGGGGACTGCCTCCCCCTCCTTGTGGGGGGATGGTCAGCATGGAGCCTCATTATACGGATCCCCACAAGCCTGCCATCATGATTGGCCGGAGGTGCCTAGAGGAAGACGAAGATTGTCCTAAATTTCGCCATCTGAATTTTTCCTACAAAACGGAGCATGTATATTATGTACACCTGTATTCCAATAGTTGATAAATATGTGACGCATTCTTTTGACTAAAAATCATCAGTTGACACGAAAATTTCTTTACTACACGTGACCCTTTCGTTTGCGTAACGCCGTGGGGCCAAGTCAGCTATTCAGATCAAAGCGTGTTGTATTCAAGCCGAAAATTTTGGTATGGTAAGTTTGGTGAAGCCCCCGAGTCCCGGGTGTATATTTTTGATCTGTTGTCGATTGATATAGCCCCCAAATGTCGGGAAGATGAATGAAATGAATAGAAAAAGGACTGAGGCTCAGTTTTTGGGAACTTAACTTTATTTATCGCTGAATCATAGGGGTACATGTTTTGGCATGCTCGCCTAGCCATTGGCCTTATTGAATATATAATGCATATAAATTAAAAATTCTAACGTCTGTGCTTCTTAGCTTGAGTTGCTTCCTTGCCATCTTCGCATCTCCCATTAACCGTGATGATTCAAGGGGGTTTTACTAGCCCTTCAACTGGATGCACAGCTTCTGCGTGGCGTACCAGAGAAAAAGGTGTGTGTCCTGCATTGTCGCTTCGGGTGGCAAATTCGATGCACACTTGAAGTCCTATGCTTTTCTTCGGGTGAGTACTGGGTTGACCATGCATGTTGCTCTTGTTATCTCTGTGATGTGCCATGAGTTGGTGAGGTGATGGATCTTTTTTCTAACGGCTCGATTGTTGGTTCCATAACATGTTGCGTGGACCATATTTTAGCTGCTGGATGTAGTTCGAATAGGTTCTTGCCAGGCTCCTTAGGGGTTTCCTGTATATTGGCCGACTCTGAAGAAATCTTCCAATTCTCATGGGAAACCGACAAGCGTGCTTTCCTATGTGGGACCAGTATTGGAGGCCAGATAGATCGCATTTGTGTTTGTGCGGTGGACCTAGTATCGCGCAGTTTGGTCGATGGGGACTTTTCCTTCGGGTAGTAGCTCTATATCTGCAATTTTCAGCTAGGCAAATTTTTTCTCCATCCCGAAAGATTCTGAGATTTTGTTGAATTCCCGGTCACAATTATCCGAGTGAGTGGAACTTACTCTCACGGTTATGAATCCATTGGATGCTGGCATTTTTAATACCAAATATGCGTAGTGAGGTACTGCCCTAAATTTGGCGAAAGCTAGGCGTCCCAGGATCGCGTGGTATTGCGATGGCCAGTCCGTGACTTCGAACTCGAGTTTTTCATGCCTGAAATTGTTCCTTGATCCAAAGACTACGTCAAGATAGACTTTGCCTAGAGAAATTTTAGCTTTGCCTGGGACTACCCCATGGAAGGTTGTATCTGTGGGTGCCAGGTTTGCTAGGATCAATTTATTGCTCGTGGAGTTTTGGCGTATATTAGATTGATGCTACTTCCTGCATCCAAGAAAACTTTGCTCATGTCGAATCCGCCCATTTGGGATTCCACGATCAGAGTTGAATGACCAGGTCATGGGAACCGATGTGGGTGATTAGCCCTGCTAAATGTCATTTCTTGCTCTGACCAATGAAGGTATTCAGGTGTGGGTGGTGACACTGTTTCCGCCATGTTAACTTGTCGCGTGATCAGTTTTTGAACCGTATTGGATGGGCGCCCTTTCTGGATCATAGACATTGCAGTCCTTCATGAGATGGTTCGATCGCCTCCTTCATATGGAGTCGACGTAAAAGTGCATATTACAGGGTCCTTTCAACATATGTAGTGGGGACATTGGTGGTTCCTGAGCCCTTGGTTGGTACTGTTGTGCAGAATTACTTCTGCCAGCGTCTTCTCTGCTGCTGTGGTATTCGCTGCCATGGTCATCGTTTCTTTGGCTGTTCTCCCCTCAAAAGCTAGCCGCGACGTAGGTTAGCCCGCCGTATCTGCCATTGCCGTGTCTCCTCCTATCATTATTGTGCCTTTCCCGATCTTCTTCGGGTGAGTGCCCTCGCTTGTTGTTCACTTCATCCTTGCCATCCACCCAGCGATTTGCCATATCCATTAGCTGAGAGATTGTTTTGGACTTGACCTTCCCTAGTTCCTCGATGAACTCTCTTCGGTGGAGACCGTCGTTGAATGCGTCGATTTCCCTCTCATCAGATATAGTTTCGGCTGAATTCTTGATGATGTTCTACCACTGGATAAATGCCCGTATCGACTCTCTGGGTTTCTGCTTGCACGCGTGTAACTTCTCCAATGATGGGGGTCACTTGAATGTGGATGTGAAGTTTTGTATGAACTTATCTTCGAGGTAATTCCAGGTGCTGATGGATTCTTCGGGTAACTACCTGAACCATGACATTGCAGCACCGCTTAAGTGTAGCTGCACGCTTTGCATTGTTGTAGCCTTGGAGCCACCATGTAGTTTGATGGTTACCCAATAGTCTGCCAGCCAAGCTTTAGATTCCTGGAGATCGTCGTATTTTTGGCAATCATGAGGAAGTTTGAAATATTTGGGTACTAGCTTTTTTCGAACCAGTTGGGTAAAGCAACTGGCTCCATATAATTCATACTCATCCTCACTTTCCTCGTTGTAGTATCTTCGGCTACTGCATTCCTCCCTGGATCTATTAATCCTATGATGTGTAATGTCATTTCTAGCATCATCTCGTGGCTCAGTGTTCAAAAAGTGCGCCCGATGCAGTGATCGTGATTGCGGGTGTGCCCCACGTGCCGAGGGCTACTACGATGGTGTGGGGATCTATTGGTTTGTCGTGTGACTCCTTGTTTTCCTTGTGCGAGAGATGCGCCCACCATACCGAGGTTCATGAGAGTAGATCGATGGAGGGCCGGGTATCATCTGGTGCGGGTTGAGTTGTGATTAGGTAGGTCTAGGCGGCGACGATTGTGTCCTGTGCTGTTTTTGCTCTTATGTGTCCCTCTTGGTCTACAGACATAAACAATAGATCAAGGTTTTGGGCCATCTTGTTTCTTTCCGCTTCGGGGATATTTTGTAACCGTGACATTCCTCTCCTTGATGGCATGCCTCCAGTCACGCTTCGTGATCATCGGGTAGAGCTTAGCTACGCCTGTCGTAGGCTAGATTCATTGGCTAGTCTTTTCCTTTCATCGAGTTGCCTTTGCATCTTGAGTAGGTCCCTTTTCTTGTGGTGGAGTAAGTATCGGTAGGACATTATGTCCTCGCATGTTGCATCTACTGTCATCGGGACTGCACCCAATATTGCATCCCTTGCTCTTTGCCAGGCTTAGGCAGATAGCCAAAAAGTTTGTCGTTCGCCTTCGTGTGGTTCTTATCTTCTTGGCACGACTTGGTTGTTGGGTGGGTCTCCTCCGTTTCTGTGGTTTTCTGCATCATCACCTATTAAAATATCGTTAGGGCCAAGGAGTGGGTTACCGTTGGAGTCGTGCGGTGTTGTTGTTGGTTCACCAATGATCACACACACTTGGGGATGCGTGAGGTACGGGTTGGTGCTATTTTTACTCGACCCGCAAGAGACATTGTCCATGAAATCCCGTGGGTTTTGCTCTGGATAGATTTCGGCCATCCTAATTCCGAAGTTGATATCTTCATCGCTTTCCTCAGGTTTGTTATTTGCAGGACTTGATCCATGTGGTGGCATTACCTGGGCATCTAACCTGAAGGAAATACCATCATATAGATCGGCTAGATCCCCTAGATCTGCTGAGTTTCCAGAGTTTTCTTTTCTATTTACTGACTAGGGCGTGACTTCTTTAGATGAGCCAACATAAGTTTTAGTTACCGCCATGGGCGCTGCGGTTGGGGCCTAACAAACCCGATAAAATCGGGGCCGATAGGGAAGATTCTTTGGGTTCCTCCACATGAAAGTGGAAACTTCCGACGATGAGGTTGGATTCGCCATTGAAGTCGACGGGAACCGAGACAGGGGTGGGTGGGCGTGGTGCCGCTGTTGTTGGATTGTTGCTTGATGAAGAGGGGGCCGCTGAATCCATGACTCCAATGTCCAGATCTCCCATAGACTGTGCCAATTGACGAGGGGTAACCTCGGCAATGTCCATATTGATGGACTTAGGGTTTCGTGGAAAAGAGAACACTGGGGATTTCGTTGGCTACTAAGACAAACAAGGGAGTCGATCTGATCTGATTGCTTATGATTAAATCGCTTAGAGATCCCTTAAGGCTTTTTCTGTACCTCCCTATTGGCTCCTCCCAACCTATATATAGTAGGGTGGGTCCCAAGGCCATATACGGATAGGTTACAATATTACAATTACAACACTAATACAATGTCGGTTTCTACTCTTTCCTTATCTAGCAAGCTATGCCTTCCGTTGGATGTTTTCTAGGCTTTCCTCTTGGGCTTTGTGGGCTATGAGCCATCATGTAACCAGGGTCACTAATCATAAGAACCCGAGTAGTCATACCCATGTCAGGGGAAAGAGCGAGTCGCCATCTACAGGTCGAGATTGAGGGCAGACGACCTACTTCTTGCTTGATTATATTGATTGCGAGTGGATTACAAGATCAACGAGCTCTGAGTTTAGGCGGCGAGTCGCTTGGATGGGGTAGATAATAGCACGTAAGTATAACCA
Organism: Avena eriantha; assembly: GCA_910589775.1. Lineage (NCBI taxonomy): Eukaryota > Viridiplantae > Streptophyta > Magnoliopsida > Poales > Poaceae > Avena > Avena eriantha. The sequence goes on from OU342743.1 coordinate 357,124,006, forward strand.
GTACCCTAGGGAGGTTTATATAGGGTCACCTCGCTAGGGTTTACAAGATTACAACCGGATTAGTTTAGGTTTTGGAGGGTTTGACCTAATCCGATTGGGCCTAACTAAGGTCTTGGCCTCCAGCTTCTAGTTGTCGGGCTTCATTCCAAGTATCCTTCTAGTCACCATGCAAACAGGCCCACTCGTCGTGGTCCTGGGTCAGTCAAACCTTCCTTCTAGGCATACCCTGATTGGCATATCCCCATCATTCGGTCTTCCTCCCTTGTCTCCGTACTTTTTCATGCGAATCTAGCATGGTCATAGGATGGAGTATGAAGTAGTATACCATTCAATAGGGTAATAAGTGGACTCACACAGAGGATAGGATTCACCTTTGAAGTCCACGAAAATTTGGCATAAGTTGGTGATCATGATGTGGTAACGATAGTAGGTCGAGCTACATCAGCCCCCCTTCAAAAAGAGTCATCCTCGACTCTATATGCTCATCACACTTTAGAGGTGGCCGAGAGATATTCTTGATCCTAGGGTTCACCATATAGTCGTCCTCCAGAAGATTCGTTTGACAACACTTCAATGTTCTTTCACCACCGCCACCTTGAGATAATCAAGCTCCTCCTCCTCCTCCACCACCACGTGCACCAAGTGAAGCAAGCATGAGAAAAGAATGCTGCAACTACCTCCGTGAGCATGAGTGTGGAAAGTTTGGGAAGCTCAAATTCATTATGCCCAAGTTCAAAGGAGAATAATATGCCAATGCATATATTGATTGGAGCTCAAGGTTTATAAAATATTCCGAGTCCACAACTATTCCAAAGAGAAGAAATTTGTAGTGGCATCCCTTGAGTTTGAGGACTATGCCAATGTTTGGTGGGAAGACAATCAAAAGAATCATGAGAATAAAGAAGAACCTCCTATTAGCACTTGGACAAAGACGAAGGAAGTGATGTACACGATGTTCGTCCCTGAGAACTATAGACAAGACCTCTTCGACAAGCTAAAAAAATTGAGGAAAGGCACAAGGTCAATTGAAGAGTTTTGCAAGGAAATGGAGAGGATTATGAAGCAAGCCGATGTGAGGAAACTCGAAGAGAAAACAATAGAAAGTTTTCTCAATGGATTGAGCCACCCAATAAGGAAAATTGTTGACTTCCAACTTACAAGAACCTCACCGAGCTCCTCCATTAAGCTACCAAAGTCAACCGTCACTTGCAAAAATAGAATGCTTATGAGAAGACCAAGGTATATTTTTCTTCCATCAACACAAATGCCTCCACCAAGCCAACAAACCAAGCATCAAGCTCATCCAAGCAAGCAAAAACCGCGATAGCATCCCCCTCCAACACGCCATCATAAAGTCAAGTTACTTGTTTCTAGTGTGGAGTGAAGGGTCACAAGTCATATGAGTGCACCAACACAAGAGTTATTCTTACGGATGAGAATGGCGCAACCTAATCCGTGAGTGAAGAGGAATATGAAGCTTTGACTCAAAGAGAAATTGCAAGGGCAGCCACGATGGAAGAGGATGACACCCTTATATGCGAGCATGATCCAAGCCCTTCCCTCATCATAGATCAAGTCTTGACAACAAACTACATACCAAGAGAGGACGAACACCTCAATATATTTCAAACTCGTGCCGAAATTGATGCCAAGTCCATAAAGGTGATCATCGATGGAGGGAGTTGCCACAACCTTGCAAGTACGGAACTTTGTGAGAAACTCAAGTTGCAATGCATAAAACATCCCCATCCCTATCATGTCAAATGACTTGATGACAACGGAGCACTCAAGATAACATCTAAGGTCAACTTCTCCTTCAAGATTGGCCCATACAAGGACACCGTCGAGTGTGATCTCGTGCCAATGTCCGTATGTCACATGCTACTTTGGAGACCATGGAAATATGATAGAGGAGCTCTACATCATGGTAGCACTTACCAATACTCCTTCAAGTGGAACAACAAGACATCCATTCTACAACCTATGACGGCAAGCCAAGTTATTGCATCCAACATGACATCGGTGCACAAGATAAATCAAGCTAAGGAACCTTGTGTGATGAGTGGTGAGAGAGTGAACCACTATCACGAGAGTTAGTGCCACAAGCCTCAAATGAGTGGAAAAATCATGAGTGTCATGTCGCATGCCAACAAATGTGAGAAGAGAGACTTGAGTGTGACCCATACTAACAATCCATCATACAATTCTCTCTCTTTGTTGTTGGTTTTCAAGGTACCCAAGATAGACCACCACCTCCAAGGAACTTGATATGATATATCCAACCACAGCATGATGGCAATAACATCTACAAGCTCTTCAACAATTTTTATCAATGATTTGACACCGGTGATCCGACCACATACAAGCGCAAGGCCAAGGGAGCACCTCTTTCCTTGCATGATGAAAGAACATCGTCGATGTTGACTCGTATTCAAGTGGGGGAGATGATGCAACCCAACATATGGCAATCGCCATTGGTCCACATTAGGCTACACCAAACATACCTACAAAGGTGAATTACTTCCATCTCTTACCTTCCGTTGGTCATCATGTGAATGGGATCCTACTTGAGCCAAGTACCAATTGTATGACTAGGCCCATGACCATGACGCCAAGAGGAGACTAGGATGCCCTAGGAGCCAAGACGCCGAAGCAAGAAGCCTAGAAGAGAAGACGCAAGAAGCTGCTAGACTAGGACCGGAGTCTCCGCCCTTAGACCCCGAAGTCTCCGGACCTAGACCCAGGAGTCTCCGGCCTATCACCCTAAGGAATCTAGATAGGACTCTGGACCAATGCTTAGAGTTCCCAGTACACCCCCAGATACTGCCCCGGAGACTGAAGCACCGACCGAAGTCTCCGACCACCTCGAAGTCTCCGCCTTCGACCCAGGAGTCTTTGGTGTGAGTGAGCGGGGCTACGCACCTTGAGTTGGGCCTTGCCCGTGTAACGCCCCCAAACTCCCATTTTATGCCTAAAATACCCCTAGCTCGTGGCTGGCCTATATATATGTCCCTACTCCCTCCTTGTATGATTTGTACAAGGCCTTGTAGTCGGTGCCCTTCTCCAAGTTTTCAAGACCCTCCTCAAGTGTTTAGTCTCTCATTGTCAAGAATTCTAGTAGTGCTTGGTCTCTCCCCATTGGGATTCTACTTGGTTGCTACTCTCTCCTTTGTTTCGATTCTACCATCCGCTTGCCAATCTCTCCTTTGGTGGTTCTACCTCAAGGTCTCTCAACGAGGATTCTATTGGATTGGTTGTTCGAACCAATGGGATAAAATCGAATAGTGTGTGTTTTGGCATGTGTTTGTATCTTTACGTGCATTAGAGTTGAATTCATCGTGTTCATTGGTTTCCCCTCATGCCCCGCCTCAAATCCGTGAAGATCGGGCCACCCAAGGGACAATCCCACAAGGTACCAATAACAATTGGTATAACAGCTTTTGGTTGCCACGGATTTGACTTCGTTCATCGATTTCCACCATAAATTCCAAAAAATACCAAAAATACTGCCCAGAATTTATTTTGGTTCGATCTCTCATTTTTGTGAGTTTATTGTGGTTATGATCCATAAGAAACTTTTCTTTGGAGTTGCTCTACCATTTGCCTGCGTTTCCCAGCTCAATTTGGTCGAAAATTTCTGGATTTGAGGTTCGAAGGCCCAGATTTCCTCTGAAGAACACAAGCTTTTCGTCGTGATGGCCCCGACACCGGAGTCTCCGCCGCCGTAGACCGAAGTTCTGGCCCTAACCAAAAAATCCACCTATTTTCCTTTTGACATTTGTGTTTCGTGTGTGTGTCTGTCATCTAACAAAGCTTCCGCAAAAACGCCTTGTGCTCGACATCGACACCATGGAACTCGAACCATCCCTCCACCAACGGTTGCATGTATTACCATCACCACAAGGTATAATTTGCACCACCTTTGTTAACCCATTTCTTCCTTTATGTGTTACCTAACCTATCATGAGTAACTCATACTGTGTTTGCCGAAGCATTGTGCTCTTACTCTTGCATAGTCATAGTGTAGGGGCAATAGAAAAAGTTGACTCCATAGCATAGAAAGAAAGAGATACATAAAAAAACAATAAAATAGAAAAGCTTCTAAGAAAAAAAAGAAACATACCAATACAAAAGTGAGTCCAAAGCTTCTAAGCAAGAGTGTGAGTAAGAGTAAGGAAAGCGTGCAAATCTGTTGCTTCTCAATCTTTGTGCAAATGGTCTATGGTCTCTCATAGCGATGGCACGACACCGAGCATTAGTATTCATTAGGAACATTTATGTTCATTGCTCATTTTTCATAGTCATGCTAGCCACATTAATCTCCACCGTGTCTGTATAGTCATAGGTTCTCGTCACTCTTTTTGACCTTTTCCTTTGACTTCATTTTTGTTGGATTTTACCCACTTTTGACAATAACCTTTGTGTTTGGTTGTTCCATTTTCTATCCACCTTCCTAACCTCCCCCATAGGACTTTTTGTGTGTGTCTTGTGTATCGCTAATTGATTTTCTCTCGGTGAGAACACCCTTTCCAATTTTTGACTCGGTGAGGCAAGGTAGCACATACATTCCACCAATATCACCCTTCTTTCCAATTGTGGTAATAAAACATGTCTAGGGGAAGCAGAGCTAGTGTAGATGGCAATTTCAACAACCAATATGGTTTTGCCACGCACCACATCTTATGGGCGCAACGCCAAGAAGTAAATACCCAATTTGAGAGGCTTGAGAACCATCTTGATCACACTTTTCGAGAGTTCGACTACCTTGATCGGAAACATCAAGCGGAGCATCAACTCAATTCCAATCTCTTGACCAAGACATTTCCAACCTCGGCAACCATCTTGGACAACGTTCAAGCTCGTCAAGTTCGTCTTGTACGCTCTCCTCAAGTCGTCATGGTGAGTATTCGCGCTCACACTCCCTCCATGGATAACCCCACCACCACAATAGGGAACACCAAGCTCGTCATCGACATGAACAAGAGATTGATGAAAAATATCAAGAACCACACCATGCAAGACATCATCGGCACCATGATCATCATGCTCAATAACAACAACAAGAAGGAAAGAATGGAACGGTCAGAGGGCATCTCTATGCAGTTTGATCTGGGTCGTTTACTCCAGCGTGTTGATGGTTTAGAGGAACTCACTATTCCTTTTACCAAGAAAGAGATGGATGGGGTGATCAAGGATATGCCCGATGATCGAGCACCTAGGCCTGATGGTTTCAATGGCAGGTTTTTGAAGAAGTGCTGGCCAATAATTAAATCTGATTTTTACCGCCTTGCCGATGAGTTCCATGCTGGTAACCTTCAGTTGGAAAATATTAATGGGTCTTATATAACTCTGGTCCCTAAGGTTGCCTCTCCCATTGGAGTAAATGATTTTAGACCGATTTCTCTCACAACTGTTTGCTTAAAATTTCTTACGAAGCTAGCTGCCAATCACCTCCAAGGAAGAATTTTGGACTGTGTTAGTAAGAATCAATATGGTTTTCTAAGGAAGAGGTCTATTCAAGACTGTTTAGCTTGGTCGTTTGAATATCTTTATCTTTGTCATGCCTCAAAAAAGCCTATTATCATCCTTAAGCTTGACTTTGCAAAAGCCTTTGACACCATTGAGCATGAAGTTATCATCCAAGTTATGCAACATCTCAGTTTTAATGGGAAATGGATTGATTGGATAGAAGAGATTTTTTCCTCTGGATCTTCAGCGGTACTTCTTAATGGTATTCCTAGTAAATAGTTTATTTGCAAGCGTGGAGTTCGGCAAGGAGATCCACTCTTGCCCCTATTATATATTTTTGGTTCCAACTTGCTACAGGTAGTAATTAATGATCTGTTACAGCAAGGTACTATCAACAGACCCATTGATACACATGACACAGATTTTCCTATCATTCAGTACGCCGACGACACAGTCCTTGTCCCGCTGACATTATTCAACTGAGAGCCCTTAAGGATGTCCTTCATAAATATTCTCTGTCCACAAGTCTTAAAATTAATTATAGCAAATCTCAGTTGATCCCAATCAATGTGAATTCTGAGACTACCTCACAGTTAGCTGCTGAATTTGGTTGCCAAGTGGGATCGATGCCATTCACATACCTTGGTCTCCCTCTTGGAACTACGAGACCTTTGATCAGAGATATGATGCCTCTTGTCTGTAGAATGGAATGTAAGTTATCTGCGAGCTCGAGATTTCTAAACCAGGGCGCTAGACTACAGTTAATCAACTCGGCACTTGCCTCTGTGCCATTACATTTCCTATGTTCTTTGAAGCTACCTATTGGACTCACGAATCAGTTTAATCGAGTTATGCGATAGTGTCTATGGAGGGATCACACTGATACACCTAAATAGTCCCTTGCTTCATGGGAAATGGTAAGTCAGCCCAAAAAGTCAGGGGGTCTTGGAGTGGTCAACTTTCAAAAGCATAATGCGGCATTATTGATCGAATTTTTAGATAAATTCTACAATCGGGCTGACACACCTTGGGTGAAATTGTTTGGACTTCTCATTACAATCAAAAAATTCCGCATGTGGAGAAATTATGTGGGTCTTTTTGGTGGCATGATGTAATGCAGCTGGTAGATAATTTCAGAGATGTGGTTGTGATCAGTCCTGGTAGAGGGGACACCTTCTTATTCTGGGAGGACAAATGGCATATAAATAACTCCTCTACCCCTCTAATGAACATATTCCCACGGCTATATTCTTATGTTTTGGATAGTAAACTATCTGTTGCCAAAGTTTTTTCCTTTGAAAATCTTGCATCCATGTTTTATCTTCCGTTGTCTAGGCAGGCACATGAGGAATTTCGAAAACTATAGCAACTCATTCAATCATCGCCCCTTTCTGACAATGAGGACATTTGGAAATTTTGCTGGGGTGAGTCATATACTTCGGGCAAATTCTATGCCCATATTCATAGTCACATTTCTTTCCTATTGGTTTTCAAATGGCTTTGGCAATCCAGCTGCACCATGAAGACAATCTTTTTTGCTTGGTTATTGCTAAAGGATCGCCTGAACACGAGGGATCTACTGCTGCGTAGACAATGGAAGGTTATAGATGATAAACATTGTGTCCTTTGTCGCTTGAGAGCTTATGAGGATCGTGTTCATCTGTTTTTTGACTGCAATTTTAGTGCACCTATATGGAATTACCTCCAGATTGATTGGACAACATGCACGGGTGACTTACAGGATATTGTGAATAATGCTCGCCGAAGTTTCCAACACCCTTTCTTTATGGAGGTGATGATTATTGCTAGTTGGAACATTTGGATAATCAGAAATGCTGTCATCTTTAGGAATGAGAAGCCCACTTTTGCCAAGTGGAAATGTAATTTTGTTCATGATGCACATCTCCTTAAGCATAGAATTAAGGCTAAGCATTTAGATAGATATCAGGCTTGGTTATCCTCTTTACCATGAGTGTACATGTATATAGTAGGTAGGTAGTTGGCTCCTCTTCCCCCCCCTCTTTTGTACAACACTTTACTTTAAGTTTGGAATAAATTGCTGTGGGGCTTTTTGCCTCACGGTCCAGTTTCAAAAAAAAAAAAACAAGAAGGGCATGGACACCCACCGTAACAAGTAATGATACAATTACAACCTCCACAAGAACAAGATCATCATTGTGAAGACCATCAGGATGATAGGCGTCATCATCCACACCATGACCATTGCCCACCACATCACATAAATCAAGAACCGCAATGGGATATAGGTGATGATGATGAGCATGCACGCCGCGCTAGATACAACAACCATCATGCTCAACCCTACCATCGTCATCAAAAACCAATGAATGCAAATGATCCCAAGAAAAGGCATAGAAAAGACTTTGATCATCAAGCTCCTCCTCCACCTCCACCTTGAGATAATCAAGCTCCTCCTCCTCCTCCACAACGTGCACCTTGAGATAACCACGATACCTTGTGGGATTGTCCCTTGGGTGGCCCGATCTTCACGGATTTGAGGCGGGGAATGTGGGAAAACCTGATGACCATGATGAACTCAACTCTAATGCAAGGTAAAGATACAAACACACGCAAAACACACACTATTCAGTTTGATCCTGTTGGTTTAAACAACCAATCCAAATGAATCCTCGGCGAGAGAACTGATGACTGATGGCCCAAAATATATCGAGCTTGTTGGGGAACCCCAAGAGGAAGGTATGATGAGCACAACAGCAAGTTTTCCCTCAGTACGAAACCAAGGTTTAATCGAACCAGTAGGAGCAAGGAAACACCCCAAAGGTGTACCTAGCTGAGCCTTGGCAGGGCGTACTACCGGTGCTAGTAGCAACGTGGAGACCTGCACAACACAACCACAGAACTTAGCCCCCAACTTGCGATGAGGTTGTCAATCTCATCGGTTTTGCTGAAAACAAAGGATTAAACATATCGAGTGGAAGAAAGTAATAGTTTGCAGAAAGTAAACACAAAGCAGTAAACAATTTGATTGTAGATTGAAAGTAAAAGAAAGGACCGGGGTCCATAGTTCACTAGAGGTGGCTCTCCTTAAGATAGATAACATGCTGGGTGAACAAATTACAACGGGGCAATTGACAAACATCGAGAAAGCATACAAGCATATACTAATCATCTTGAATCCTTTGAGATTCGATTGGGCATTACAACATTATACATAGACCGTCATCCAACTGCATCTATGACTAATAATCCACCTTCAGGTTATCATCCGAACCCCCTCCAGTATTAAGTTGCAAGCAATGGATAATTGCATTACGAATTGCGTGTAAAGTAAACAATACGACTGTTCTATGAAAAAAGGATTGTTGTTTTCTCCCTAGTAGCAACAACACATCTAGTACCTTAGAGATTTCTGTCGCTTCCCCAGATTACCAGAGGCATGAACCCACTATCGAGCATAAATACTAACTCTTGGAGTTGCTAGCATCTACTTGGCCAAGATAGCTACTAACAACGGAAAGCATGCAAGATCACAAATAACAAAGACATGATAGAATCAATAATCAATCTGAAATAGCATCTCAATATCCATCGGATCCCCACAAACACAACATGCATAATTACAAATAGATGATCTTGATCATGAACGGAGCTCACAAGATCTAAACATGATAGCACAAAGGAGGAGAACCAGCCATCTAGCTACTACATGGACCCATAGTCCAGATATGAACTACTCACGCATCACACCAGAGGCTTGCATGATGATGAAGAAGGCCTCCAGGGTGAATTCCCCTCTCCGACAGGGTACCAGGAAGAGCTTCAGATCCCTCCCGATCTAGGGATGAAGATGATGACGGCTATAGACTCTTTCGTGGATTTCTGATCGGGTACTTAGGATTTCCGTGTTAGAGGCAATATATAGGCGGAAGGAGAGGCTGAGGGGGTGCCTGGGGCAGCCAGACCACCCCCTGGCGCGGGCCAGGCCTGGCCGCGTGGCCAGGTGGTGTGGCCGGGCCCCAGCCCCTCTCTGTCTCATATTCTGGCTCCAGGTGTTCCTCGGTAAAATAATGACTTTGGCTTTTGTCCCGTCCAATTTCGAGAATATTCATTTTCTGACTTTCCTAGAACCAAAAACAGCGGAAAACAGGCAACTGGCACTGTGGCTCTTGTTAATAGGTTAGTCCAAGAAATCATATGAAAAGTACTCCAAAGTGTGGACAAAACACAAGAAAGTAGATAAAACCAAGCATGGAACATCAAAAATTATAGATACATTTGCAATGTATCAATGACCCACAAGTATAGGGGGTGTATCGCAGTATTTTCGATAAGTAAGAGTGTCGCAACCCAATGAGGAGCAGAAGGTGCTGGCGAGTGGCTAGGAGTAGGAATTCTCTATAAATACTTAGCAAACGGATTTTTAGGGTTTTTTGATAATGCGGTAAACAAAGTACGAGTAAATAAAAGACAATAAGAATAAATGTAGCAAGTGGCCCAATCCTTTCTTTAGCAAAGGACAAGCCGATTGTATTACTTAAGATGACCAAATGTTCTCGAGGACACATGGGAATATCTTCAAGTGCTCTTGCTTCATATAGTTGATTAATCTTCTCTAGTTTGCTAAGTGTTGTGTGGGTGAACCTGTGCTAATGTACCGACCATCCTAGGACTAATACATACTTGTGATTATACCCCTTGCAAGCATCCGCAAGTACAAGAAAGTAATTAAGGTAGAAACCTAACCACAACTTTAAACGCCAGAGGGGAGAGCCAGGGGTGGACCAGGGCGGCCACACCACCTGGTGGCATGGCCTAGGGTGGCCTGCGCCAGGGGGTGGTGTGGCCCCCCCCCGTGGCCCATCTCCGCTTCCCCTTCTGGCTTTCTTCATCTTCTGGAAAAATAGGATTTTCCATGTATTTTCCCAAATTTTCTAATCTTCACAAATTTTTCCTCCAAACAGCACCTTTTCCATTAGAATCCTGACTACAGCGGTCCATGCTCCAAAAGTCATCAACCATGCAAAAGCAGATGAGATAACATAAGTATCATCTCTTAATATGAAATATATCAGTGAATAACAGTAAATTATGATATAGAATAGTGATGCAAAATGGATGTATCAAGTCCCCCAAGCTTAGACTTCGCTTGTCCCCAAGCGAAACTGAAGTTAATAAACATGACCTCAGGTTTATGGAGTGAAGAGTCGATAAAAGAATACGGACAAGAAGCATCACATTCATCAATACATAAGTCATAATAAAAGACAACTCACTATTATATAACTTAACTTGCAACAAGTGAAGGAAACATAATAAAGATATATAAAGTAAATAACAATTGGTAATGGCAAACTTAGCTCTTGGTCGAAGAATAGTTGACAAATTGCATGAGTTCACAAATAACTAGTTTTCAATGATAGCTTTCAAAGTAGTAGACACCAAGATAAGAGAAAAGTGCAAAACAAGGAACACAAGAAACATGATTGAATAAATCAACATATGAATGAATGAAACAAAACAACTCAAAATACTTGTTGAGGTAGAAGGGAATAGGTTTACTGACTCAACTAAAAAGTAAAAGAAAGGCCCTTCACAGAGGGAAGCAGGGATTTCAAGTTTCATAAAGAGCTTCCAAAAATTATGGTACTTATTAGCTTTCAGCTCTCATTGCCCCTATCATAAGCATCTTTAGGTGATTAAGGTTAAAGTGACTCAACTAAGAGGATATGCTTGACAAGTTATAAGTTGAAATTTCATGCCCCTTACTTACGAGTACCGAACCTCATGCTACTCAACTTCAGTCACAAGTAAGCTCTTGTCATTGTAAATACATATGTATCATAGAGAACCGCCAAGGGGGTACCCCTTGCACATGATACATGAGCTATCCCATAATCAAAATGACAAGGCAAGCAGACAATGAGCATCCAAGCGATCCTTTTATTTGCTATTTGCATAGGTTTTTATTGAAGATGCTTCATAGAGTGCTCATTATGGTAATGCTGCAAGTTTCCACCATGATTAGGCATGGCTTAGGCTAGCGGCCCAGGCGTTTTCTCTAAAACACATATAAACTCCATGATCTTACAAGTTCCCCTTTTATTTCACACCGCCGGGATCCATAAGCAAAAGAATCATGATATCAACAAGGTACAAAGTACCAGTGCAATGCTAAAAGTGTTCCCCATGATACATGGTTCTGCTAACCTCAACTTATAAAGTGCAAGCATATACGCAACAAAGATGGACACAATGGTTAAAATTTATTAATTACAAGAAAGTAAAGTGTGCCATCAAGTTCGTGAGCTTTAGTCACTAATTTTCTCATAACAAGTTTAATTTTGAAGGTAGATAAAAACATGAATTTACTTGGAATAGCAATAGTGCTAATAGGTAGGTATGGTGGACACAAATGGCATAGGTTTTGGTTTAAGGAATGGATGCACGAGAAGCATTCCCTCTTAGTACAGGTTTTTGGCTAGCAAGGCTGGGTAGCAAGCATAAGAGTTGAAGGAACCAGACAAACATACAAGTGATAAAAACAAACATGTTATCTTCCTTGGAAGCACAAAAGATCTTAACTGGAGAATACTGAACTTACGAGCAAATCAAGAAAGAAAGAATGATGAAATTATATTTCTTTAAGAGTACTTTTATCTTTTTCATTCAATTCTCAAAATAGTGTTGCTACTGACCAAGCCAGGTTTGCCAAAACCAACTAAATTAACTCAATGATCCCAAAGTGATACCAATACTAACGACAAGATCAATCATATAACCATGAATTGAAAACTAATATAAGATATGCAAAAGAATGAATGATAGAACTTCTCATTAATATTCCATAACGGCAACTCACACCAAGGGATACATAGATATAACAAGAGAGGGGACACTTCCATAATGCAAACCATCCTACATGATAACTTCTCTATTCATGATATGACTCTACTAAAGGTAAAAAGATAGAAGATAGTGATATGATACCACGGCACTCCCCCAAGCTTGGAACAAACCAAGGGGATGCCAAAACCTGATGACGAATTACTCCTTCGGTGGTGGTGGTATTATCTCGATGAGCTCTTTGATTAGTTTCCCCAAGTCCTCAATCTTGAAGGTGAGATTACGAATCAACTGTGAGTTTTGCTCAATGCGGCTTATGATCATGTCTGGTTGAGAATTCCAGCTCTTGCGATTATTTCCCCACTCTTCCTCCTTGAAGTCTTCTTTTCATGCATGGCTAGAACGAGGCAAATCCCAATTGGAGGGTAGTTTACCCTTGGGATTATTCTGGTATTGATGCTCATGGATAAGGGTATGGAAAGGATTCTTGGTGCATGGAGGAAGTGACCGTGGAGCCAAACAGTGACGCGGAGGTTTCCCTCCAGTTGACATCCGTGCAGTCCTTCTGATCCTAGCAGGTTTTGTCCAACTCCAATGCTTGCAATGGTAGTGCCGGTGTGCGGTTGTTGACCTTGCTTTGCCTCCTCTTCATCTTCACCCTTGATCTCCTCCTCCTGTCCGGAGTCTTGGGGATCTTCCTCCATAGGCTCCTTTCCCTTATCCTTGGTGGACACCATCGTGCTTCTAACGTTCAAGAATAGTTCCTGGCAGATACACATCAAAATGAAAATATGACGAGAACACGATATACGGACCTCGGGGGATCCGGGAGATTATATATTACGAAGTTTTACAACAAAAGGAAGGTACTGGGAGAAAACGGGCCGGAGACGGAGTCCGGGGTGGCCACACCACCTGCTGGCGCGTCCAAGGGGCCACGCCAGGGGGTGGTGTGAGCCACCCTGGCTCCGTTTCTGTCCCTGTTTCGCTTCGTTGCTTCCCTTGTTGGATAAAAACTGCAAAAATATAACTAGATAGAACTTCCACGGAACTTTTCTTACCAGAACTGTTACCTATTCGAAAACAAACTCTATAGGTCTCTGAATTTGATCTTGGAAATTTTTTCTAGGGTTATCACTTGAAAAGCATCAACATCTTCATTGTAAGAATCTCCAGCAATATAGTGCTTGAGTCGCTACCCATTCACCACTTGTGTAGTGTTATCTTTTAAAGAAGAGATTTTTATCGCTCCTGAACGGTACACTTCTTCAATAACAAAAGGTCCTTCCCATTTTGTCAGTAGTTTCCCTGAAAAAAATCTGAGACGAGACCTATACAATAGAACTCTGTCACCAACATGGAATTCTCTCTTAAGTATTCGCTTGTCATGCCATCTTTTAACTTTTTCCTTAAAGAGTCTAGCATTCTCATATGCTTCACTCCTCCATTCATCCAACGAACTTAAGTCAAATAATCTTTTTTCACCAGCAAGCTTACAATCTCTATCAAGTTCTTTAACTGCCCAATAAGCTTTGTGTTCTAATTCTAAAGGTAAGTGACAAGCTTTCCCATAGACCATTTTATAAGGAGACATCCCCATGGGGTTTTTATAGGCAGTACTATAAGCCCATAAATCATCATTCAACTTTTTAGCCCAATTTTTCCTAGACTATTAACAGTCTTTTGCAAGATGGATTTAATTTCTCTATTTGATAACTCTACTTGTCCACTAGTTTAGGACGATAAGCTGAAGCGATTCTATGATTAACATCATACTTAGCAAGGGTCTTTCTAAAACCACCATGAATGAAATGAGAACCTCCATCAGTCGTAAGATAACTAGGCACTCCAAACCTATGAAAGATAACATCTTTAAGAATTTTTAGAGAGGTCTCCCCATCATCACTCTTCGTAGGTATAGCTTCTACCCACTTAGTGACATAATCAACGGCAACAAGGATATGAGTATAACCTTTTGAGGGAGGAAACGGACCCATAAAGTCAAATCCTAGCAATCAAAGGGTTCAATAACTAGAGAGTAGTTCATAGGAATTTCATTGCGTCTAGAAATATTACCAACACGCTGACACTCATCACAAGATAAAACAAATTTTCTTGCGTCTTTAAAAAGGGTAGGCCAGTAAAAACCTGATTGTAGCATGTTTTGCGCAGTTCTATCTCCTGCATGATGTCCTCCGTAAGCACTACCATGACATTTACGCAATATCTCCTTTTGTTCATATTCTGGAACACATCTTCGCATAATACCATCCAGTCCTTTATATAAATGTGGGTCATCCCAAAAATAATGCCTCAAATCGAAAAAGAACTTCCTTCTTTGCTGAGCTGTGAAAGTTGGAGGCAAATACTTGGAAACAATAAAGTTAGCATAATTAACATACCAAGGGCTCCCTCGTGAGCTTACCCCTACTGTAGCCAACTGTTCATTTGGGAAACTATCATTAACAGGCATAGGATCAAAAGATATGTTTTCCAATCGAGATAAATTATCAGCTACAGGATTTTCAGCACCTTTCCTATCTACAATATGTAGGTTAAACTCTTGTAAGAGTAGCACCCATCTAATAACCCTAGGCTTAGCATCTTTCTTCGTCATAAGGTACTTAATAACATCATGATCAGTATGAATGGTAACTTTTGAGTCCACAATATAAGGTCAAAACTTATCACAAGCAAAGACGACGTCTAGGAATTCTTTTTCAGTAGTAGCATATTCCTTTGAGCGATATCAAGAGTCTTACTAGCATAATGGATAACATTTAACTTTTTGTCAATTTGTTGCCCAAGGACAGCACCTACAGCAAAATCACTAGCATCAACCATTATTTCAAAGGGTAAACTCCAATCAGGTGGTTGACCGATAGGAGCTGTAGTTAAAGCCTTCTTTAGAGTTTCAAAAGCTTCCTTACAATCATCATCAAAGACAAAGGGTACATCTTTTTGAAGAAGATTAGCGAGGGGTTTTGATATCTTAGAGAAATCTTTAATAAACCTTCTATAGAAACCATCATGACCAAGGATACTACGAATACCTTTGATGTCTCTTGGGCAGGGCATTTTCTCAATTGCCTCAACTTTAGCTCTATCAACTTCTATGCCTCTTTCTGAAACCTTATGTCTAAGTACAATCCCTTCATTCACCAGGAAGTAACATTTCTCCCAATTAAGAACAAGATTAGTTTCTTCACATCTCTGCAAAACTTTATCGAGGTTGTGCAGGCAATTATCAAAAGAAGTTCCATAGACGGAGAAGTCATCCATGAACACTTCCACAATTTCCTCACAAAAACCATGAAAGATAGCAGACATGCATCTTTGAAAAGTAGCAGGAGCATTACATAAACCAAAAGGCATACGTCTATAAGCATAGGTTCCATAAGGGCATGTAAAAGTAGTTTTTTCCTGATCTTGTTGTTTAACAACAATTTGAGAGAAACCAGAATATCCATCAAGAAAACAAAAATGGGTCTTTTTAGACAACCTTTCTAGCATTTGATCAATAAAAGGAAGTGGGTAATGATCTTTCTTAGTAACTTTGTTAACTTTCCTGAAGTCAATGCACATTCTATAGCCCACTACTATTCTTTGGGAAATAAGCTCATCATTATCATTAGGGACAACGGTAATTCCTCCCTTTTTAGGGACACAATGAACAGGACTAACCCATTCACTATCAGCAATAGGGTAAATAATACCAGCATCAAGGTGTTTCAATACCTCATTTCTTACCACTTCCTTCATCTTAGGATTTAAACGCTGTTGGTGCTCTACCACTGGCTTTGCATCTGTTTCTATATTGATAGCATGCTGACATATAGTAGGAGAAATCCATTTTAAATCATCCAGAGTGTAGCCCATAGCTCTTCGGTGTTGCTTCAATACCACCAATAGCCTTTCTTCTTCCTTCCCTAAAAGTTTAGAGCTAATAATAACAGGATAAATCTTATTATCATCAATGTAAGCATATTTAAGATCGCCAGGTAAAGGTTTTAGATCGAAGACCGGATCCTTCTTAGGCAGCAACGTGGTACCCAAGTCTTCTACATGCAAGTTATGCTTAAGCATCTTAGGTTGACGACGGAGAATTTCGTCAATCTCATTTCTTTCTTCCATGAAGATTTCACTTTCATGATCTTCCATAAATTGCTGCAAAGCATTGTGAGGAGCAAGAGAAATAGAAGCAAGTTGTTCAACTCTAAAATCCTCATTATGGGTTTCATTTTCACAAGGTTCTTTAGTAAATTTTGAAAAATTAAACTCATAATATTCCCCATGAAATTTAGTCAAGATTTTCTCCCTTTTGCAGTCTATAAAAGCTCCACAAGTACTCAAGAAAGGTCTACCAAAAATGATGGGATAAGTTTTACTAGCAACTGAACCAAGTACTAGAAAGTCAACAGGATATTTAATCTTACCACAAAGAACTTCTACATCCCGCACAATACCAATTGGAGAGACGGTCTCTCTATTAGCAAGGTGAATAACCACATAAATCTCTTCCAGTTCGCAAGGCCTGATTTCATGCATAATTTCTTTGTAAAGTTCATAAGGAATATCACTTAAACTTGCACCGATATCATATAAACCATAATAACAATGATCACCAATTCTAACAGAAAGCACAGGGACACTAGCCTTTTTAGTTCTATTAGGATGTGAGACAATATTAGAAGCATCCTCACAAACTTTTAGTGACAAGATCTTTCACAATTGCTACAACAGGTTCAATGTTTATTTTTTCATCAGGTTTTATAGTTCTCTTTGCACTTTTATTGATTACACTTGTTATCATAGGATGATACTTTACCTTATCCGGGAAGGGTATTTTCTCGATATAAGGTTCAGGTAAGATGTGATCAATAGTGCAAAATTTAGTACTCCCAACAGGAACACAATCAACAATATCTTTATATGGTGCGTGGTACTTGTCCCATCCCTTTTTCAGAATTTCAATATAAGCAGCAAAAGCCTTAAAACAATTTGTAATAACTTGAGAGTCTAGACCATAAGCATTTTTAATATTTTGAAAGTCATTAGTTCCCATAAAAGATTCAATGCATTCATAATCATAATTTATACCTGACTTTCTTCCTTTGTCATTCTCCCATGCTTCAACATTGTCTTGAACACGGTCTAGAAGATCCCATTTAGCTTCTTCTTCCATGCGTGTAAATGATCCAGCACAAGAAGCATCCAATAAATCCTTATCATGAAGAGAAAGCCTTGCATAAAAGTTATTAATAATAATATTGTTGGGGAGCTCATGAATGGGACATTTGAGCATTAGTAACTTCAATCTCCCCCAAGCTTGAGATGGACTCTCTCCATCAAGAGGACAAAAGTTGTATATTTGATCCTGATCTTTATGAATCTCACTAGGAGGATAAAACTTTGAATAAAAGAGAGGTACTATTTCCTCCCATTCAAGAGCTTGACCATTCTTCAGCAGCTTATACCATTCCTCGGCTCTTCCTTTCAGTGATAATGAGAATAACTTCTTCTTGACTTGATCTGTTGTAATACCTGCACACTTAAACAACCCGCATAATTCGTGTATAAAGAGCAAATGATCACCATGATGGACAGTTCCATCTCCAACATAATAGTTATCCATCACACGATCAATAATTCTTGTAGGTATTTTAAAAGTATCACTCTCAGCAGGTGGTGGTTCATCTACTACCTTAGCAGTGGTAGTAGCATTACGAAATAAGAAACTCAGTGAATTATCCATATTTAAAGCAAGTAACATAAGTAAACAATACTCACAGTAGAAGTTTCCTTTACCAGTTCCACTCTCCAATAGCTCTTCACTCCCCGGCAACGGTGCCAGAAAATAGTCTTGATGACCCACAAGTATAGGGGGTGTATCGCAGTATTTTTGATAAGTAAGAGTGTCGAACCCAATGAGGAGCGGAAGGTGCTGGCGAGTGGCTAGGAGCAGGAATTCTCTATTAATACTTAGCAAACGGATTTTTAGGGTTTTTTGATAATGCAGGGAAATAAAGTACGATTAAATAAAAGACAATAAGAATAAATGCAGCAAGTGGCCCAATCCTTTCTTTAGCAAAGGACAAGCCGGTTGTATTACTTAAGATGACCAAACGTTCTTGATGACACATGGGAATATCATCAAGTGCTTTCGCTTCATATAGTTGATTAATCTTCTCTAGTTTTCTAAGTGTTGTGTGGGTGAACCTGTGCTAATGTACCAACCTTCCTAGGACTAATACATACTTGTGATTATACCCCTTGCAAGCATCTGCAAGTACAAGAAAGTAATTAAGGTTGAAACCTAACCACAACTTTAAACTCTAAGACCCTGACATCCCTTGTGCAATGGTTTCCTAACGGGGGTTCAAGTTTCTTTCACTCCGGTAACCCCTACGATTAGTAGCCAAATACACAATGCATTCCCCTAGGCCCATATAGGTGAAGTGTCATGTAGTCGACGTTCACATGACACCACTAGAAGAAGTACACCACAACTTAAATATCAAACTATTGGATCTTTCTCAACACAATTCCACTACTAACAACATGACTTCTCCCATGTCCTCAAGAACGAAACGAACTACTCACAAGACATCATATGGATCATGATCAGAGATGAAATAAGGATGTATAACAATCTGAACATAAAAAACAATTCAATGGTTCACTCAATAGCATCAACTACAAGGAGTAATCAACACCGGGAAAGTTTCCCCTAAGAACTATGCAATATTCAACCCAATTTTTACAGCGGTATGGAGGTGGTGATGATGGTGCTGGTGGAGATGATGGTGGTGATGATGATGATGATCTTGATGAAGTCCAGCTTGATGGTGGTGTTGATGGCGACGATCTCCCCTCTCCGGGAAGGAATTCCCTCGGCAGAATTATGTCTGCCAGAGAGATCTTTCTCTCTCGGTGTTTTCTGCCCCGCAGAGGTGGCGGAATCTTTCTGTGGTCGCTCCCTGAGTCTTAGGGTGAAAGGATAGAGATGTCGCCTAGAGGGGAGTTAACAGGAAATTTCAAAACTATTACGGTTTTGGCTTGATAGAATGCGGAATTAAACTAACGTTTATTTTACAAGCACAAAACCTAAATACACTAGGCTCAACTAAGTGTACCGACAACAAGTTAAGCTAAGCAAGATAGCACAAGATAAATATACCACAAGTGATAAGAAAGATATAAGTACCTCAAGCTCGATGGCTATCACAAGGAAAGTAAGCTCGGGTATAGAGATAACCGAGGCACGCGGAGACGAAGATGTATTCCCGTGTTCCCTTACAAGTAAGGTACGTCACGTTGGAGAGGTGTGGGATTCCACGAAGGATTTCCCAGCGCCACAAAGGCTCACCTTCTTATCCGAGTCTATCCCACGAAGGAATAAGCCCTTTACTTATGGTTAGATTTTCCTCCACTCTGGAGATGGCAAGCTCCACAACCACTTCACAAGCTCCACAAAGGAGAAGCCCGGGTCTCTTCACAATCTTCCACGAAGAGGACCTCGCGGCACCAACCGCCAAGCCAACTAGGAGATCACCCTCCAAGAGCAACAAGCTCATGGTCTCTCACTAGAAAAAATTGTAGTGGAGAGCTCAACACTTATGCAAGAATGCAAAGCAAGAACACCAAGGGCGTTCAAATCCGTCACTCTCAAATCCCACCAAAGCAACAAGTGCTAGGGAGGAATAAGAGAGGAAGAACAATGGTGGAAATCAACAAATGACTTCAAGATCTAGATCCAATGCGTTCCCCTCACTTAGAGGAGGAATTGATTGGTGGGGATTGTAGATCTAGATCTCCTCTTCCAAAGCCCTCAAAAAGATGCAAGAATCATAGGAGGGAAGGGTGAGGGAGCAAGCACAAGAGGGTCAACAATGGAGGTCAATTTCATGGTCAAGAACACCCAAAAACGTTAGGGGAAGAACCCCCTTTTATAGGGGAAAGAAAATATGACTGTTGGGAGAAATCTGCGCAAACCCGGTTTGAAGTTCGGTTGAACCGGCCCAAAAACTGGACGGTCCGGTATCAGGCTCGGTTGAATCCCGGTTTGAATCCGGTTGAATCCTGGTTTGAACCCGGTTGAATCTCGGTTGAACCGGATCTAACCAGGAAGGGGTACAGAGAGTAATCCCGGCTAGACTCGGTTCTGAAACCGGGCATCCCGGTATGAATCCCGGTTGAGTCCCGGTTGAACCGGATCTGAAACAGACTTCACTAAAAACGCAATAACTTTTGCATCCGGACTCCGATTTCGATGATCTTGGACTTGTTTTGACAAGGACAACAATCTATACAAGATGGTGTTGAGAAACATCATAGTCCGACAAAGGAGGATAGAACCAAATGAATAAAGGTATGAAGCTTCCCAATAAGAAGAACCGATAAAACCTTCAAACTTAAAAACGCCATAGAAGATGCATACGAATTCCGTTTTCGATGAACTTGGGCTTGTTGAAGAGCTAGAAACAAGATAAAGAACCTCACATGGAGAAACATCAAGAAGCAACAAAATAGGAAGATGCAAAGTATGCAAAGGATTGAGCTCCCTATGACGATGTGATCAAGTTACCCAATCGAAAGCCCTTCTTGATAGTGCGGCTATCTATCCTATAACCCGGTCTCCCAACAACCACCTTGAGAACGGTAAAAGGAAAACCTAGCAAGGCCATACCTTTGCCTTGAGCATCCTGCTTGATCTTGATGAAAACGCTTCAAGCTCCATCCAAGCCGGAATGCATCACTTGATCATTGTTGCTTCGTGAAGACTCGTAATTTGCTCCCCCATACACCACTATGGGATAGATTCATTAAGACACATCTTCACATGTCCATTATCACCAATATGGATGGCAAGATTCAAGCAAATGATCTTCTCGAGATGCTTATCTTGAACTTGCCCTTCTCAAACTTTGATGACGATCACCACTTGATGTCATCCTCTCATTGGCTATATGAGATCTTCACTTTTGAAGCATTCCCATGGAAAGATACCTATCACATATAGAAAACGCAAAGGAACATATATAATGGGTTAGTTCATGATGCATAAATGACAAGGCTTACCATACCACAAGATCCATGTGGTACATTCTTTATGCTTCATGTGTTGACCAACTTGAAATCACGCTTCACTCTTTGTATTGGTCAACCAAGTATCTTCTCATGCTCCATCTCAATACCTTGAGGTACATAAAGAATTCTTCATTTGATTAGATGCTCTAAAACTTAGTCAACCATAGCTCAACTAATGAGGCTATCATGACACCGGCTTAGAGCCATATCTTGAATTCTTCTATTGAGATCACACTCTCAAGATCTTGAACATATCATATTCTTCTCTTCAATTTGATGATCTTGATTCCAAAACTCAAGGTATATCTTTATCTTCATGGCATCCATACTTGAATCCAACATATGGACTACATGCATGACCTATGGAATATTCCTTCATATAAAACTCAATGAAAACATTAGTCCATAGGGATTGTCATTAATCACCAAAACCACACATAGGGGTAATTACCCTTTCAATCTCCCCCATTTTGGTAATTGATGACAATCACAACAAGAGGGTTTATATAATGAATATTAGAAGCAAGTATGCAACTTATCCGAGAAATAAGTTGTATACAAGAGGTTGTATTTGATATGGTTAAGTAACACAAAGATACTAGCCCATATAAAAACCAATTCTACTCACACAAACTACAACTAATGCAAGAGATGTGAGTAGAACCAACATATATAGAGCAAACTCCCCCGCAATATATGCACGTGTGATGAACTTGAATTTCATTGCATACATTGTCAAGCATAATCTTTGGGAGAGTTTCCACTAGATATTCAACCATGCAATACATAAAAAATATGAAATGCATGAAAGGCAAACAATTAAGAACAAACCAATCTTAAGTAGAAACCCATTTCCCTTAAAACCCTCTAAACTTCTCCCCCATTGACAACAAGTGCCAAAATGGATGACAAAGTTAGAAGGCCAATATAGTTCAAGTTCCTCCCAAGGTGTGCATTTCTCATAATATGAGTGAAATCATATGCACATATCCAATGATGAAAACTTGGAGGAAATCAACTATATTGAGGATCAAATATTGCTAAAAGGATAACAAGGTGAAGAAACTTCAACGGATGAAGCAAGCAATCAAAAGATCCAAATAATCAAATGGACAAATAGTGATCTAATTGAAATAAGGAAGCTCCACAAGGTTTGTGCATAAATGATTTGTTTCATTTGAATATAATATGCACAAACATGGAATCCTCACTCCCTTTATATCATTTAGAACACAACCAAGATACAAGGAGTATAGATATAAATCAATACACTTGTCAAGACAAGCTTAAGTTCAAAAGAAACCAAATATGAGATATGAGTGCGCGAAGATGCAATAAAAGTAAACCGAGCACTCATAAATCAAGACCTTACCAATACCATTAAAAACTAAGCGGATAAGTGAGATGGTTGGCAAAAGGCGAGGATATCAAGGCGAGATAGTAACACTCTTGTGTATATAAGTTTCTAAGTGGGAAAACATGAGAATAATCCACAAAGAGACATCCACACATAAGAGGTTGATAAAAAACAAGAGAACATGATATCCAAGAGGAAGTCATAAGATATACCAAAAAAAGATATTTTTCTTAAGTGCATATATAGCCCATGGATCTATTTTCTCTCATGGTATATCAAAGAACTTCACCAAATAAAAAGAAAAACCTCAAAAACATCACAACTAACACTAATGGAACTAATGCTAGTT
This sequence comes from Avena eriantha, assembly GCA_910589775.1. Taxonomy (NCBI): domain Eukaryota; kingdom Viridiplantae; phylum Streptophyta; class Magnoliopsida; order Poales; family Poaceae; genus Avena; species Avena eriantha. Next base: position 357,147,096 of record OU342743.1, read on the forward strand.
GGGATATTTTGAGAAAGGCAACAAGTATCAAAAGGAAGGATTCAATGCAATTTCAACAATATTTCACATGAGAGTACCCTAAGTAATTGATATGCAATAAATTGCTATAAGGCATATTTGGAATTGGTGAATCATGAACATGATTTTATATACTTCCCAAAATATGCATCATCTCAAATTACTCACATAAGCAATAAGGATAGAGAAGCATTTCAAAGATCCTTGCAAGAACCACAACATTTACAAACAAATAAATTCATGCCAAGATGTAACCTACAAGAGATTGGATGGAAGAATAGTATGCATGAATAAGATACTTGTTATCGAGATAGCAATGGTATGATGTAGTATATAAGAATTTTTCGATCATCCTAGCTTGGCTCCAATTATCATGTGGTGACAACACCTTCCTTATAGATTAGACAAGCATCCATTGCATCTCCAATGTACCTAAAACAACATTCAAGTACATCTTGGTCCCCAAACTTATTGGGTCCAAAGAGGTTAGACTAACCACAACACATAGGACATACTCCACAAAAATATGTGCATATTTAGAGATGAAATTTGAACTTCATGCACATCATAGCCATTTAAGGATTTGATGGAGTATACCCTATATATTGGATCAAAGAAAGCAAAATATGATATAAGATATACATTTAGTAAACATGCATGCACGAGACTTTCAAGAACCAACAAAGATATAATTTGGAAAAAAACACCAAAAAAATTCAAGAAGGCATACAAGGTGTGACAAAACACATTTGTTGTCCAAACTATATCAGAGAATCAAATCAACACAAGATTTGTTCAACAAAGTTCAATAAATGAACCAAGCAAAAACTATAGAGCATAAAAGATGAGATAAAAACATAAATGCTCAAATATTTATCTCATTCAAGCAAATAACATAGAGAAGAAAGAATGAGATAACAAACTCCCAAAAGAGCAAGGTTTCAACAAATAAACCAAACCCTTAAACACTTTTCACAATGGCACAAGGTTTCGAGAAAAAAAGGTTTGTCTTCCACTAAAAGCACATTTGATAATAATCAAAAACACCATCAAAGAGATGTTCAAAAGCCAAGGAAGACAATGGGAGCCACAACAATTTTTGGAAAGAAAAAAGGCAATAGGAGGTGACATCCAAGATGAAGATGAACCACAAATGTTAGCACACCCAAGTATATCAATTGTCGAAGATAATTAGTGTATTGGAATTTTTTTCCGGTGGTATATTGCACGGATATTAAAGATAAATCTTCACAATAAAAAGCATGGGATAGGAATAAAAAGATTAAGCACTATGCAAAGATAGAGATTCTTGATAGCTTCAACTAGTCACACAATCATGCAAAGCAATGATTATAATAACTTGAAGCAAATGGTCTCCCAAATAGGATATAGAGATATTCATGTGAGGAAGGCCACACCAAGAATTTCTTACTCAAGCAAAGACCGAAAAGATGAGCAATAAAAGCTTCTAACAAAAATTAGGACCTTGTTTGAGCTAACATGCCAGCTAGATACAAGATAATCAACAATATCAACTCTAAGTGGCACCACCTCATATGTTCACATTTCCTAGGATTGTGATATGCAAAAGAAGCATATTACTCCCCCATAATGTGGTATTCAATTTTTTGTTAATAAGAGGAAAACCAACCTCAACTTTAGATAATTAATGGACATTTAGAATTTGAATTTCTCATGAGTATGACACACCACATAGTGACTAGATAATCTTGCACTATCAATACTAAGTGGTAGTACTCATGTACACACATTTTAAGGTATGAGAGATGCGCGAGGCATATCACTCCCCCAAAATGGGATGTTCCATTAACCACTCGAAAAGAGCCAAATAAGATATCATCAAGATGCATTAGAGGCTCAAAACAAAACACACGATTAAATGATGTGCCAAACACCTAGACATACTTGAATACACAAAATAAGAAAGCATGAGGCACAACAAATACAAACACATACTTGGTACAAGACCAAAACATGTAAAGGGGCAAGTAACTTACAATATAAAGAGTTGAGTTCGAGTTACCGCAAAGAGGCGCATTGGTTATATGGTAGGGAGATGATAATCCTTATAACTTGGCTTTATAAAATATAATATATGAAGATCCCTTAATTCTTCATGAGTTAGCCAAGTCTCCAATGCCCTCCACAAACACCTATTGATCAAGTTTGAGCTTGTTGGTCCCCAGCCAAGTTGGGTCCTAAGAGGTTAGTCACAATAGGCTTGGCAACCCAAATGGTTCTTTTCTTAACACCACTTTGAGTTCCAACCAACTTGGTAAACACATTGCCATCCTTATCCTTCCCAAGAGAATAATCATCATCAACAACGATAGGGTTAGATAAGGTACCATTTGAACATGAAGATGCCAAGTGTCCCTTCTCACGACATATGCAGCAACAAGTGCTCCCCTTTCTCTTCTTTATTGATTTATTGTCTTGGGGTGCCTTATCTTGATTCTTCTTGGGAAGTGGCCTAGCTTCAACTTGAGGTTGAGATTTGGCTTGACCTTGAACTTGTGGCCGCTTCCCTTGTTGCTTCTCATTCAAGTGATTTTTCTTCAATGGACAAGATCTTACATGATGTCCTACAACCTTGCACTTGAAGCAAATAATCTTGGCCAAATCCTTGACTTGGTCTTGGCCCTTCTTCTTGTTGATCTTGGACTTGTTCTTGTTATTGGAGTTGAATCCAAGTCCACTTTTATCATTGGGGTATTTTTGCACACTCAAAATATTATCGAGTGTGGATTTGCCTTCATGACTCTTTTTCAAGTCTTTCTTCAAAGAAGTGACTTGGGCCTTGAGCTCTTTGATTTCCTCTACATGGTTAGTATAAATAGAGGTACTAGAGGAAGTAAAAGCTTCATTGTTAGAGCAATAGGGCAAAGAAAGTAATCCAACACAAGGTTTATCACTAGTATGACTAGAAGGATCACTAGGACTAGCACATGTCAAACTAGAATTTTGATTAGAAGTTGTGCTAATGTCCAAAAGAGGCTCACAAGATGTTACCTTAGTGATACTTGCCTCACGAGCTAATTTTAGCCCATGATAGGAGATTAGAAGATCATTATGAGAGCCCGAGAGCATTTCATGACTCTCTTCCAATTTCCTATACTTGCTAGTTAGCAACTCAAGTTGAGCCCTTAACTCAACATTCTCATTTAACATAGATGCTTCACAAGAATTAGAGTTAGTAGCACTAGCATCATTAATAAAAATTTCATTTTCAATCTCATAATATTTATTTTTTTGTGTGAGGAGACAATTAGTGTGCTTCTCCTCGGAAAGCTCTTGCTTAAGGATATGGAATCTACGACTCCCATCATCAAGTTGGAAATCCAACTCCTCTATTGTTTCCGTTTGTTTAGTTATGGTGTCCATAACGTGTTTGAGACAAGCAACGGCCTTATTATTACCACGAAGAGAGGTACACAAAAAAGTTAACTCAAGCACAAGAGCACTAGTATCCTCATCAAGGTCATCATCACTATCATCATTATCATTGCTATTATCTAGAGAACATATGTTGGGATCCAAAGTAGGAGATACCTTTGATCCTCTTGCCATAAGGCACATGTGAGCACGGGAGGTTGAAGATGAGGATATTCTTGAATCTTCATTCATGATCGTGTCTTGCTCCATAGGGTGTTTGATTTCCTCTACATTGTTAGATACACAACTAGAGGAAATAGAAGCATTTTGTTTATTGGAACAAGAACAATCAAGCATATCATCTACACTAGTACTCAAATAATTTCTAGACAATATGCAAGGACTAGAACCACAAGGGGATATATAATTATCGTTGCAAGAAGTGCTTAAGTCCAAACTCTCTACACCATTAGCATTTATAGAACATGAATCGTTGGTGTAAAGAGAACCACTACCATCATTACATATGATTTATCCACTCACCATGACATTACCTTGTGACTTGTAAAATGTAGGTGAAGTGGAGGGAATTGAAATTTCATCACGGCCGGAGGTGGAAGCCACTTGGAGATCTTCATGATGTGAAGGAGAAGAGAGCTCCTTGGAGATACCACCGACCCTATGAGAAATGGACCCACCAAATATTTATTTAAGCTTGGTCCACATCTCATGAGATGACTTGCGCTTCACAATCGTCAAGCACAAATTAACTGTGGGGCTCAAGGAGAAAAATAGCTTCTTAGATACTTGAGCTTCGAGATGTAAATTTTTCTCATCCTCTAAAGATAGATTTTGAGGATCCATCGGAGGAGAAAAACCTACATCTAGAAATCGCTCAATATTTGGACACAAGGTCCGAAGATTACAAAGCAAGAAATTTCTCCACAAAATATAATTTGTACCATCAAAGATAATTGTGTCATTGTGCACTATACTACTAGCCGACATCTTTACACTCTAGGCGGTGAAGCCTAAACAAGGAGAGACCTTGCTCTGATACCAATTGAAAGGATAGAGATGTCGCCTAGAGGGGGGTTGAATAGGAAATTTCAAAACTATTACGGTTTTGGCTTGATAGAATGCGGAATTAAACTAACGTTTATTTTACAAGCACAAAACCTAAATACACTAGGCTCAACTAAGTGTACCAACAACAAGTTAAGCTAAGCAAGATAGCATAAGATAAATATACCACAAGTGATAAGCAAGATATAAGTACTTCAAGATCGATGGCTATCACAAGGAAAGTAAGCTCGGGTATAGAGATAACCGAGGCACGCGGAGACGAATATGTATTCCCGTGTTCCCTTACAAGTAAGGTACGTCACGTTGGAGAGGTGTGGGATTCCACGAAGGATTTCCCAATGCCACGAAGGCTCACCTTCTTCTCCGAGTCTATCCCATGAAGGAATAAGCTCTTTACTTATGGCTAGCTTTTCCTCCACTCCGGAGATGGCAAGCTCCACAACCACTTCACAAGCTCCACAAAGGAGAAGCCCGGGTCTCTTCACAATCTTCCACGAAGAGGACCCCGCGGCACCAACCGCCAAGCCAACTAGGAGGTCACCCTCCAAGAGCAACAAGCTCACGGTCTCTCATTAGAACAAATTGTAGTGGAGAGCTCAACACTTATGCAAGAATTCAAAGCAATAACACCAAGGGCGTTCAAATCCCTCACTCTCAAATCCCACCAAAGCAACAAGTGCTAGGGAGGAATAAGAGAGGAAGAACAATGGTGGAAATCAACAAATGACTTCAAGATCTAGATACAATGGGTTCCCCTCACTCAGAGGAGGAATTGATTAGTGGGGATTATAGATCTAGATCTCCTCTTCCAAAGCCCTCAAAAAGATGCAAGAATCATACGAGGGAAGGGTGAGGGAGCAAGCTCAAGAGGGTCAACAATGGAGGTAAATTTTGTGGTCAAGAACACCCAAAAACATTGGGGGAAGAACCCCGTTTTATAGGGGAAAGCAAATATGACTGTTGGGAGAAATCTGCGCGAACCTGGTTTGAAGTTCGGTTGAACCGGCCCAAAAACCAGACGGTCCGGTATCAGGCTTGGTTGAATCCCGGTTTGAACCCGGTTGAATCCTGGTTTGAACCCGGTTGAATCTCGGTTGAACCGGATCTAACCAGGAAGGGGTACAGAGAGTAATCCCGGCTAGACTCGGTTCTGAAACCGGGCATTCCGGTATGAATCCTGGTTGAGTCCCGGTTGAACCGGATCTGAAACAGACTTCACTAAAAACGCAATAACTTTTGCATCCGGACTCCGATTTCGATGATCTTGGACTTGTTTTCACGAGGACAACAAGCTCTAGAAGATGGTGTGGAGAAACATCATAGTCCGACAAAGGAGGATAGAACCAAATGAATAAAGGTATGAAGCTTCCCTATAAGAAGAACCGGTAAAACCTTCAAACTCGAAAACGCCATAGAAGATGCATACGAATTCCGTTTTCGATGAACTTGGGCTTGTTGAAGAGCTAGCAACAAGCTCAAGAACCTCACATGGAGAAACACCAGGAAGCAAAAAAAATAGGAAGATGCAAAGTATGCCAAGGATTGAGCTCCCTATGACGATGTGATCAAGTTACCCAACCGAAAGCCCCTCTTGATAGTGCGGCTATCTATCCTATAACCCGGTCTCCCAACAACCACCTTGAGACTGGTAAAAGGAAAACCTAGCAAGGCCATACCTTTGCCTTGCACATCCCGCTTGATCTTCATGACAACGCTTCAAGCTCCATCCAAGCCGAAATGCATCACTTGATCATTGTTGCTTCTTGAGGACTCGTAATTTTCTCCCCCATACACCACTATGGGATAGATTCATTAAGACACATCTTCACATGTCCATTATCACCAATATGGATGGCAAGATTCAAGCAAATGATCTTCTCGAGATGCTTATCTTGAACTTGCCCTTCTCAAACTTTGATGACGATCACCACTTGATGTCATCCTCTCATGGGCTATATGAGATCTTCACTTTTGAAGCATTCCCATGGAAAGATACCTATCCCATATAGAAAACGCAAAGGAACATATATAATGGGTTAGTTCATGATGCATAAATGACAAGGCTTACCATACCACAAGATCCATGTGGTACATTCTTTATGCTTCATGTGTTGACCAACTTGAAATAACTCTTCACTCTTTGTATTGGTCAACCAAGTATCTTCTCATGCTCCATCTCAATATCTTGAGGTACATAAAGAATTCTTCATTTGATTACATGCTCTAAATCTTAGTCAACCATAGCTCAACTAATGAGGATATCATGACACCGGCTTAGAGCCATATCTTGAATTCTTCTATTGAGATCACACTCTCAAGATCTTGAACATATCATATTCTTCTCTTCAATTTGATGATCTTGATTCCAAAACTCAAGGTATATCTTTATCTTCATGGCATCCATACTTGAATCCAACATATGGACTACATGCATGACCTATGGAATATTCCTTCATATAAAACTCAATGAAAACAGTAGTCCATAGGGATTGTCATTAATCACCAAAACAACACATAGGGGCAATTACCCTTTCATAGGGTTTCATGAGGATAATATACGCCAGAGGGGAGAGCCAGGGGTGGACCAGGGCGGCACACCACCTAGTGGCGCGGCCTAGGGTGGCCTGGGTCAGGGGGTGGTGTGGCCCCCCTGTGGCCCATCTCCGCTTCCCCTTCTGTGTTTCTTCGTCTTCTGGAAAAATAGGATTTTCCATGTATTTTCCCGGATTTTCTGATCTTCGTGAGTTTTGCCTCCAAACAGCACCTTTTCCATTAGAATCCTGACTGCAGCGGTCCATGCTCCAAAAGTCATCAACCATGCAAAAACAGATGAAATAACATAAGTATCATCTCTTAATATGAAATATATCAATGAATAACAGTAAATTATGATATAGAATAGTGATGCAAAATGGATGTATCAAGACCTTGTGGTAGAATCACAAAAGGAGAGATCGTCAAGCGGATGATAGAATCCAAATCAAGGAAAGAGTGGAAACCAAGTAGAATCCTTGACACGGAGAGACCTATCACTACTAGAATCCTTGACACGGAGAGACCAAACACATGAGGAGGGTCTTGACAACTTGGAGAAGTGCACCTACTCCAAGGCCTTGTACAAGTCATACATAAACTATAGAGATGCCACATGCCTCAATTCATCATCATATCTACCAAGATCTAAACCACAAGTGGCTATTTATAGTACTAGCAGCGAAGGTGTAGGTTGAGGGAATAATCTAGGGCATCAAACCCAAAATAGTGCGCACACTAGTGTTTTCAGCAACAAGTTCGGCAATGCCGGTTCTGCCACCGAAATGTTTTGGTGGGCATCGGTTAGATTCAATGGGCGTCGGTTTAGGATACTGGGCTATATGCTAATATTCCCAAGTGCACTTTTGCTAAAGACAAGTTGATTTTTCTTGGTTTTGGTTGTCTCTTCGAATGGTATGAAAGTCGATACTTCTAAGGTCAAAGACACACAAGATTGGCCTATTCCCACAAATGTGAGTGAACTTCGAAGTTTTCATGGATTGGTAGGTTTCTATTGTCAATTTGTGAAAGATTTTTCTACCTTTGTTTGGGTCAAAGCACAACAAGTCCTTTGATGAGCTCAAATAGAGACTCACTGGAGCACTTGTTAGGGGTGACCCCTTAGGGTTGTCCGATCTTTCATGAATCTCCATGGAAATCAAGGTGAAGGCGAGTGGGAGTGAGGGAGAGGAGGTGACATGGGTATACCCTACAGGTACTCGAGCTTGGTATATACGGCCTGGATACAACGGAAGCCCATGGTGTTGCCAAGGCCCAAATAGAGAACTCGAGTAGCCTACAGACTCTTGTTGCTTGAAGAACAAGAAGAAGCTAAAGATAGAAAGTTCAAAGGGAAAAACCCTAACCTGTAACCGACTCGACCTGCTACCCGAGACCTAGCCTATCTATATAAAGGCTAGGAGGGGGCGGCGTGGAGGACACACGCAACCCTAGTTTCCACAACCCTCGCCAGATTGCATCTACGCACCATTGTAATCCTTGATTCCTTCAATAATTCCACAAGCAGACAAGCAAAAGTAGGGACCTCTACAAGGCCTGAACCTGGGTAAATCTTCGAGTCCCCCGTGTGCTTGTTTGCTAGCCGATAGATGTCTCCAGCTCTCCGTCCTTCTCCAAAACCCAAGTCCATAACAATGGGCATTGATGAGTTAAACCCTCGTCAATTGGCATCGTCTGTGGGAATTGGGAGTGCTGATGTTGCGGCTTCTTCGGCCCCATCAACTGCGATCTACAACTCCGCAATAGCGGAGATTCGCCAGCTCTTCGGCGCGTTCGACTTCACCGTCCACACGCCGGCCACTCGCCCGACTTTCGAGTCCGTGGGCGATGGAATCAGCTTGGCGATCGGGAGCTTCTGCTTCCAAGTTGGTCAGATGGGCACGCTTCGCATGCCCGACCAGCCGATGATACCGTTGATTACTCCGGCATCGTGGTTTCCCCCACTGATCGGCACACTCAGCAAACTCAATGCCTTGACAACAGTCGAGAATACGGATAGCGACAGCAGTCGCGAATCCGATCTGGGCGATCTGGCAACTGAAGATGGAGCCTACGATTCCAGATCTGAAAGTTGTGGGAGCAACAGCTTCCCCAACCACTTCATGTGCGCCGTCATCAACGCAGGCGACTCCTCCGCCAATCGCGACAACACGGGCAACGACAGCCACGGAGCTGACCCGCCAAATGGCGGCATACCCAATGGTGGACCACTGCCAAACGGCGGACCACCGCCAAACGGCGCCCCCGTCAACAACGGAGGAGCAGTCAAACCTCCAACTATAATAAACGAGCAGACTGGCGAACGCGTCGTGATCAGGCTCAACGAACTCGAGTGGGCTCGCTGCCGTGATGCCCTACGGGGCAACCCTCTACCCTTTGGCTCCTCGCAAGAACTTCTGATGGGCTACCATTGGCTCCTGAAGGAGGAATTCAAGTGCCAAGTGCAAACAATCGCGCAACTCGAGGCGCGCAAAAAGGTGGCAGATGAGTCGAGTCTTCGACGTGCTAGGCTCTCCTCCCACGGAGGATCCTCCTCAAAGGGCAACGAGCACATCGCACACAAGAGGCAATCCTGGATGGCCCATCTCACCGAGAAAGAACGCATAGAAGCTGCAAAGGTCCTCGACTTCAGCTCTATGACAGTCGACACACGGGGCAATGTGGTCCCAAACACGCCACAAGCTGCAGTGATGGCAGCCACCATGTACCTCCTAAACAACCAACCGCCAGCTGGAGATCCCCGAGCCGTCATGCACCGATCTATGATCGCGGGCTTGGGACTAGTCGAGGCCGCCCTCGACAAGGAGCCAACACCGGAGCCGAAGAAAGGCAAGGCTCTAGCTAAACGCTACTCCTCGCCCTCCTCCAGCGATGATAGTCACGACCTGTCTCGACGCCGCCGCTCACGGCGACATGATCATGACTACGACGCGCGTGATGACATCACATAGCGCAAGATCGATAAGTCAAGGGCGCGACGTGCCTGATCGACTGACTCAGAAGACGAAGATGTGGAGCTCTGTAGCGCTACATGCTTCAGCAGGGCCATCAGGCAAAAGCGAATGCCCAAGGGGTTTAAGCTCCCATCAGAGAACCCGAAGTTTGACGGTCTGCAGGACCCGAAAATCTGGTTGGAGGACCACATCTCCTCCGTCAGGCTTCATGGTGGAAGTCGAAGCACGTCCATGCAGTGCCTGCAGCTACAGTTGCAGGGCGCCACCCGAGCATGGCTCAACAACCTCCCACACGGATCCATTCGCAGTTGGGAAGAGCTGGTTTATAGCTTTGTGCGCAACTTCAAAGGCACATACAAAAGGCCCGCGTCAATCGAAGAGCTGAGGTGCTGCCAGCAAAGATCGGGCGAATCGCTACGCTCGTACATCCATAGGTGGTCCATCATCAAGAACTCCGCAGAAAATATCTCGGAGGACCGCGCAATCGACGCATTCAATGGCGGCGTTCGCTGCATAGAGCTCATGGAGGATCTGGGCCGCTCGAAGCCGAAGACCATCGACCACCTGATGGAAATCGTGAATCGGTGGGCTGACAGAGAGGATTCGGTGAAGAATCACGTTCATTCCGACGAGGAAGCAGAACTCGAGCGCACACGCGATCGCCGAAGCAAACGGCGAATGTGCATCTATGATGATCGTGACGATGTCAACATGGTCGCAGCCGGCTACGCCGACAGGCGCGACGACAACTGCAACAGCGGCTACCGCAGTGGTGGATACCGCGACTCCGGGAAAACCACACAAGTATGGCAGCGCCGCAATCGCGATGAGGCACCCGCAACATCCATTAAAGACAAGCTATCCGGGCCATGCACTGTGCACTTCTACATTGACAAGCACGATGGAAAAAAGAAGTCCAGCCACCTTCTCAAGGACTGCCGCAAGTTCCTCAAACTACATGAGGGACTGGCTCAGATGAATCACAATGCAGCCGAAAGGGGCTACGGAGCCACCCCAGGCACCGTGGCACATGGAGCTCCACCACCACCACCTGGACCACCCCCCAATGCAGCTGCGCCGTACCAGCACCACGGAGGCGAACCGTACCCACGGGCCATGGGCACCATGATGATCCAAAAGGGTCGCCCCTCCAATCGGGTGCAAAAGGCCATCACTCGCCAAGTCAATCTGGCAACAAACTCGCCACCATCTACCACTGAGTACCTCAGTGGAAGCGAGTCCTGCATCACCTTAAACAAGCGCGACCATCTGCCCCAAGTACCTCGTCCAGGCCATTGTCCCCTCGTACTCGAGGCACAAATTGGAGGCTTCGACATGAGCCGCGTCTTCATGGACGGCGAAAGTGGCATCAACCTTATATTCGCGAGTACCTTGCGAGCAATGAGGATCCCTCTGACTTGCTTAGAGGCCTCAGGCACAACATTCCACGGCATCGTCCCAGGCAAGGGCGTGTATCCCCTTGGCAAAATCAACCTTGACGTTATCTTTGGCACGCCGAAAAACTTTCGGCGCGAGCGCATCGACTTCGAGGTCGTCGACTGGCCCTCATAGTATCACTGCATCCTCAGACACGTCGCGTTCGCTAGGTTCATGGCAGTTCCACACTACGCCTATCTGTAGATGAAAATTCCAGGCCCTAATGGCGTCATCACTGTCAACGGGAGCTTTGAGAGGTCCGACAGTTGCGACAAGGAATTCAATAGAATTTCCTAGTCCTTCGGCATGCAGGAAGAACTCGCGAGACTAAAGGAGTTGACAGACAACAATCTGCCTCCCCTGAGCCAGCCAAGTTCACCCGACCTATCTTTCGACTCATCGGTGCACACAAAGAAAGTTCAGGTCCACCCATCAAACCCCGCCAAGACGGCCCTCATCACCAACAACTTGAGTCCCGCATAGGAACTCGCGCTCGTCGAATTCCTCCGTGAGCACTGGGAAATCTTCGCCTGGTGTCCAGCGGACATGCCAGGAGTTCCCAGGGAATTCGCCGAGCATGCACTCAATGTCAACCCAAACGGAAGGCCAGTCAAACAAACAATTCGGCGACTGTCTGAACCAAGAGCAAAGGCGGTTGGAATGGAGATCGACAGACTCCTCGACACCAAATTTATACGCGAGATCAAGGAAAGCACTTGGCTCGCCAACACGGTGCTAGTACCAAAGAAAGACACGGATATCCTATGGATGTGCGTGGACTTCACCTCTCTAAATAAGCACTGCCCAAAGGATCACTTCCCGCTACCGTGAATCGACCAAATCATCGACTCCACCGCGGGGTGTGAGCGCCTCTACTTCCTCGACGCCTACTCAGGCTACAACCAGATTCGAATGAAGGAGGAAGATCAAGAAAAAACGGCATTCACAACGCCTTTTGGTATGTTCTGCTACAACACAATGCCCTTCGGGCTAAAGAACACAGGAGCCACCTACCAGTGGTGCATGCAGGCTTGCCTCAAGAACCAACTTGGTCGCAACATTCAAGTCTATGTCGACGACATAGTAATCAAGACCAAAGAGGAAGCCTCACTAATCGACGATTTGCGCGAAACCTTTGCCAACCTCGACCGCTACCGGATCAAGCTCAATCCGGACAAGTGCGCCTTCGGCGTACCATCTGGGCAACTACTCGGGTATCTTATCTCCGCGAGAGGGATCGAAGCGAACCCAAAGAAAATAAAAGCCATACTGGCCATGGAAAAGCCGAAAAACGTAAGAGGTGTCCAGCAGCTCGCTGGGCGAATCGCGGTGCTCAGTCGATTCATCAGTCGGATGGGTGAAAAGGCACTGCCCTTCTACCAACTCCTCCGCAAAGCTGACAAGTTCGAGTGGACCAATGAGGTGCAGGAAGCATTCGAAGCCCTCAAGCACCTGCTATCCACCTCGCTAGTACTGGTGACCCCATGCGAAAGGGAACCATTGTTGCTATACATCTCCGCCACCAACCAGGTGGTCAACATAGTGCTCGTAGTCGAACGAGCCGAGGAAAACAAGGTCCATGGGGTACAGCGCCCAGTCTACTACCTCAGCGAGGTACTTACGCCAACAAAACAGTGGTACCCGCACTACCAGAAACTGGCGTACGGCGTCTTCATGACGGCCCGGCGACTGCTCCACTACTTTCAGGAACACCCAATCATGGTAGTCAATGACGCCCCGCTTGAACACATCCTCAACAATCCCGATGCCACCGGACGAGTCGCACTTTGGGGAATTGAACTGTCTCCACGAGACATTACATATGAAAAACGAGATGCAATCAAGTCGCAAGTTCTCCCTGACTTCCTCGTCCACTGGATGGAGAACCAGCTCCCCGAAAAACCAGATATGCACTTCGACGGTTCCAAGCGAAAAGACGGGGCCGACGCAGGTGTCATACTGACATCGCCTCAGGGAGACAAGCTGAGATATATCCTGCGAATGCAGTTCACCGCCTCCAACAATGAAGCTGAATACGAGGCCCTACTGCATGGGATGAGGATGGCAAAAGCCTGCGGCGCTAAGAGGCTCATAATATATGGCGACTCCAAGTTGGTCGTCAACCAGACAATGCACGAGTGCGACGCACTGAACGACAACATGATCGCCTACCGTGACCTCTATGACACACTCGAAGGGGATTTCGACGGTTGCGAGCTGCGGCACATAGGTCGCGAAAGCAATGAAGAGGCGGACACACTCGCCAACATAGGCTCTACCTGCGCCCCCATACCACCTGGGGTATTTCTCGAGCGCATCTGCGAACGCTCCATCAAGCCAAAGGCCGAAGAGAAGAAAAAAAGCGCAACGACGGACTCGAGGGTTGCGCCGCCCAATGAGCCAATGGAACTTGACGACCTTGAGCTGGACACAGGACTCGAAGGACCAATGAGGGTCATGATGATCGAGACATCCTAGACCCAACCATACATTACGTACCTCCTCAGCAAGAGGCTACCGGACGATCCGACTGACGCCCGGCACATCACACGGCGCTCCAAGGCATTCGCTGTTATCAACGGCGAACTATACAAGCGCAGCATCACAGGAATACTCCAATGATGCGTCTCCATGGCCGATGGAAGAGCTGTTCTCCTCGACATCCCTGAGGGGACCTGCGGGCACCACGCCGGCAGTCGCGCCCAAAGCTTTACGAGCTGGATTCTACTAGCCTACGGCCATGCGTGATGCCAAGGAAATCGTCCAAAAATGCAACGCTTGCTAGTGATTCGCGGACAAGCCGCACGCACCTAGCACAGAGCTCCGACCAATTCCATTGGCCTGGACCTTCGTGCAATGGGGACTCGACATGGTCGGAAAACTCCCAAGGTCTAAACGAGGAGGCTACGTCTACCTCTTGGTCGTAGTCGACAAATTCACCAAGTGGATAGAGGCCATGCCAGTGACTAATTAGTCAGGATACATCGCAGTCAAGTTCTTCGAGCCATCATCTATCGCTTCGGAGTGCCACACAGTATCATCACGGACAATGGGACAAACTTCACATCCAAAGACTTCCAGGAATTCTGCGAGAATCTGGGAATCAACGTCAGCTATGCCTCTATAGCACATCCACAGACCAACGGTCAGGTCGAAAAAGCTAACAGGCTTGTCTGCGGCGACATCAAGAAGCGACTCCTCAGGCCACTCGAACAGGCCACATGCGGCTGGCCAGACGAGCTGCAATCAGTACTCTTCATGGTGCATGGAGCTGAAGCGGTGCTACCCGCTGAAGTACGATACAAGCACCGTGCGTGGTCTCTTACAGCGAGCAGGAGTCAACTCTTACACTCGAAGACTCCGTCGACCTCCTTGACGAGGCAAGGGAAATCGCCGCAGAGAGATCAACGACCTACCAGCAGAACCTGCGCAACTACCAATGCAGGAGGCTACGCCCCAGGTCCTTCGTCGAAGGCGACCTGGTCCTGCGACTGAAGCAGCAAGGGCATCTCAAGCTTGAGTCCCCCTTGGAGGGACCATACGTGATTATAGAAGTAATCTCAGGTGGCGCCTATCGCCTTAAAGATTTAGAGACGGGAGTCACATACTCCAACCCTTGGAACGTCGCGCAGCTGCGGTGCTTCTACCCTTAGTCATCTTTACTTATACATTGCAAAATAAGGCTACTCAGGCACACATTGTACCTCGTACTATTCTCCGAATAAATAAAGCTAAGTGCCCCAAAATTCTATGTTCCTTTTTTTTATTTTGCAATTAATCCACTCGGGGGCTGCGCCACCCTGTACACATCTGTTCTACGAACTAACACGATATCCTGAGTAGCTGACACATCAATCAAAACCCTTGATAAACACCAACCCCACACACCTGTTAGGTTGGCAAGGGGCTGAGATAAACGCAAGTTAGGCTAATGAAAAGGAATCGCATAGTACAACGCACTCACAAAATATACACGCTAACAAGCTCTTTATATACATCAATATTAATCAATTATACACAGCATGTCTATGAACTTTACAACACTGGTACAACTGTGTGCATGATACAAACTAAACTACTATTGCAGCAAAGGAACGTTGGTCTGCTCCTCAAAGAAGTCAACGATCTCCTCCGCTAGGCGATCCACCGCCTGGTAGTGCGGAACCATGTTCCAAGTCGAACCTGCTAGAGGCGCTGGCGGTCCGGCCGCAACTGCTGCAACATCCACATCAGGCCTATGCAGTCGCACCAGCGACAGAGCAGGCTTGGCACCAGCCACTAACTGTTGCCGTACACACTCGTGGACCGCACTCAAGTCCTGGAATTTAGCAAGAAGGGCCAGCAGGCTCGATGGAACGACATCCAGCGCGAACATCGTCTGGTAAATATTCTTCAAGCATGAATGTGACTTCTTCAAGAAGTGAAGCACTCACGACACACGATCCTGCAGGGTCGCCAATGTGATTGCGCGATCATGATCTACCCAGAAGTATCCACTCGCCTGAAGTTGCTCTTGGGTCAGGTCATTCTTGCGAATGGCAATCCTATCCTTCTCATCCTGTGGATGGCGTGCCCTGACAACTATACCAAGCAAAGGCAAAGTATGAGGACAACGAACTACTGCTAGTGACCACAGGAAAAAGACAGGGAGGAAGAAGACTAACATTTGAATTGGTCGCCCAGCTGCGTCACCTCCCCTAGCAGATATTGTTCTTAGGTGGCGGCCTTCTCCGTCTTCGAGTTCCATACATCTGCATTTCCTCGGAGTAGGGGAAATTCACGCTCCAACTGTTTCACGCGGTCACGGAGTCACGAGAGCTGAGACAACTCATCCACCCTTGAGCGCGGTGGTGCCAAAGTGTCATCAAGGGGCGGCGAATCCTGAGGCTCCCTCAAAGGATCACTCGATGTGCCCTATCACAAGTAAAGCAAGAGACAATAAGAGGACTAAGGCAAGGCATGGACAAAAGACTCGAGTGCATTCAAGATCAACAAAGTATCAGCAGATACATTCGCCAAAAGGCATGTTCTCGACAAAAATACATAAGCTATTCTATTACAAGATGCGACTACTAAGGAGCGATTGGCTTCTTCGACTTCGACTTTGGTTTTGGGGGCCTCATCGAGTCTGTGGCAGTTTCAGACGCCACGGACTTCCCCCCGGCCCCTGACGTCGCAGCCTTAGCCATCTTCTTGGCTCGCTGAAGCTCCTCAGAGTACTTCACAACTGTATTGATCAGCTGCGGGCCGTACTTGCCACAAGCAGTCGCGAAGGGAGCAAAAACTACCTGCTGGCCATCAGCGCTGATAGGCATCACCTTGGAGACTGCTACAGGATCAACTTCGACTCCGTGTGCTTGAACCATGGCGAGTGACATTGAAGCACCAGCCGCACGAAGTGAGTTCTTGAAGCTTGAAGGAATGCCTCCGGCAAAGGACTCCACCAGCTCATCCATATTCTTGATCAACTCAGCTTTGGGCGCCAGCTCTTCCCAGAGGCGACTCAGCACTCCCTTGGCCTTAGTGAGCGTCCCCTGCACGGCAGCGCTGCGGTCTTCGACTGCTGAGATGGCACCCGCCAACGCATCGTCATGGCGGAGCACCTGTGCGTCAAAGCTCAGACCGCTGGTATCTAAACAAGAATCAAGCATTGGCACAAAATAAGCACAAAATAGCAAAGTCGACAGAAGATGCAACTGGTGAAATTGAAGACTAGGAAATACCCGAGAGAGCCTTGGCAATCGAGAAAAGCTATTCTTCGAACAACTTCTCCCTATCTGCAATGGAGGCACGCAGATCCTCTTCGCGTTTCTGTGATTCGTCTAGCGCCGTGATTGCCTCATCACGGCTCTTCACCGCTGCAGCAAGCGTTTTCTCCAGGGAAGCAGTGCTATGAAGGAGGGCATTATGCTCAGCTGTGACACAAGCAAAGATAGACCATCAGTCGAATATATCACAAGGATGTAGAAGAAAAGTAAAGAGCACTCACTTTCAACCGCGTGATGGCGATTGTCCAGCATCGCATGCTGACGACCCATCGCCAGCACCTGCTCCGTCAGGTGCGCGGCTTCCTTCACAAGGAGCTGTAATAAAGGAAACAGTAAAAGATCAATAGATGGCATAAATAAAAATTCGCCTGCAACATCGAAAGAAGAGATACTACACATACATGATCCTCCAATGACGCTGAAGTCGATTGACGCGCATTCGTCCGGGCAATCATCCGATGCTCCACATCGTGTGGAGAACTCAATGAATTATGCCTGGAGTGGGCCGCCAATGGAGGATAAGGAGCGTGCTCAACCTCTTTCTTGGCCTTGTAGGTTGTGACTCTAGATTCCTTCACAAATTGGATGTCGCCAGAAGATGACGACGTCGGCTGACTGAAGACCAAAACCCGCATCAAGAGAAGGAAAATCGAAAAAGAAGAACCAAAAGGAAAACTTTTATACTTACCAATCAAACTTGTCAAAATCGAAGGTTTGATCCCCCAACTCTGACGACGACTCCTTCGATAACCGCATCTTCTTGCGAGAAGGTGGCGCCACGGCACTCACAGGAATGGCAGGTATCGGTGACTCTGCACCAACAGCTGCACCTTCCGGAGTCGAAGGAGACGATGCATCTAAATCCTTGCTGCGCGAACGCTTGCGAGTGTCCGGACCACTCGACTCGGGGGCTTCCTCCTCCACATCAGATGGGACGGTCGACTCTGACTCGTCCTCTTCCAAGGCTTCACGAGGGATAACCCCCTCGGGATAAGGGGGCATACAGGGTGACACCGCCCAATCCTGCATACAGAAAACAATTTAGCACAAAGTCATGCAACAGCAAAGAAGCAGTCGACAAAGCAAAGCTACTACGTAGCACAATTGTACCTTAGGAGGAGGGTTAGCAGCATCGAACGGAGGAACGTCTGGTTCACCGGGGAGCACATCCTTGGTGGTGTACTTGGTGACCAGTCGCACCCTCTTATCTACCTCACTCGCCGAAATGCCATCGGCATATACGCGAGTGACATCGTCTGCGCCAGCCCACTGGAACATAGGGTGGACTCTGGCCTGCAGGGGCTGGACGCGACAGTGCAACCATGTGCGAATGAGGGCGCAGCCTCCCTCCTCTTTACCCATGTGACTCTCGAGGTCACAGACGCGCTCGTATAGCACATCTGTCTCCGCGGACTTGCCAGGCATAACTACGTTCTTCCAGGAACGCCTCCCCTTGCACGGTGTTGCGGGATCGAAGGGCGCGAGTCCAAAGTTGTCTCCATCGGCCTTCTGGTCGCGGATGTAGAACCACTTGTCCCTCCACCCCTTGGACGGACATCATGAGCTTGATGTCGAAGTATGTGGCGGAGGAGTCGATTTGGATACCGCAGCCGCCTACATCATAGACTACGGAGCCAGACGCCGATTGGTGCTTCAGCTTGAAGAGGCGCTTGAAGAGACCGAAGTGCGGCTCGATTCCGAGCCAGCACTCGCAAAGAGTAATGTAGCAAGCTACACGGAGGATGGAGTTGGGGGACAACTGATGGAGCTGGAGCCTGTAAAAACAGAGAAGGCCCCTGAAGAAAGGATGCAGGGGCAACAAAAGACCGTGGATGATGAACGCTAGGAACATCACCCGAAAGCCGGCAGGAGGAGAGGGGATTACCTCGCTGCCAGGGACGCGCGCATCAGCGAATGCGGAAGACAAAACTCCGTCTTGGCGAAGAAGATGAAGCTTTGAAGACTTGATCACGGATGCGCGCCACACACCATTGGTGACGCGAGTGCCCGTGCCCTTCTTTTTCCTGGCGGCGGCGGTGCTGGTGCCCACAGCAGCAGAGCCACCCTTCTTCTTCATAGCAACCATGGCGGCGGCGGAATCGGCCGCGGCACCTCCCTTCTTCTTCCCCATTCTATGGTGGCGGTGTGACCGGAGAAAGTAATGAGGAAATATGGAGTGTTTATGCGGAATATCTTTGCCTTTTCCGGACTCCATTTAAATTGGTGTAGCGAACCGATGCCATGATTCGCCCTGTTAATACAACATTTAAATTGCGGGGTAGTGAAACAACTTGAACCCTCTATTTAATTATCGGGACCCCGGTTGCGCTTAGTATTGTCTAATTGCACCGCATCTGCATCATATCATAATCATGCTGGATCTTCTGTCGTAGTATTAAATATTGCATCCGGTGTTTCTTTTAGTGCTTTGCTTCTTCGTGGATTAGGCCGATGAGTTGATGCGAGTGTAGACAAGTTATCCGGATATGAACCTTCGGCAGTGTTTCCCAGGCGAGCATCTCTCCCCCTTCTACCTATTTTGCATTATAGTCTTTATTTCCTCCTGTTGCTCTATTGCTATCCGTGTCGCGACGCTTTAGTTTCCGTGCACCAGTTATATCCCGTGCAGCCCCTATATTGCCTTGGACACCTCCTATTACCTATGTTTGGTAGATAGCTGGCCTTACGAGTCATAGTTGCTTGCTCAGGTGCGATCTCGTGTGGTTAAGTACCACAGTTGTTGGAATGCTAGAAGATGTTTATGGTGGAGAGGATCATGACTTTAAATACAACTATTAGATTGTTAGACATAACTAATGCAGAGGCATCGGTGGGCAATAAATGTTATTTGGTTCTTCCACGCTCACTTGTGTCCCGTAGGACCCCGAGTACTTGATACCTGTTCCTTGACTATTCGCACTATCCACATCCGAGAGGCCTTATGGACCCCCCTGAGCCAGAGCTTGATTCATTTCTATTTCTTGGGGCCACAAACTAGTTTGGGGTTTTATTTACTATCCTGTACTTATGCCATGTTTACTGATTTATTTAAGATTGTGCGTGGAGCACATGTACTGTTTAGGATTGCGGAGTGTTTTCGCGGTATCGACAAGCTCAGTCACACTTTCGGGTTCCCAGTCGTTTACAGCCATTGACGCAAACTCTGGGTCCGTTCCGGAGCCGGCCAACTTTGTTGCGGGTAGCTTAGTGGGGTGGCCTCCTGAAATATTTATGAATCCTATGATTGCTTTGTCGTGAAAGCCTCGTTGGGTTTTGAGTTGGTTTTTCCGAGGTTGATCAAGTGTGTGTTGTTATTTGTGCACCCCTGCAGGGTAAAACTTTCTGAAAGCCGTGTCCGCGGTTATTGATGACTTGGAGCATAGTATCTCGATCATAGACAAGCATAACTAAAGTAGTGTAAACTTGACTTAATATATGACTAGTAATCAGATTCAACTATAACGGAATGGATATTAAAAATGCCAACAACTGCTGGATCTGGGTTGTTTTGTTATATATGCCTAGTAAATATTGCAACTCCAATGGAATATGATAAAAGTGCCAACCACTGCTGGGTTTTGGGATTCCTCAGGACAATTATATCTGACTAGTAAATGTTCCAACTACAACTGAATGTTAAGTAAAACTGCCCACTACTTATGCTATCAGAATGACTCATGCTATCTATATCTGATTAGTAATAGCTGCAACTATAACGGAATGAGTAAAATTGCCAACCGTGTGAGTTTCTTTGGTCCGACTTCCTCTTTTGGTCTCGAGGGGGAAATACCAGGATGGGTTTGTTTGGTGTTAGCTTCAGGTTGGATCCGAATAGGTCTTTCTTACCCCCCCCTCTGATAACCGCCAGTTGTCTCGAGTCTCTATAGGTTGTTTAGTGCCGCTGCGCTGCCGCTCCAGCCCACCATACCTGTGTAGGCGAGGACCGACGAATTCTAGCCTCGCCATGTACTGGCCTCAGTACTGACGCTCCTCTTTTTTCCTTTTCCCTTTGTCGGCACCTCTTTTGTTTTAGCAGGTTTGAGATCGTCATCGTTAGCAGGGTTACCCTTCCGGCTTGGCCTGGGCAGGGTTATGGACGCCATTGGTTATTCTTCAGGGCTCTTAGCCCAATTTGCATCTTGTCCGTACTCGGACGCTGTATCGTTTTCAAGGTGATTTGGATCTTTGTATTGTATATCTGTATTCTTGACTCTTGGAGTCGTGTTGTATATATATCTGTTCTGTGGGTCCCATCGAGGACTGTTGTGTAATGGTATTACTTTGTTTTCCACCCGCACGAAAGTGCCTGGTGGGCGTCCTTGAATCGTTTCTATGCGGGTTTGGTGGAAAGGGCTAAAACTTGCATAGGGCCGATTCAAGGGTATTACAGAGTGGTATAAGAGCCCAGCAGTTACGATACCCCACAAGTCCAGCCTGTAGGATAACCTAGCTAATGGCCGAAGTAGAGTGTCAAAACTATTTTGCAAAATCGGTTGGATAGATCTGATTAGGTCTGCTTTTACTCCTTACCCCTCTGTTGTTCTCCTCTTACCTCAGCATGTTTTAGATCTATTCTCTTATCTTTTCTTCGAGTCCAGGATTTCTCGTGGTTGGGTTTCTGTCGTACCTTCAGGGTTTCGCTTCCTCCCTTTATAACGGTGGTTCTACAATCATCAATCTGCTTCTCGGTTGTTGTACCTTCATCCAATCTTTTGTCCTTGAACTCTTTATCCGTATGTGCCCCTTGACAGATATCTGTATCGTTGAAAACCATATGAGAAGGATGAGCATTGGTGAAGTTGGAGTATACCTTGAGCATGTGTTGTTCATGCCAATGGAACCATTGCAAAACCTGATCATTGTGTATTTTAGTACGATGTTTCTTTGTATCTTCCGGTGGTCCCCAATGCGACGACATCATCTATGCCAGATCCGATGAAGATCCTGCATCACCCCTCTTGTTCCGCACACCGCTTGCGAAGATCTTTAGTCTAAATCCCGAGAGTTGGTTGCACGATTCTGCGATTCCTTTACAGAAGGATGCTTTGAGTACGGGATGGACTGATCACCCTACCCGCCTCTCACTGTGCACTTTTGTACATCGAATCGGTGGATCCAGCAATTTCGCTCCATCCACGGAAGTTAAAGGTGGCCTTATCTCTTGATACCTTTACCTTCGTCCTTTGTTCCTGGAGTGTCTCTCGACGATCACGGACAACGACCTCTTGTTAGTGGTGTCGCGAGGATCTACACGAAGCGAGAGGAATCCGATCATCAGCCTTCTCCTCTGTACCATGAGGCGGATCTCGAGGGCGAGATCCATTGTTAGTGGTGTCGAATTGTGGCGCCCCGCTAAAACCACTACTAGAAAATCGCTGTGTTTTTGTGCATTGCATCATCATGACTGCATGCTCATGTCATCATGCCACATTGCATTTGAGCATCGTCATGTCATCTTGCATATGTTTGCCTAAAAGTATTTTTGATAAAAGACTATTTTGTTTTCTAAGTAGTTCCCTTCTTTAATTTAAAATTAACACCTTGGTCTTTTCGGATCTTTTATTTGTCTAAAAACTAATTGCAAAAGTCTTTTAAAAATAAACGTAATAAAATAAAAATATTTATCAAATGGGCGAGGCAGCCGGCCAGGCCCAAAGGCCCAGCCAGCCAGCCTACCACCCCGCTAAACCCAACCCTAGCCCTAATTTCCCAACCCTAACCACCTACTCCCCACAGCCGCCGCCACCACCTCGCTCCACACCTAGCGCCAACTCACCCCACCACCACCTGCCGCCTGCCGCACGCCGTCAGATCCCCACCAACCCCCTCTCTCTCTCCCCCACCTGGCCAGACCTCCTCCTTTTTCCCGCCCAGCCACCACATGCGCCTCCCACACCAACCGCCAGCCTCCCTCCCACTCCCCACACCACCTGGTCCGCCCGCGCGAGCCAGCCCAGCCTCGCACGCCTCGCTTCCTCTCGACTCGATCGAACCCACCTGCCCGACACGCTCGCTCGCTACAGACACGTGACCACACGAGCCCCGCGGCCCTACCACTCCTCGTTGCACCGCACGTCCCAACCCGTGCCGACAACCACCCCACCTCAGGATCCTCGCCCGCGATCTGGCCCACCCCGACACGCCCGCTCCCCTTGATCGCCACCACCCCCACCTCGCGTCTCTCCCTCCCTCTTCTCGTTCCTCGACGCCGCTAGATCCCAGACCACCGCCCGCCACCGGTCCGTCCTCCACCGCCCGCTCAGGCCGCCACCGGAGCCTCTCCCCTTCCCCAACTGCCGGCCGCCGCCCCGAGTCGATCTCTGTCGCCTCCGTCCCAAGGTCGCCTACCTGCCCCTCTACCTCCCCCGTCTCCGGCCGCGGACGCGGGAGCCCCGCCTCGGCCGGCTACCTCCCTCTGCACCGCCGCCTCTGCGTCGGCTCGGCCCCGTCCGCCAGCCTCTCCCTCTGCACCGCCGCCTCGCGGAACCCCAGCTCCCCTCGGCCTCATCCCGGAGCACGACCCCGCCTCCATGTGCCGCCGCGGCCCCCTCCTGCATCGCGCCGTCGCCGGCTACCAGTGCGTCGACGCTGTCCTCTAGCCCCGGCACAGCCAAGCCCCGCTCAGTCCCCGTGTCTCCGGCCATGTTTCCTCCACCTCGTCGGCCTCCTTGCACCGCCGCCGCTCACGAGCTCCCCTGGCGCCGCCGGCGACGCCTAGTTTCCGCCCTGGCCGCCTCGCCGCGCAAGCCCGCCTCTTTGTTGAGCCCTGCACCGACCATCGGCCGCTCGAGCTTTGCCCTGGGAGGTTGCTATTTCAGTCTAGCATGCCTCATGTTCAACTTTCACACAGTTCTGAGCATATGCCGATGTGTGTTCCCTGTTGTGGTTTTTGTTGTCTTTGTTGATACTCAGTGATCCGGTGAGCATTGTATGGCTGACCAAAGAAAACGTCAAGACCATCCAGAAGTTGGACAAGGACCCCAGGATGCAAGAACACCTACTTTGACCCTAGCTATGATCCGAGCTCGGTACGACAAGAACTCCAACATAGGAGCCGGATGCGATGATGTCGTATCGACAAGATCTCCTTCACGGACGTCGATACCTTTGACCATGGATCCGAAGAACCTCCGACGCAGACCCCGAAGGCCCCGTTCCCGGCTACAAAGACCAATCTCGCCGAGACCCCGGACATCAAGATCTTCTCACGGATCCTGGAGCCTTGTTCCCGGAGTCCGAAGACCCATCCCGGCGAGCCTGAACCTGAACCCTTGGCGATCCAAGATCTCCGAACCGAAATGTGTGACCCAGACCCGAGCCCCTATTTTATAAATGCCATCTATATAAATTGTTGCATATTAAATCATCATGCTTGCATACATATTCATGTGGGTTTGGGGGCGTTATGCCGA
This sequence comes from Avena eriantha, assembly GCA_910589775.1. Classification (NCBI taxonomy): domain Eukaryota; kingdom Viridiplantae; phylum Streptophyta; class Magnoliopsida; order Poales; family Poaceae; genus Avena; species Avena eriantha. Next base: position 357,171,720 of record OU342743.1, read on the forward strand.
TTCACCTAAATTAAATATGGAGACCATATGCGGGCTTTTCTAGTCTCATATTGTCTTCATTTAAATTGGTGTAGCGAACCGATGCCATGATTCGCCCTGTTAATACAACATTTAAATTGCGGGGTAGTGAAACAACTTGAACCCTCTATTTAATTATCGGGACCCTGGTTCCGCTTAGTATTGTCTAATTGCACCGCATCTGCATCATATCATAATCATGCTGGATCTTCTGCCATAGTATTAAATATTGCATCCGGTGTTTCTTTTAGTGCTTTGCTTCTTCGTGGATTAGGCCGATGAGTTGATGCGAGTGTCGACAAGTTCTTCGGATATGAACCTTCGGCAATGTTTCCCAGGCGAGCATCTCTCAGCCTTCTACCTATTTGCATTTATAGTCTTTATTTCCTCATGTTGATCTATTGCTATCCGTGTCGTGATGCTTTAGTTTCCGTGCACCAGTTATATCCCGTGCAACCCCTATATTGCCTTGGACACCTCCTATTACCTGTGTTTGGTAGATAGCTGGCCTTGCGAGTCGTATTTGCTTGCTAAGGTGCGATATCGTGTGGTCAAGTACCACAGTTATTGGAATGCTGGCAGATGTTTATGGTGGAGAGGATCATGACTTTAAATACAACTATTAGATTGTTAGACATAACTAATGCAGAGGCATCGGTGGGCAATAGATGTTATTTGGTTCTTCCACGCTCACTTGTGTAACGTAGGACCCCGAGTACTTGATACCTGTTCCTTGACTATTCGCACTATCCACATCCAGGAGGCCTTATGGACCCCCCTGAGCCAGAGCTTGATTCATTTCTATTTCTTGGGGCCACAAACTAGTTTGGGGTTTTATTTACTATCCTGTACTTATGCCATGTTTACTGCTTTATTTAAGGTTGTGCGTGGAGCACCTGTACTGTTTAGGATTGCAGAGTGTTTTCATGGTATCAACAAGCCCAGTCACACTTTCGGGTTCCCAGTCGTTTACAGCCATTGACGCAAACCCTGGGTCCGTTCCGGAGCCGGCCAACTTTGTTGCGGGTAGCTTAGTGGGGTGGCCCCCTGAAATATTTTATGAATACTGTGATCGCTTTCTCGTGAATGCCTCGTTGGGTTTTGAGTTGGTTTTTCCGAGGTTGATCGAGTGTGTGTTGCTATTTGTGCACCCCTGCAGGGTAAAACTTTCTGAAAGCCGTGTCCGCGGTTATGGATGACTTGGAGCACAGTATCTCGATCATAGACAAGCATAACTAAAGTAGTGCTATAAATTTGACTTAATATATCTGACTAGCAATCAGCTTCACTATAACAGAATGGATATTAAAAATGCCAACCACTGGTGGACCTGGGTTGTTTTGTTATATCTGCCTAGTAAGTATTGCAACTCCAATGGAATGTGATAAAAGTGCCAACCACTGCTGGGTTTTGGGATTCCTCAGGACAATTATATCTGACTAGTAAATGTTCCAACTACAACTGAATGTTAACTAAAACTGCCCACTACTTATGCTATCAGAATGACTCATGCTATCTATATCTGATTAGTAACAGCTGCAACTATAACGGAATAAGTAAAATTGCCAACTGTGTGAGTTCCTTGGTCCGAGTTCCTCGTTTGGTCTCGAGGGGGAAATACCAGGATGGTTTTATTTGGTGTTAGCTTCAGGTTGGATCCGAATAGGTCTTTCTTACCCCCTCTCTGATAACCGCCAGTTGTCTCGAGTCTCTATAGGTTGTTTAGTGCCGCTGCGCTGTCGCTCTATCCCACCATACCTGTGTAGGCGAGGACCGCCGAATTCTAGCCTCGCCATGTACTGGCCTCTTTTTCCTTTGCCCTTTGTCGGCACCCCTTTTGTTTTAGCAGGTTTGAGATCGTCGTCGTTAGCAGGGTTACCCTTCCGGCTTGGCCTAGGAAGGGTTATGGATGCCATTGGTTATTCTTCAGGGCTCTTAGCCCAATTTGCATCTTGTCCATACTCGGACGCTGTATCGTTTTCAAGGTGATTTGGATCTTTGTATTGTATATCTGTATTCTTGACTCTTGGAGTCGTGTTGTATATATATCTGTTCTGTGGGTCCCATCGAGGACTGTTGTGTAATGGTATTACTTCATTTTCCACCCGCACGAAAGTGCCTGGTGGGCGTCCTTGAATCGTTTCTATGCGCGTTTGGCGGAAATGGCTAAAATTTGCATAGGATCGATTCGAGGGTGTTACACTTCCCCAAGCTTAGACATTTCCATGGTATTAGTAATAAAGGTGTTCAAAAAATTCATACTAATAACATTGCTATTAGCATGCAAAGAAAATTCCATGGGTTTTTTAATTTTCTTTTCAAACCATTCATGTTCTACCTTAGGAAAAATACTAAAAAGCTCTCTAATTTTGTTGTTGTTTTCCATTAAGCCTAACTAGTGAAAATAAAAACAAGAAACAAAAAGACATAATTGTAGAATCTAAAGGAAATAACTTCGAGCACTCACACACCAGCAACAGTACTAAAATATAACTTAGTAGCCATAGGATGTGAGTACCTTTTACCTTACCTCCCCAGCAACGGCGCGAGAAAATATCTTGATGTCTACGCATTCTTCTATTCTTGTAGACAGTGTTGGGCCTCCAAGTGCAGAGGTTTGTAGAACAGCTGCAAGTTTCCCTTAAGTGGATCACCCAAGGTTTATCGAACTCAGAGAGGAAGTGGTCAAAGGTATCCCTCTCAAGCAACCCTGCAATCAAGATACAAGAAGTCTATTGTGTCCCCAACACACCCAATACACTTGTCAGGTGTATAGGTGCACTAGTTCGGCGAAGAGATAGTGAAATACAAGTAATATGGATGATTATAAGTGGTAATTGCAATCGGAAATAAGAGTGGCAGCAAGCAAACATGTAACAAGACTGATTGTAAACAGTGTTTCAATGCTTAGAAACAAGGCATATGGATCATACTTTCACTAGTGGACACTCTCATATAAATATTTTCTCTTCATTATGCTACCCTAAACTACTCTCCGGCTAGACGATGTAGGGCTATAACAACACACCTTAAAGTTCGCATTTCCCATCTAGATAACCCCTCACCGTCACCTTGAGCACTAGATGGTTCGAACAAACACCACAATCTCATAGAGACATCCAACTCAAACTATACTCATGATAAGTATTTCTGTAACCTTAGCCAAAGTGCCACATGGTGTGCACACTGTCAACTTCACACACATGGGGATAAGCAGAGATTAATTAAAGCACTTGAGTAGCAGAATAGATCTATATATTACAAAGCTCATGATCTCATAAGGTCACACATAGAGAGAGAGAGACAGAGAGATGAACATATAGCTACCGGTAGAGCCCTTAGCCTCGAGAGAGAACTACTCCCTCCTCATCATGGGAGTTAGCAACGATGATGGAGATGGCGGTGGAGTCGATGGAGATGGCTCCGGGGGAACTTCGCCGTCCCGGCAGGGTGCCGGAACAGAGACTTCTATCCCCCAAATCTCCTCTTCAGTGGCGGCGGTGCTGCGGAACTTTTCGTGGAATTCTGATCTTGTCTCTAGGGTTTTCTTCTCGGGGGGTTGATAAAGGCAAAAAGAGAGGTTGAGGCGGATATCGAGGCGCCCATACCACCCCCTGGCGCGGCCTAGCCTGGTCTATGCCACCAGGTGGTGTGGGCCCCTCGTGGCCCCTCTCTGTCTTGTCTTTTGGCTCCGTGAGTCTTCTGGTAAAATATTGACTTTGGCTTTTGTCTCGTCCAATTCCGATAATATTTCCTTACTAGCTTTTCTGAAACCAAAAACAGCAGAAAACAGGCAACTGGCACTGTGGCATCTTGTTAATAGGTTAGTTCTAGAAAGTGTATAAAAATACCTCAAAGTGTGAACAAAACATAAGAAAGTAGATATAAAACAAGCATGGGACATCAAAAATTATAGATACGTTTACGACGTATCGCTTCATAGCTGTGTATGCACAGTGTAGTGGCATGAAGTAGAAAGCCATTCAAGGGTGTATCGAAATCACACGAGGATAGGAGCGAGTTAACCTTATCTTGTAGGAGTTTGGCTCGAGCACATGTCATTGGTCCACTTTGGGGACTTGGTGGTGAGGATATAGAGACGTTCGTAGGACGGACTGCATCATCTCCCCCCTTGGGAAAGAGTCGTCCTTGACTCTTCATCCTTATCATCTCCATGAAATGGTAAGAGATCCTTGATATTGAATGTATTGCTCACGAGGTACTTTTATGTCGGAATGTCGATGACGTATGCATTGTTATTGATTTTCTTGAGGACCTTGAATGGACCATTTCCCCTTGGCTTGAGCTTGGAGTCACGATCCTTGGGGAAGCGGTCTTTACTTAGGTGTATCCACACGACTTCACCTTCTTCGTAGATCATCTCTTTCTTGGTCTTGTTTAGCCTTGATGCTTGGCGAAGAACTTGTTGCTCGCTAGTAGCTATTGTGTCTTCATGTAATTTCTTCATTGCTTAAGAGCGCTTGTCGATGTCCATGTTGGTGTACTCATGGAGATAGATGACCATGAATGGGCTCTTCATTGTTGTGGATTGTTTGGCTCTATTATAGGCGAACTCGGCGTGTAGAAGAACGCGAAGAGGAGGTAGTCCATGTAGTAGATTTTCGGGGAACACATCCTTGAATTCCTGCAAAATAGCCATAAAAAGGGAGGAACATTTGTTAAGACCTCGGTTCCTTGTGCTAGTCCCTTGCAAGTAAGGGCATGGTGCAAGATATATGGGTTACTCCTCACTTCTCTTATCTCACATTTAGTGGCAAAAAGAACACTCTTAGTTTTTCCAATCGAGTTTGGATTTTGGCTCTCACTCACTATATGGTGGTTCTCTCGCTCACCACTCTTCTCACAAGAGGTTTTTGTGGTTTGCACCCTTGCTAAAGCCTTTTCATTGTACACAGTTATTTGGCTAGGAGTCATTGGTTGCAAAACACATGTTATGTCAAGCCATTTGAAGGTATACACATTTGGGCGGCCATCATGTAGAGAACCTTTGTCAAATTGACACGGTCTACCAAGCAACATATGTCATACCATCATGGGAACCACATCACACTCCACCGTGTCTTTTTTTAACCCTGGACTATGAGGCAATCGCCCCACAATAAATTTATTACTCAAAAATAAAACTAACTGGAGTTATTTACATAGAAAAGACAAAAACTAGCTAAATCCTATACACTACCTATTTACAAACTCGGCCTGTACCAAATGGAGTTATTTACAGACAAAGTTAGAAGGATCACTAATGTAGAGTTGCTATCCATGCCACAAGGTTGACTTTATATTTGTGTTTAATCATGTGCTATAACAAGGTGATTTCATGTATGAATTTAGATCTCCATTTGGAAAAAGCCGGCCTCTCATGATTGAAAATCTTCCCATTCCTGACCAACCATATGTTCCAACAGGCTGTGATTAAAACCTCCATAAAGAACGGGTGACCAAAAGCTTTTTTGGCATTAGCTACAATCCCCTGTAAATCATTATAAGGTTGCCAAGTTATCTGTAGATAGTTCCAAATCCTATCACTGAAATTGCATTTAAAAAATAAATGTATCTGGTCCTCATATGCTCTTAGTGGGCACAATTCACTATGCACATCATCTGTGACCTGCCAATGTTGTCTTTGGAGAAGATCGCGAGTATTTAACCTGTCCCTGAGCAATAGCCAAGCAAATACCTTTGTTTTCATAATAATACAGCTCGACCTCCAAATCCAAGAGTAAACTTTTGGCGCTTAGATATGCTCATGAATAAATTTATAGGCCTGGGGTATATGTTTCACCCCATCTATAGGTCCAAACGTTCTGCTGCTGAGATAAGAGATTATTCTGCATTATTATCTTCAAATCATCAAGCTCATGGTAGGCACTAACCAACAGTGATAAATAAAAAAGATTATGGATATCTTCCATAGCATAAACTTTAGCAGCTGAAACATTCTCATTCAAAGCATATGATAATAATCTTGGAAATCAGTTTTTGAGTGGTTGAATGCTGCCTTGTAATGACCAATTGTCAGACCATAACAGGAAGGTGTCTCCTCTTCCCATAGTTATAGCAGCAGCGCCTCTGTAATTATCTACCTGTTTAAGCACATCCCTCCTCCATCAAAAGGATGCACACAAGTTTTCTGCATGAGGAATCTTGTCAGTATAGTAAGAACTCCACACAAGCCGTACCCAAAAAACCTCCTTATTATTGTAGAACTTGTCTAGAAATTTGATAAGCAATGCAGCATTCTTTTTCTGAAAATCAATCACATCAAGTCCTCCTTTCTCTTTTGGTAAACAGACTAACTCCCAAGCCGCCAAGGATTATTTTGGTTTATCAGGCTTGTCTCTCCACAAACACTGTCTTAAAATCCGATCAAGCTGAATAGTAAATCCTTTGGCCAGCTGCAGAGTACACATAAAATGAAGTTAGTACATTCCGAGTTAATCGCCCTTGTCGGTGACCTTTGTTGCTGGCGATCTCCACATTGCTGGCCAACCATCTCCTTCCCCTCCCCGTCCTCTACACCTCCATACCCTGCAATCATGCTACCCCCTACGTGGAGCTGGAAGGTTAAATACGCGTCCATTTCGGATCAAGGTCAAGGCGGCGATGCTGATCTGGATGGTGTGCTTTGCATCTGGTCGAGTTGGATCTCGCTGCAAAATTCAAAAGGTGTAGGGATCATTGGTAGGCGGCTTGTTCAGAATGAGTTGATCTCATTGGGATCTGAGGTAATTTTGGAAACCCATGTTGCAATAGTTGGGTCCTGCAGGGTCACGCCTTCTGGTGATCATTCATGTTTTTTCTCGAGTTCTGGAGTGTGTAATCCTAGTCAAGATCTGGTTTTGTGCCAAAATTTGGGGCACCCCTGTAGCGATCAGAATTCAGTAAATTCGTCTAATGAGGCAGAAACAGTCAGTGATCCGATTTTCAAACATTGGAAAATTACATACTCCACTTCGAAGGACCTGGATAAGGGTAAAATGAATGCTTATGATGGCACCCTGGTCCCTGGATCTGTGTCTGAAGGACTGTAGAGTGTTTCTTTATAATGCTCGAGGTCTTCTATTTGGTACTCATTTCTTGGGATCCAGGGAAAACCTTAAACCTGGCACTAAATTATTTTTCCATAACCATGTGGTCAAAATTAGTATACGTTTACCTGATACATTGAGATTATCAAAGGGCAAGAAGGTGCTTGATTCTGAATGTGCAGTTGCATCCAATGTGCACTCTCATCAGTCTATGGAAAAGTCTGATATTGCTAAATCAGGAATATACCTATCTGAAAACATGAATGAGTCATTGCAGGATACTGAGTCAGATCTCTTGGCAGTTCATGTCTCCCTTCTAATGGGTCTGGATTTTTCGCATGGCAATAATTTTGCAAAGGATGTTAAATATAATTTTTCTACTGCTGTGCATCCAACGGAATTCTCTGAACATTTCACCATGGTTGTCTCTTTTGGAAGGGCTAATTTCCGCCTGAATGAGGATAACGTTGGCATTGCTCTTGAAGCTACTATTGGTGGTTTTTGTGGCCATTTGAAAGTTTCTCTTATCAGAGATAGAGTGTTCTCATTCTGCGTATCTTCTAAGGCTGTTTGTTTTCACATCGCTAAACTGAGAAGATACTATTGTGCACAGTTCAAATGCTTCTTCCATCTTTGGGGAAGAGGTGGCCCGAATTGGGAACGTGAATTTTCTGATTGGCAAAAGAGCTGTGATGCTGAATGGACTTTAGTTAGTCCTTCAAAGAATAAAAGGTCTGTTGATACTGCTGGCAGAATGAGTCCAAAGCCAATATCTATCTTGAAATCTGCTAATGCTATGAAAAGAATGCTCATATTTGCTGAAAGCATTGATTACCCTGCTTGTAAAGGTTACTCTGATACACAAAATATTCAGAAGCTGCCCTGCCATACCGATAAGGCAAGAAGGATATCCCTGTCATTGACCCGGATAATTCTTGTGAAGTTACTGGGATAAAGCTGAAAGTTTCTGAACCTGTTATTCCTAAAACAAGGCAAGATCAGGTTAATTATGTGACCAATCAACAAGATGATTCAGATGATGAGGATTTACCTGAGCCCACTGGGCTGGAAGAGGTGGTTGATGATATTGCGTTCAGATTCTGGGAATGTCGTAAATGTCTGAGTATGGGGCAAACAATTGCAAATTACACGAGAAAGATCAGATGCAGACAATGTTTTCACTATGGGCATATTGCAAAGGACTGTTTTAACAGATTATCTAAAAGAAATCAACGTTGGGTGCCCAAAAGGGTAAGCCCAGCTGTTTTACAAGAGGACTCTGCAGAGACCAGATTGACCACGCCTGTCGTTACAACTTCTTCGGCAAATATATCGCCTGCCCCTCCCCTGAATAGAGTTCTCCGCCTTCCCCAAAACAGAACTCTCCGCCGCCCTTGCCGCCACCACCAGATTGCTCCTCGACAATGGCGAAATTCCCGGTAGATCCTTTCCAGTGGCTGCCCTGGGAACATCAGATCATCGATGGGGGAGGTACTCGTCTGCCTCGCTCGTACTACTTCGCTACCCAGTATCCTCCCCCAAGGCATCTGTCCCATTGTGTGGCCATCGTCGAGCCAAAACCACCTGCTGACCTCACAGAACTCTAGAGGAATCGAGTACGTCAGCTTCTGGTTGGTACGTTGAATCGTAATGTTGTTGAGGATCAGCCTAGTCTTTTTGGAGATGGTCTGTTTGAATTAAGTAGCCCTAATGCTTGCAATGCTCTGGTTCAACACGGACATTATCAGCTAAACAATCGTTTTGTCAGATTTGTATTTGCTAATGATGCTGAAAATCATAGAGCTACTCATGGATTTAGGAATGTTGGCTAATGTTTCTAGGGATTCCACCTGACTATCGTAATGATCTAGACATTGCCAATGCTGTTTCAACTTTTGGTAAGTTTCACCACTGGAACGACAATGATCCGATACTTGATCGTGTCCTGGTTTATGCATCGTTTCCTTCCCCTCAGTTGGTACCCGTGATGTGGTCTTTGGAAAATATGCTTCCGTTGGGGGTGCAAAAGAATCTTGGACTGCAGCTGTTTTTATTCTTACTGCTGATTTTGCCGACGTGCTACCTGCGGATGAGGACCAGATGCCACCAGATGGAAATCCCCACCCGCTCCTAGGAAATCTTCTGGTTAATAATGACCTGTTTGTTGGTCCACAGTATCCAGAGATAGGATGGGATGCTGTACAGGTACCTGATGATCATGATTTGGATGAAGGGGATATGAATGATCAGCAACATCAGGACAATATGCAGGAAGAGCAGGATGATCAGGAATCTATGATAATTGATGATTCAGTTCAGGTGACCTCTGATAGCATTCAGGGCAGCGGGCAGCAGCTGTACCCCAACCTTGACTTAAATATTGTTCCACTTGTGGGTAACCCTGAAGTTGGTCCTGGGCCCGTTTTCTTCGACTTCCTTCAAGTTGGCCATGCAAGACTTGTGATGGGTACTGTTCTCCCACCTGACATGATGTGGCGTCGACTGTTTGATGCCTCTATTAATGTCAAAGCAGCTGCCACTGTCCCTACTAAACTCTCCTTTCCAGTTAATTACTATGAAGAGATCATGGTCTTTGGCTTTTCAAGGTGAAAAGGCTTGGCAATTTACTCCTGCACAAGTCTGTCAGATAGGACTGTTAAACATATTAGGAGTAGACTGTGGCTCGTGCTCTGTCTTTTGAGTACATGGATAACATGGGGGATGATCCTCCTGTGTTCAGAGCATCTCCAGGGACGATGGTCAAGAAGCGTGCACCAAGAGTCAAGAGACAGGTTGTGCAATCAGCAGAACGTAGATTCATTAGAAGCTGTCTGAAAACTGATGGAATGGGACCCCAACCTGTTACTGAAGTTGTGATGAGGCCAAAGAAAAAAATCATGCAAAATTACTTATTGTGGAGCAAGGACCTGAAGCTGAAGCTGAAGATGATTGTCAAGAGGCAGAGCATGCAGAACAAGACGAGCACGTGCCGTTCCCAGCCACTCTGATCTCAGTGATGCAGCGTGTGGGTATGCAACTGGGAATCGATCATCAGAAGCTGACTAAGGAAAAGCTTGAAGCTGATACTTCTGGAAACCAATCGGGAACTGGTGATGATGAATAAGATCTCAAACTGGGTGACAGGGTCTCACTCCTCTAATGGCCTGTATCTTATTGTCTTAGTTTTCTGGTTGGTTAGTTGCTGGGTCAGAAACTCAAATATTACTACTACTATGTGTCAGTATTTGTTTTGGGTCACTTTGTGGGTCTGTCTGAAATTATGTCCCAGGTGCTTTGGTTGGTTTGTGGTCAATTATCTTAATGTGTCGTATATCTAAAAGGAAGTGGCGTGTACTCTGCTGGAATGTGCGTGGTTTGAACTCTGAAATCCGTCAGAAAGAAGTGTACCACAAGATAAATGAGAGTGAATGTGATGTCATGTGTCTACAAGAAACTAAATCTGAATCTTTTGATTGGAAGTTCATTAGAAAATTTTGTCCTAAAAGATTTGATAATTTTGCCTATTCCCCCCTCGATTGGATCTTCAGGGGGTATTATTATTCTCTGCAATTCGTCTGTTTTTTCTGGTCTGTTGATTGAATCTCAAAGATTTGGTCTTGTGGTTAGCTTCATCTTAGCTCATAATACAGCAAGTTGGATACTGGTTTGTGTTTATGGCCCTTGTGCTGGACAGGAGAGAGACAATTTTGTGTCGTGGCTTTATAATTTGCAAATACCAATCAATGATAATTGGTTACTATTAGGAGACTTTAATTTCATTCGATCCCAGGATAATCGTAACAGACCAGGGGGAAATGTTAATGATATGTTCTTGTTCAATGAAATTGTAGGCCACTTGGGTTTGCTTGAACTGCCCCTGAAAGGGCGTTCGTACACATGGTCAAATATGCAAGCAGTGCCACTGTTTGAACAATTAGATTGGTCCTTTACGAGTGCAAATTGGATATCTGATTACCCAAATTCTGTGGTTCTCCCATTTGCCAAGACTGGTTCAGACCATGTTCCTTGTATGGTGAACATTGATACAAATATTCTAAAGGCTAAACTATTTCATTTTGAGAATTACTGGGTGGATCTCCCGGGTTTTCAGGAATGTGTGTCCAGCTCATGGGGGAAACCATCTAGGAAAAATTATACCTCTGCTATCCTAGTAGACAAAATGAAAAACTTAAGATTTGACCTCAAGAAATGGCAGACCAGTCTATCTCGGCTAAAATTGCTCATTGAAGGATGTAACAAGGTCATCTTGTTCTTGGACTCCCTAGAAGAACAGACCTTTATTCAGGACAGAATTCAACTTCAGAGGCATTATCAAATTGCATCTAGATGAGCTTCTGACAGCTGAATGTAACTACTGGCGCAAAAGGTGTACTATCCGTTGGATCAAGCAGGAAGCGAATACCACAAAGTTTTTCCACGCCATGGCATCGGAACGCTATCGCAGGAATAATATTGCTTTGCTTCATGATGATCATGGCAATGAATTTTCTGACCATGAGTCTATGGCGGGCCTATTGTGGAACAGTTATAAGGAGAAGATGGGTCGCACTGATGGTATCTCAATGCAATTTGATCTTGCTAATATCATTAAAATTTTCGATGATCTAGACACTTTAACTAAGCCTATTGATAAAAAGGAGATGGATGATGTTATAATGGCCATGCCGATTGTCAACACCCGGATTTTTGATCCCAGATGCCTGTTATGCCATACATCGCAATCCCAGGATTACCATTTTTGCGAGACATAATAGATTGGATATCACAGTACATCATCCATTACAAACCATAATAAGGTCTTACACGAATAAAAGATCTCATGATCCAGTCTTAATACAACAAGCAGCGGAATAAATAAGCGTATCGGGGGGGGGGGGGGGGGGGGGTCCACCTTCAGTGGCACAGACAATGCTGACGATAGAAGATAGTCCTAGTTATCATAGCCGTCCTGCTGTTCTTCATCTTGGTAGTCTCCTTCATAGTTTGGCCCTAAGAATAGCCAGGGACAAAAGCCATGAGTACTCTTTAAGTACTCACAAACTATCACTAATAAGTGAGGTAGTTCTAGTGGGATTGTATAGCATCCCAATTGTCTAACAATTGCAATGCTACTAGCCTAGTCTATATATATGCTACTTCCTACATATAATTGTTGCATCATAATTATATCATGCTCATGTCATCATGCCACCTTGCATTTGAGCATCATATAAAACCCTTTTTCATTTGGTTCTTATCTCATATGCACTAATATTTGTATTTGCCTCTTGATATATTGTATTTGGTTCTTGATAAATGCTTGATGCCCAAGTTGAGTTGGGGGCATATCTTTTATTAACTCCACCACCTTTCTTGTCACCACCCCATAATCCCACCATCCAACTATATGTGAGCTTTGCATTTTTATTTGGTTTTACCTCTAGCTCATGTGGGTTGGGATGGATCCACTCACAACTCCACATGTTCCCATATATGCATCATGTTGTTTTCACATTATTGATATGTGGAGAGCCACATAGCCACCTTTGCATGCAATAGGAGTAGTGCTCTTTCCAACCTACCATATGGAACTATTTTGAGCCAAGGTCATGTTTGAATATGCCCACCTCTTTTCACACATGCTTTTAATCAATGTAAACCATGTGTAGTAAGTGAATGGTTCCAATATATATTTTTGTTGGAATTGTGGGTTTGCATGCATGCTAAAATGCTTTTAGATATTTTGTTTTCACAAAATATGACTTGAAGCATGTATTTATTGCCTTTGCATGGCCCATGCAACACTTGCACCCTTCCTCTCTTCCATTTGAATCATTTTGGGGTTTTGTGAGTACCTTGTTGTGCTTTGGACCTTTTCTTGTGGCCTTTCAACCTAGCATAAGATAACACCTCTTTCCCCTTTCTTGAGTCTTTTGGAATGCTCCATTTATACATGCATGCTTGCATAAATCCATTGCTAGGGTGATGTAGTTTGTTTTCACAAGCTACATCACGCATGCATGCATAGCACATGTAGCCAAGTCATCCCCTTTTTCTTTTCTTTTGAATTCTTGTGGTTTTGCGAAGGGTTTTGAATGGATCAAATTCAAACCAAACCCTTTGCCACCCTCTCTCTCTCTTTCTCTTCCATGCCCATTAATGCATGTACATGCAATAATAGAGCACCTCAATCCTTTCTCTTCTTTTCTTTTGGCTTATGAGGTTTAAAAATTTAAACTTTGAGCTAATCATTTGATGTTGTTCAAATGAGCTAGCCTAACCTAGATCTAACTAGACCTAGCTACACACACACTCACCATCCCCCCCAAACCGTGACATCACCCCACCTCTCCTTACCATGGCACTTGTGGTGCCTAGCTCTCCACCTCACCTCCTTCCCCTTGTCTTGCCTTGCCTTGCAAGAGAGCACCAGATCACCTTCCCACGCCACCTCCTCCTCTCTGGTCCCTCTCCCTTTGCTATTTTCGGCTAAGAACAAGAGTAGAGGAGAGAGAAGACCACCACCGAGCCTCTCCTTCTTTTTTTACAAAAGTAGGAGTCCCCCATGTGCTGCACCCCTATCTCTCTTGCTTTACCTGTAGTCCACCACCACCTGCACACGGCAACAACTTCAGATCGAGATTTGAAGCTCCTCTCCCTTTCTTCTTCCTCCCCAAGCTTCACCATGGCCTCACCATGTCCCTCTAAACCCTATCTCAGCTATACCAGGAGGAGGGCGGTTGGGGATGTGCTCAGAGGTGCCCAAGGCGTACATGACCTTCACCTGCTTCCTCTGCTTCTCCCTGTACCTTTCCACCATGTCGGAGCACGCCAGAGGCGCTTCTGCAGATGCATCCCGCCAAGTACCAGGAGCTTCGGAATCCCGGTTGTGCGCGATATCACCTCCACCTCAAGCTACCTCGCCTACACCAACGACCTCAGGATGAGCAGAGCTCCTTCCATGACATGCCCTCCTTATCCCTAGCACCGTACCTCGTCGCCGACCTCATCGCGACGCGCGCTCACCACCGCCACGCATGCCGCTGTCGATTGCAGTACTGCTGTTACGGTCAACCGTGTCATCGCCTCGGTCCACCGTTTGCAAAACCCCGACCACCAACGCATAGCCCTATCTACCCTCTTTGAAACGAGCCCAAGTTTGCTCCGTTTGGTGCCCTGTAGCCGTCACCATCGTCGCCGCCGTCACGTTGCCTCGCCGTCAGATTCAGCTCGCCGCTGTCTTTGCTTCCTCAGTTCTGCTGGCACTTCCAGTACCGTTGTTCACCGATTTTTCCCGGGCGTTTTAGTCCCTCTCCGACAAACCTTGCTTGACGACTTTTGTTCTTACATGATCCCTCTACACACCAGAGGAAGCGACACTCTGAAAGATGCCCCGATGAGCTCGCCGTCGACCTCGAAAATCTGCAGAAACGCGCGGTCAGAAGAACTCAGTCACCGGATCGTTTTGGCCTCTGTTCTACGACTTTTACCCGACGTTACAGCCCACCTCTGAAGCAACGCCCTAAACGGAAGTTGTAGCCCTATCTCTCCTCTCCACCTTTTGTTCTTACGGCGTTGCCAAATTCGCAGTGGTTTGCTCGCCATATTCATCTGAATATTGGTCCAGCTAGCCAATTTCTCCACGGATCATTCCAGTTCGTCAGTTCTTGTACACACAGACAGGAAGCTTTTGCTAACAGGCCCCTGTAGTTTTTTCCCGCCTCAACCCGCGGACCCTGTGTACCACCAGTCAGCCCCTCGCCCGTTTTGTAAAAAGATACCTCGGCTTCCGCTGATTCCCGGCCGCAGTCCCCCGGATCCGCCACGTGGCTGTGCTTCCTTCGCCCGCCCGCGTGTGGGTCCGCACAGGCGCAGGTCCCGCTTGTCATCCACCGCGGCTGGCTGGATCCTCGGTGGGAAAATCCCTCGCAGACCACTGCGACCCACCGCGGCTGAGTCCGCGCCGGCCCCACTTGTCGGTGACTGTGGCTAGATCTCTCTCGGTACAAAAAGTCTGCGCGTTTATCTGTTTAATAAAAATAATTCCAGGAATTGGTTAATCTATTTTAAATCCAGAAATTAATAACTTTTTATTAAGAAATGTAAAATAAATAATTAATATATGTTTTTGAATCAGAAAAATGTGAGGAATTCAAATATGCCATTCAAAATAATGTTTGGCTAATTTAAATTTTCGAAATTGTTTAATTGCAATAAAAATGCCTTTTCTTAATTAACTAATAACTTTAATTCTATAACTCCAAATTTGACAAATAATATGTCTAAATCGATCAGCGTGACGAGCCCGTTCTGTTTATGCTTTTCATGTTCTGAACTGAAGTATGCATCATGTCATTATTAAAAATCAGAACTATTTATGGCAATAAAACGTGACCAAATAATTAATAAAATGATTTATTCTTGTCCCCACATCTCACATATGCCATGCTACATTATTGCCATGTAAATTGTGCATCATTCATCATGACATGCTTGGTTGTTTGTCGCATTTTATTTATATGCTTGTGTACTTTATTTATGTTGGCCCTTGTTTGTTTAGTTCTTCTTTCGAATAGACGCCGAGCAGGGGAATTATTTGGAATCCCAGGAGTACTACCCAGATCCATCCCTCGCTTCAACTGAGCTGCCAGGCAAGCACTACCATATGCTTGCATACATATAGTACCTATTGCTTCTATCTTATTCTTGCATCATTGAGTCACGATTGCATTAAACTAAATCCCAAGTATTGCATGGCCTTTATTTTTAAACCCCACCGAAGCTTGTTCCTCCATCTTATGAACCATTACTACAGGAGTTGCTTGAGCCTTGCGAGTCGTAGAATTGCATGTGTAGGGTTTGTGAGTGTCTGATGGATAACGAGGTACCTAAACAACTTAACCTGAGTAGTAATGGGATAACTAATGAAAGAGGCACCGGTGGATAATATCTGTTATTTGGTTTTTATGTCCACTTGTGACCCGTAAGACCCCGAGTACTTGATTCCTGTTCCTTGACTATTCGCACTATCCACATCCGGGAGGCCTTATGGACCCCCCTGAGCCAGAGCTTGATTCCTTTCTATTTCTTGGGGCCACAAACTAGTTTGGGGTTTTATTTACTATCCTGTACTTATGCCATGTTAATGTTTTATTAAGATTTGCGTGGAGCACCTGTACTGTTTTGGATGCGGAGTGTTTTCGTGGTATCGACAAGCCCAGTCACATTTTCGGGTTCCTAGTCGTTCACAGCCATTGACGCAAACCTTGGGCCCGTCTCGGAGTCAGCCAACTTCGTTGCGGGTAGCTTAATGGGGTGGCCCCCTGAAATATTTTATGAATCCTGTGATCGCTTTGTCGTGAATGCCTCTTTGGATTTTGAGTTGGTTTTTCCGAGGTTGATTGAGTGTGTGTTGCTATTTGTGCACCCCTGTAGGGTAAATCTTTCTAAAAGCCGTGTCCGCGGTTATGGACGACTTGGAGCATAGTTTCTCGATCATAGACAAGTATAACTAAAGTACCGCTTTTAATTTGACTAAATACCTGACTAGTAAATAGTGCAACACTCATGGAATGGGTAATAAAACTGCCAACGGATGGGTTGTTCGTCCGCTTTCTCGTTGGTAAGCGAGAAGGAGGATGGATCTATTACTTTATACTGTTATAACTGTTGTTCTAATAAACGGACATCCGTCTATCATTGATTAGGCGGATGGTTAGAGCGTATCTATAGACTTGTTAGTATTATCTTTTGCTGCAATTGCGTCACCCCAGGTTATGTCCCCTTTAGAGGCATAAAGACTTGCTGAGTACCCCTAGGGTCTCACACGATAAATTGTTTGATTCAGATGAACAGGTGTTTTCGCAAGATGGATACTGGGTGGAGGAGACAGATGATGTTGGCAACGACCACGCGGTGTAGAGATTCTGGGGATGGGGATCCGCGAGATCTGTGGGCGGGATGTGTTTATTTGTGTGGCATCTTATGCCGATTTGCTTCTTATCCGTACTCGGATCTTGTTTTCCGCTTCCGCATGATACTCTGATGTTTGATGTATGAGGAGCTATCCTACAGTATTATCCCTATCTAGGATATTTGGATCTTGCCGTATGGCGTTGCAATATTTCTATTTCTTTTAGATGGAATGGCTCTGAGAACTGTTGTATGGTAGCTTGCATACATACTCACTTGTGTATGTATTTGATCTCTTCGCTTGTTGCCTACGCCGCTCGCTCTTGTCCCGATGTCTTGGAAGTGGTTAGGACGGCCGACGGGTCTACACGTGGGTGGTCCCTGGGCCCCTGCTGTACTATTTTAACCACTTCCGGTTCATCCAGGCTTGAACTTAGAGCATAGGGTCCGAGGTTGTTACAATTGGTATCAGAGCCATCCCGCCCTTCAGGGTCTCAGCGAAATGGGCGTTGTCAGTCTAGCAAATATTTTGGTAGCTATGTATATTAGGGAAAAACAAAAACATGAGAGTAGGACTGCTTCCACTTTTCTTCTTACCCACCCACCCACCCTTTTCTGGTAAGGAAGTGTAACATTTTCAATCCTCTTCTAAAAATTCAAACTAAGATTCATGTGTTCTGGGTTTCCGTAGTACCCTAGAAAGTGTGTGCGTGCGTGTGTAATTCCTTAGCTATCTGTTGCATCCAACATGTTATCACAATCTGCCTTTGGTTATCAACTGTTGGTACATTCCATACTGACAGACTTTTGTAAACCGATGCGATCTATTCGACTCCTTGTTAACCGGTGCCATCTTGTTAAGGGTGTTCTCCCTTCCAGCATGCTTTCACAGAATGTGGAGTTGCTAATCTCTATCTGATAAGTGGTTTTGCGCATCTATTGGTATTTTAATGCCGGAAAATGCGGAAATTTTTTCTTTGATACATCTGTGTTTCCACACTCCTCTTCAGGCGTGTGTGAGACATTATCTATCTTCCTTTCATCGGCATGTTCATGTTTACTCATTCTTTTGTCGCTAGGCGCTGCAATCCTGGAGTTTTACTTCATCCTCAAATTTTCTTGGGCTAATTACATAAAAAGTGTTGATCTGGTGCTGGTGATTGTAATTTGGTTCTCGGCATAGCTATGTGACACTTATCATGAGTGGAATATGGAAAATGCTATCAACACTATCCTCCAAATGGTGGCGGTTATCTCCTGCGATTTTGAGTTACACCGTGGTCATATCTATGCATATTCAAGTATCTTTGGCAATCCGGAGTTTTCTCAAGGCACTACGGTGGTCTATCATCTGTTTATCATGTTTCACATCTTTTTGAACTCCATATCTGCAAGATTCTCTTTGAGACAGGAGAATCACAACTTTTCATCTCTGATAACTTTGCTTAATGTATGAGTTATCATCGTTTCTTTATCCAAGATCTCTTTATCTTTGTAACTGGTGACCCGATCGATGATGTGAACCAAGCGGCATCTCTTTTTCTTCTGAAGGACCAGATAATCTATTCTGCCAGTGCATCTTCTTCAACACGAAACCGTGCTCTTAATATTGATCTTTCAAAGAGCGTTGAGCTCAGGAAGTGTTTCGAGCATTTGTTCGTTTCTCTCGCCTCTTGAACTTGGCATTCTGGGAATATCTTATTAATCCATGGTGGTATATGTTGATAATATGCTTGCTTATTCTATATCAATGGAAGGACATGGAAGATCAACTGTGTCTCCTTCTCTCAAGCTTCGTGAACACTGCATGTGTGCAAAGTTCTCAAAGTGTGAATTCTGGCTTCTTGAAGTCACCTATCTCGACCACGTCTTTCTGCTAAATACATCGCGTCAATTCTGGAATCAGCAAGCCATTGTTAATTCCATCCTCCACCTTCAACTTAACCTGGAGATTTTCTTTGTTGGCAAGTTGTCATCGTCATTCCGTTGAAGTTTCCCTCAAGACAGCTAAATCTCCCTTGGTTATTCTTCAGAAGAATCAGTAATTCTTTTGATCTTCCGCTCAATAAGTAATCTTTTGAAACCCTCTCGTTCTATTGTCTATGCTCAATCCACCGGAGGCCATGAAGACTTTTCAGATCTTTTGTAATCCTTCTGTTCAAGTTAGTGCTATATTTTTCTTTATCTGTTGAATCTTGCAGTTGTCTCCGTAATCTTCCTTCATATCTTTCCGGTGGCTTGGTACTTCTGACATGACGACAACATCATCATCTTTATCTATTTTGGTTTCGACGAATCGTTTGCATCTATCTTTGTTTTCATATGGAGTTCCATGAGTTCTTGTGAAGTTCTTCACTCTGTTCGGCAGTTGGGTTGCATAGTTTTCCTATTCATGTGCGGAGTAATGCTTTGAGTGCGGGATGGAGTAGCTACCATACCACTACCCTTATCATTCGCTTTTGTACAGTGAATTGGTGAATTAATGCGATTTAACTCAGTCCACGGAAGTAGAAGTGGCCTTTATCCCTCGATACTTTTACTTCCGTCCTTGTTTTTCCGGAGTGCTCTCTCGAAGAAGGTAATCCTTAATCTCTTGTTGGTGGCCGCATCTACACGGAGCAAAATCTTCAATGATCTGGTGGAAACCAATGCAAAATCTTCTCTGTCTTCTTTTCTCTACCGGTGCTCGACATCTTCAAACAAGATGAAAGGAAACTATATCTGTCTTCAATTTGTCATATTCCTTTTCTCTTGGTAAAGCCAATTATGGTTGATGCCATCAGTCGCAAATCTATTGCATTAGCCTCAAGGTTAAAGAAAGCAATAAGTATCTATACAATAAACCCCAGATCCTCCATATTCTTTTCTTCTCGGGATTCCACCATCAACTAGCATCACCTCCTTCTCTTGAAGATATATCCGCGCACCTCAATTGTGTGATCCTTGGTTCTTACCGGCGCAAGAAGAATCTAATCCTACAATGTCTAACTAAATCTTTCCGTTGATATCAAGGAACTCTATTGTTTGAAGGCGATATTGTTTCCGAAATTCCTTTCTCAAATCTGAGGGAAGGTACAGTGCTATTTTCATTGTGGTTGATAACTTCTCCAAAGTCGCTCTTTTCGTCCGGCAAGGGCAAGAATCACCATCACTTGTAGCTTCCGATCTTTAATCCTAACAGTGTGTCTTTTCTTTATCCATGATACGTTGTCCTTTCTATTTCTTTCACAAGTGGTTCTATTCTTTTATCATGTTTCTCGAGAAAACCGGAGCTATGTTCATCCTATCCTTCTTGTCTCATGACAATCCTTCAATTCTTCTAACCCTTTGTGTCTCAAGCAAAACGAAAGACTTGCAACAAGGCTAGCAAGTTTTGCAAGGTGTAATGGTCGCACCACTCCATTGTTCATCATCTTGGGAACGCAAGGATCACCTTCGTTCCAAACACCCGCCTCTCCTTGTGTTGGTTTCTTTTTCTTAGGAATCTCGGGGCGAGATTCTTGTTTAGTGGGGGAGAGTTGTAGCATCCCAATTGTCTAACAATTGCAATGATACTAGCCTAGTCTATATATATGCAACTTCCTACATATAATTGTTGCATCATAATTATATCATGCTCATGTCATCATGCCACCTTGCATTTGAGCATCATATAAAACCCTTTTTCATTTGATTCTTATCTCATATGGACTAATATTTGTATTTGCCTCTTGATATATTGTATTTGGTTCTTGATAAATGCTTGATGCCCAAGTTGAGTTGGGCGCATATCTTTTATTAACTCCACCACCTTTCTTGTCACCACCCCATAATCCCACCATCCAACTATATGTGAGCTTTGCATTTTTATTTGGTTTTACCTCTAGCTCATGTGGGTTGGGATGGATCCACTCACAAATCCACATGCTCCCATATATGCATCATGTTGTTTTCACATTATTGATATGTGGAGAGCCACATAGCCACCTTTGCATGCAATAGGAGTAGTTCTCTTTCCAACCTACCATATGGAACTATTTTGAGCCAAGGTCATGTTTGAATATGGCCACCTCTTTTCACACATGCTTTTAATCAATGTAAACCATGTGCAGTAAGTGAATGGTTCCAATATATATTTTTGTTGGAATTGTGGGTTTGGATGCATGCTAAAATGCTTTTAGATATTTTGTTTTCACAAAATATGACTTGAAGCATGTATTTATTGCCTTTGCATGGCCCATGCAACACTTGCACCCTTCCTATATTCCATTTGAATCATTTTGGGGTTTTGTGAGTACCTTGTTGTGCTTTGGGCCTTTTCTTGTGGCCTTTCAACCTAGCATAAGATAACACCTCTTTCCCCTTTCTTGAGTCTTTTGGAATGCTCCATGTATACATGCATGCTTGCATAAATCCATTGCTAGGGTGATGTAGTTTGTTTTCACAAGCTACATCACGCATGCATGCATAGCACATGTAGCCAAGTCATCCCCTTTTTCTTTTCTTTTGAATTCTTGTGGTTTTGCGAAGGGTTTTGAATGGATCAAATTCAAACCAAACCCTTTGCCACCCTCTCTCTCTCTTTCTCTTCCATGCCCATTAATGCATGTACATGCAATAATAGAGCACCTCAATCCTTTCTCTTCTTTTCTTTTGGCTTATGAGGTTTAAAAATTTAAACTTTGAGCTAATCATTTGATGTTGTTCAAATGAGCTAGCCTAACCTAGATCTAACTAGACCTAGCTACACACACACTCACCATCCCTCCCAAACCGTGACACCACCCCACCTCTCCTTACCATGGCACTTGTGGTGCCTAGCCCTCCACCTCACCTCCTTCCCCTTGTCTTGCCTTGCAAGAGAGCACCAGATCACCTTCCCACGCCACCTCCTCCTCTCTGGTCCCTCTCCCTTTGCTATTTTCGGCTAAGAACAAGAGTAGAGGAGAGAGAAGACCACCACCGAGCCTCTCTTTTTTTTACACAAGTAGGAGTCCGCCATGTGCTCCACCCCTATCTCTCTTGCTTTACCTATAGTCCACCACCACCTGCACACGGCAACAACTTCAGATCGAGATCTGAAGCTCCTCTCCCTTTCTTCTTCGTCCCCAAGCTTCACCATGGCCTCACCATGTCCCTCTAAACCCTATCTCAGCTATACCAGGAGGAGGGCGGTTGGGGATGTGCTCAGAGGTGCCCAAGGCATACAGGACCTTCACGTGCTTCCTCTGCTTCTCCCTGTACCTTTCCACCACGCCGGAGCACGCCGGAGGCGCTTCTGCAGATGCATCCCACCAAGTACCAGGAGCTTCGGAATCCCGGTTGTGCGCGATATCACCTCCACCTCAAGCTACCTCGCCTACACCAACGACCTCAGGGTGAGCAGAGCTCCTTCCATGACATGCCCTCCTTCTCCCTAGCACCGTACCTCGCCGCCGACCTCACCGTGGCGCGCGCTCACCACCGCCACGCATGCCGCTGTCGATTGCAGTACTGCTGTTACGATCAACCGTGTCATCGCCTCGGTCCACCGTTTGCAAAACCCCGACCACCAACGCATAGCCCTATCTACCCTCTTCGAAACGAGCCCAAGTTTGCTTCGTTTGGTGCCCTGTAGCCATCGCCATCGTCGCCGCCGTCGCGTTGACTCGCCGTCAGATTTAGCTCGCCGCTGTCTTTGCTTCCTCAGTTCTGCTGGCACTTCTAGTACCGTTGTTCACCGATTTTTCCCGGGTGTTTCAGTCCCTCTCCGATAAACCTTCCTTGACAACTTTTGTTCTTAGATGATCCCTCTACACACCAGAGGAAGCGACACTCTGAAAGATGCCCCGATGAGCTCGCCGTCGACCTCGAAAATATGCAGAAACGCGCGGTCAGAAGAACTCAGTCACCGGATCTTTTCGGCCTCTGCTCTACGACTTTTACCCGACGTTACAGCCCACCTCTGAAGCAACGCCCTAAACGGAAGTTGTAGCCCTATCTCTCCTCTCCACTTTTTGTTCTTACGGCGTTGCCAAATTCGCAGTGGTTTGCTCGCCATATTCATCCGAATATTGGTCCAGCTAGCCAATTTCTCCACGGATCATTCCAGTTCGTCAGTTCTCGTACACACACAGGCCCCTGTAGTTTTTCCCGCCTCAACCCGTGGACCCTGTGTGTCCCACCAGTCAGCCCCTCGCCCGTTTGCAAAAAGATACCTCGGCTTCCGCTGATTCCCGGCCGCAGTCCCCCGGATCCGCCACGTGGCTGCGCTTCCTTCGCCCGCCTGCGTGTGGGTCCGCACAGGCGCAGGTCCCGCTTGTCATCCACCGCGGTTGGCTGGATCCTCGGTGAGAAAAGCCCTCGCAGACCGCTGCGACCCACCGCGGCTGAGTCAGCGCCGGCCCCACTTGTCGGTGACTATGGCTAGATCTCTCTCGGTACAAAAAGTCTGCGCGTTTATTTGTTTAATAAAAATAATTCTAGGAATTGGTTAATCTATTTTAAATCCAGAAATTAATAACTTTTTATTAATAAATCTAAATAAAACAATTAATATATGTTTTTGAATCAGAAAAATGTGAGGAATTCAAATATGCCATTCAAAATAATGTTTGGCTAATTTAAATTTTTGAAATTGTTTAATTGCAATAAAAATGCCTTTTCTTAATTAACTAATAACTTTAATTCTATAACTCCAAATTTGACAAATAATATGTCTAAATCGATCAGCGCGACGAGCCGGTTCTGTTTATGCTTTTCGTGTTCTAAACTGAACCATGCATCATGCCATTATTAAAAATCAGAACTGTTTATGGCAATAAAACTTGACCAAATAATTAATAAAATGATTTATTCTTGTCCCCACACCTCACCCATGCCATGCTACATTATTGCCATGTAAATTGTGCATCATTCATCATGGAATGCTTGGTTGTTTATCGCATTTTACTTATATGCTTGTGCACTTTATTTATGTTGGCCCTTGTTTGTTTGGTTCTTCTTTTGAATAGACGCCGAGCAGGGGAATTATCTAGAATCCTAGGAGTACTACCCAGATCCACCCCTCGCTTCAACTGAGCTGTCAGGCAAGCACTACCACATGCTTGCATACATATAATACCTATTGCTTCTATCTTATTCTTGCATCATTGAATCGCGATTGCATTAAGCTGAATCCCAAGTATTGCATGGCCTTTATTTTTAAACCCCACCGAAGCTTGTTCCTCCATCCTATGAACCATTACTACAGGAGTTGCTTGAGCCTTGCGAGTCGTAGAATTGCATGTGTAGGGTTTGTGAGTGTCTGATGGATAACGAGGTACCTAAACAACTTAACCTGAGTAGTAATGGGATAACTAATGAAAGAGGCACCGGTGGACAATATCTGTTATTTGGTTTTTATGTCCACTTGTGTCCCGTAAGACCCCGAGTACTTGATTCCTGTTCCTTGACTATTCGCACTATCCACATCCGGGAGGTCTTATGGACCCTCCTGAGCGAGAGCTTGATTTCTTTCTATTTCTTGGGGCCACAAACTAGTTTGGGGTTTTATTTACTATCCTGTACTTATGCTATGTTAATGTTTTATTAAGATTGTGCGTGGAGCACCTGTACTGTTTTGGATGCGGAGTGTTTTTGCGGTATCGACAAGCCCAGTCACATTTTCGGGTTCCCAGTCGTTCACAACCATTGACGCAAACCTTGGGTCCGTCTTTGAGTCGGCCAACTTCGTTGCGGGTAGCTTAATGGGGTGGCCCCCTGAATTATTTTATGAATCCTGTGATCGCTTTGTCATGAATGCCTCGTTGGGTTTTGAGTTAGTTTTTCCGAGGTTGATCGAGTGTGTGTTGCTATTTGTGCACCCCTGCAGGGTAAATCTTTCTGAAAGCTGTGTCCGCAGTTATGGATGACTTGGAGCACAGTTTATCAATCATAGACAAGTATAACTAAAGTACCGCTTTTAATTTGACTAAATACCTGACTAGTAAATAGTGCAACACTCATGAAATGGATAATAAAACTGCCAACGGATGGGTTGTTCGTCCGCTTTCTCGTTGGTAAGCGAGAAGGAGGATGGATCTGTTACTTTATACTGTTATAACTGTTGTTCTAATAAACGGACATCCGTCTATCATTGGTTAGGCGGATGGTTAGAGCATATCTATAGACTTGTTAGTATTATATTTTGCTGCAATTGCGTCACCCCAGGTTATGTCCCCTTTAGAGGCATAAAGACTTGCTGAGTACCCCTAGGGTCTCACACGATAAATTGTTTGATTCAGATGAACAGGTGTTTTCACAAGATGGATACTGGGTGGAGGAGACAGATGATGTTGGCAACGACCACGCGGTGTAGAGATTCCGGGGATGGGGATCCGCGAGATCTGTGGGCGGGATGTGTTTATTTGTGTGGCATCTTATGCCGATTTGCTTCTTATCCGTACTCGGATCTTGTTTTCCGCTTCCGCATGATACTCTGATGTTTGATGTATGAGGAGCTATCCTACAGTATTATCCCTATCTAGGATATTTGGATCTTGCCGTATGGCGTTGCAATATTTCTATTTCTTTTAGATGGAATGGCTCTAAGAACTGTTGTATGGTAGCTTGCATATATACTCACTTGTTTATGTATTTGATCTGTTCGCCTATTGCCTACGCCGCTCGCTCTTGTCCCGATGTCTTGGAAGTGGTTAGGACGGCCGACGGGTCTACACGTGGGTGGTCCCTGGGCCCCCGCTGTACTATTTTAACCACTTCCAGTTCATCCAGGCTTGAACTTAGAGCGTAGGGTCCGAGGTTGTTACAGATTGCTAACTCTAAGTTTACTTGTAAAGTTAAGTTTGAAACCTAAGCTGAGTTCAGAAACAAAGAAAGATAAAATAAAGTTCTAGAATCACTTAAGTTGGGAAGCTAGTGTCATAGTCACAACCCTGTTGTGGTCAAGTCAAGATTTATCATTCATTTCATCAGTCATTTTGAAAACATCTGACAACGAAACAATATGGCCACTCCAACTGTCCATAACCGCGGACGCGGCTATTCGAATAGTTTGACACTCTGCAGAGGTGGTACACTTTCACCACAAGATTCGATACATCTGTCAGGGATCACCCTGAATCATCATACTTAGTATGCAGATAATCAAACATAACCTTCCCTTTACACACCCTAGTATAAGCACCTCTCCTATGAGCATGGCCTCCCAACCATGACCATCTGTCATCTTGGGCACTGCATATGTGGACAATATCGAGAGGTAGCCTCAGCTCAAACCTCTCCCGCGAGGGAACTAATACTAATGCATATAAACTTCCAGCTAAGCCTTACCCAGTTCAGGTATTGTGGTAGTACGGTAAAATTGGAATGGTATCGCATCCGAATCCAACCATAATTTTTTGTGAAAGGGCTATGGCTCATGCCTCAACATTTTCATCATCATAAACCATTTGTGTTTCTAAACACATGTCAAAACATTTCAATAGAATGACTCATCATTCCAAGGTTTTCACAATTCATTTTCACCAAGTGTTCTGTGGCGCCCCGCTAAAACCACTACTAGAAAATCGCTGTGTTTTTGTGCATTGCATCATCATGACTGCATGCTCAGGTCATCATGCCACATTGCATTTGAGCATCGTCATGTCATCCTGCATGGTTTGTCTAAAACTATTTTCGAAAAGGCTGGTTTTGTTTTCTAAACGCCCTGTCTTTATTTCAAATTAAAACCCGGCCTCTTCTGGATATTTTGTTTTGTCTACAAAATATTTACCAGAGTCCATTCGGACAAAATAAAAATAATTAAAGCTATTTTTTATTTAGGGGGAGGCAGCCGGCCGGGCCAAAAGGCCCAGCTAGCCGGCCTACTACCCCATATACTAAGTCCTAGTCTAAACCCACCTAACTAAACCCTAACCCCAAACCATCTCCCCACCGTACCGCCACTCTCTCTCTCTCACCCGCCTGTCCACCTCACCACCTGGCCCACCACCTGCCCAATCTCCCACCCCGTCGCCACCTCCCCTGGCGTCTCTCCCTCCCGCCTCGCCTGGCCCGGCGGCCTCCTCTCTGCTCACCAAGGTCGCCGCCACCGCCTTGGGCCTGACCCCGCCTCATCCTTCCGTACCTAGATGAGGAACGCCGCCCTAGGGTCTCCTTCGACCGACGCGCCAGCTCTGCCGTTCGGCACCGGTAGCCGCCTGGTCGGCCTCGTCTCTGCCTCGGTGTGCCGGCTGCATCTCGCCGACCTCTACTCCAGTCTACCGCACCACGCCATGACCCCCTGTTGCTCACGCGCTGGCACCTCCGGTCGTCTCCCCATCTCAAGCACCCTGCGCCCGCCTCCTCCAACCGCAGAACCACGTCACCGGCCTCCCTCTCCGCGCGCCGCCCAAGATGCGGCCGTCTTCTACACCGTGGCCCCACCAGGGACCGAGCATCCTCGATCTCTGAGAGCGTTATCGCCATGCACTGCCCCCCGCGTGACGTCGTCCTCCTATCGCGGCCTCTGTCTGAGTATTGTTGCGCTCTTTTCCTGTGTTGATGCTAGTGTACCCAGATGTGTGCCAGTGGTGGTGATGTGGAGGAGAGGGTGATATCCGAGGCTGATACAAGGAGCCATGTTCTGTATGATGCTAGTTTCACCCTATACGAAGTCATCCCTCAAGACCCCGAACTCGAAGCTGTCCCTCGCGGAATGCCAAGATCTTCACGGACAACACATTCATCGACACGGGAACCGGACACGGCGATGCCCCTCCCAAGATCTTCGTCACGGAACTTCGAGTACTTGTTCGCATGCTCGAAGGACCACGGTCCCGGACCCGAAGACGACGAGACCCCGGACACCAAGATCTCCTTCCCGGATCATCAAGATCTTCTGGCGCCGAGACCCAAGACCGGCACCGTCACCCAAGGACTACGACAAGATCGTCCCAACCCACCAAGTTCTTCATCCCAGACGCCAAGATCGACCCGATACGCGGACCCGACAAGATCTTCGCGACGACAAAATCGACACCGACCAGGGCGAATCCGATGCGCCCCCGACGTCGAACCAAGTCCTTCTTCCTGGAACGCCAAGCTCTCCTTCCGTTGTCCGAGACCGATCCCGTAGAACCGTTCCCCCCGTCGAACCCTGAGACCCAGAACCCGGACCCCCGGAACCAAGATCTTCCGAACCCAGATGTGTGAACCTTTCTCGAGCCCCTATTTTATAAATGCTATATATAAAACTTGTTGCATATTAATTGTTCATCTCGCATGCATATCATGTGGTTTGTGGGCATTATGCCGATTCACCTCATAATTAAATATGGAGTCCATCTGCGGGATATCTTTGTCTTATTCCGAACTCTATTTAAATTTGTATAACGAACCGATGCCCTGTTCGCCTTGTTAATTCAACATTTAATCTGCGTGGTAGATAAATAACTTGAACCGTGTAATTAATTGTCGGGACCCCGGTTCCGCTTAATACTGCCTAAATGCACCGCATCGGTGCCATGCCATGCATCATATCATAAGCATGCTGGATCTTCGGCCGTAGTATTAAATATTGCATCCGGTGTTTCTTCTAGTGTTTGCTTCTTCGCGGACTAGGCCGATGAGTGGATGTGAGTATCGACAAGTTCTCTGGATATGATCCTTTGGCAGTGTTTCCCAGGCGAGCATCTCTCCCCCTTCTACCTATTTTGCATTTATAGTCTTTATTTCCTCCTGTTGATCTATTGCTATCCGTGTCGCGATGCTTTAGTTTCCGTGCACCAGTTATATCCCATGCAGCCTCTATATTGCCATGGACACCTCCTAATACCTGTTGTTTGGTAGATAGCTGGCCTTGCGGGTCGTAGTTGCTTGCTCAGGTGCGATCTTGTGTAGTCGAGTATCATAGTTGTTGGAATGCTGGCAGATGTTTACGGTGGAGCTGATCATGACTTTAAATACAACTATTAAAATGCTATATATAACTAATGCAGAGGCATCGGTGGGCAATAGATGTTATTTGGTTCTTCCACGCTCACTTGTGTCCCGTAGGACCCCGAGTACTTGATACCTGTTCCTTGATTTTTCGCACTATCCACATCCGGGAGGCCTAATGGACCCCCCTGAGCCAGAGCTTGATTCATTTCTATTTCTTGGGGCCACAAACTAGTTTGGGGTTTTATTTACTATCCTGTACTTATGCCATGTGTACTGCTTTATTTAAGATTGTGCGTGGAGCACCTGTACTGTTTAGGATTGCGGAGTGTTTTTGCGG
The DNA here is from genome assembly GCA_910589775.1 of Avena eriantha. NCBI lineage: Eukaryota > Viridiplantae > Streptophyta > Magnoliopsida > Poales > Poaceae > Avena > Avena eriantha. Next base: position 357,200,919 of record OU342743.1, read on the forward strand.
TATCGACAAGCCCAGTCACACTTTCGGGTTCCCAGTCGTTTACAGCCATTGACGCAAACCCTGGGTCCGTTCCGGAGCCGGCCAACTTCGTTGCGGGTAGCTTAGTGGGGTGGCCCCCTGAAATATTTTATGAATACTGTGATCGCTTTGTCATGAATGCCTCGTTGGGTTTTGAGTTGGTTTTTCCGAGGTTGATCGAGTGTGTGTTGCTATTTGTGCACCCCTGCAGGGTAAAACTTTCTGAAAGCCGTGTCGGCGGTTATGGATGACTTGGAGCACAGTATCTCGATCATAGACAAGCATAACTAAAGTAGTGCTATAAATTTGACTTAATATATCTGACTAGCAATCAACTTCACTATAACGGAATGGATATTAAAAATGCCAACCACTGGTGGACCTGGGTTGTTTTGTTATATCTGCCTAGTAAGTATTGCAACTCCAATGGAAGGTGATAAAAGTGCCAACAACTGCTGGGTTTTGGGATTCCTCAGGACAATTATATCTGACTAGTAAATGTTCCAACTACAACGGAATGGTGAATAAAACTGCCCACTACTTCTGCTATCAGGATGCATCATGCTATCTATATCTGACTAGTAAGTGCTTCAACCATAATCGAATGAATAAAACTGCCAACGTGTGAGTTCCTCGGTTTGACTTCCTCGTTTGGTCTCGAGGGGGAATACCAGGATGGGTGTGTTTGGTGTTACTATCAGGTTGGATCCGAATAGGTCTCTCTTATCCCTCTCTAATAGCCGATAGTTGCCTCGAGTCTCTATAGGTTGTTTAGTGCATGCTACGCTGCCGCTTCAGTCCACCATACCTATGTAGGCGAGAGCCGCCGAATTCTAGCCTCGCCGTGTACTGGCCTCAGTACTGACGCTCCTCTTTTTCCTTTGCTCTTTATCGGCACCCCTTTTGTTTTAGCAGGTTTGAGATCGACGTCGTTAGCAGGGTTACCCTTCCGGCTTGGCCTGGGCAGGGCTATGGCCGCCATTGGTTATTCTTCAAGGCTCTTAGCCCAATTTGCTTCTTATCCGTACTCGGACGTTGTATCGATTTCAAGGTGATTTGGATCTTTGTATTGTATATCTGTATTCTTGACTCGTGGAGTCGCTGTTGTATATATATCTGTTCTGTGGGTCTCATCGAGGACTGTTGTGTAATGGTATTACTTCGTTTTTCCACCCGCATGAAAGTGCCTGGTGGGCGTCCTTGAATCGTTTCTATGCGGGTTTGGCGGGAAGCGCTAAAACTTGCATAGGGCCGATTCGAGGGTGTTACATGTTCCCATCTAAAGTGACTCAAGTTTTGATTTAGCTCTAAGCTACTAAGTTAAGAGTGCTCACTAAGGTGAGATGCTAATCTCAATTTCATGCCTTAGAATGACATCTAAGGTTATCTAGATAGGTCAAGTTTTATACTTTTTATGCTACCTTCAAACAATTAAGGGAGTCTGTAAAGTAATGAAAGTAAAACTTGTAAATAACATTTGGAGTAGGTATAAGTCAAAGGGTATAACTAAAGCATGCCTAATGCATCTTGCTTAGGTTATCTAACTCAAGGGTTAGCTTGCATTGTTAATGATGGCTTGCTAGTATAATACTTGCAAGTGTTAGCTTGCCTTGGGTAGTGCAGTGGTTGAAGTTTTCTTCCTCCTCCTCTTGGTAGAACTCCTCCTCGAAATCTTGGTCGGTACTATCGTCTATAAATACATACGGGATACACAATCACCAAACAATGCTTAACTAGTCTACTTAGCATACTAAGGCACACATTTGATGATCTATCACAAGCATCAGAAGATTTAATTAACTAGCTTCAATCTTTTTATTTGAGAAAAGTAATTTCTACTCATTGAAATTAACTAAGATTTAATATTCTCCAATTAAAATATGGGATCATGTGGACACATGTCATCACCACATATTCTAACATATGGGAATGTGATTTAAATGTTGGATCACATTTTAATAAGTTTAAGTTTAATATTTAATGATTTAAAGTGACTAGAAATGCCTATATAGCATTAATTTGGTACTAGTCCAAAGTCACTGCATACAAACCTTAATATTATTACATATTCAGATAGGTATGGTTAAATGTGATTTTTGAGAGTTGGAATCAACTCAAAAGCTAATATGGTTGATTTTATAAAAATGTTTGAATGTGCAAATGCTTCTGTCTTGTTATTTTTACAAGGCGAGATCTCCAACTCTAAATGAATTAAATCCAACGGGCTTGGATAGATCTTTTTTTTGAGGTGAAACAGTAGGGAAAAATCCCCACTTCAATTTTTTATTTTATTATATATGAGTATGTTACAAAGTAAAAATGATCTAAGGTAGATCAGTTACATCTTAATCTGAAACAATCTATTCTATCCCTGATCTAATTGCTGATTGAGCCAGGCTTTGAATTTCTCCTTGTATTTTCCTTTGATTCTGAATTGTATCCATCTCATTTCCTGGTAGAAAATTGCTTTCCCTCTATCAAATGTGGGTCTTTTGTCATTGAAAATCTTCTCATTTCTGCATGTCCAGATGCCCCACGAGGTCATGATAATAATCTCCATTGCAAATGGAAGATGTAACTTTTCTTTGATGTCTGAAATAGCTTCTAATCCAGTAAGGTTTGCAGTTCTGTTTCTGGAAATATGGTCCCAACATTTTTTTGCAAATGGACAATCCCAGAAAAGATGAATTGCTGATTCTTCTGTGATGCAGTTGGATGTAACACAATTGTAATCAGGTAGGTTGAAATTCTTTCTCATTAGTAGGTTTCTTGTATTCAATCTGTCTAGTAGCAGAAGCTAGAAAAAGAACTTGTGTTTATTTTGACAGGAGGTTGCCCAAACCCAGGAAAAGTGAGGTGGTGATGGTGAGTATCCAATCATGGCTGTGTCCGATCCCCAAATATAGTTCCAATTATCATGGGTGTCCTCCTGTATGTCATGTCTGAATTCCTGACATCTATCTTCCAGTACCAAAAATTCAGAGAAAGCCTGATGTGATAGAGGTAGGTGGAAGTTATCTTCAAGAAATTTAGTATGAAGGAAATCATGAACACAGATGTTTGTGGACTTAGCATAAGACAGAAGGTAAGGGAACTTATTCATCATGCATTCCTCTTGCCAAAGGTCAGACCAGAAATAGGCAGATCTGCCTGATTTTAGATTGCATTTAGCCATGCCCTTAAAGTTGTCAATTAATTTGATATGTGACTTCCACCAGAAAGATCCCTCCATGCTTCTTCCAGGTAATTTTCCATTTTTGTAATAAGTCTCCCATATGAGATGAACCCAAGGTATGTCATGGTGGTTGTAGAATTTGTCCAAAATTTTTAGAAGTAGAGCATTATTTTGAATCTGTAGGTTTAGTACTCCTAAACCCCCTTGATTTTTAGGACGGCAGATTTTGTCCCATGATACCAGAGCTTGTCCTTTTGCTTGCACATCTTCAGTCTTCTTTCTCCATAGACAATATCTCATATATTTAATAATTTGATCCTTGATGGCTATTGGTATCTCCAAACAGCTCATGTAATATAGAGGAAGTGAGGAGAGAACAGATTTGACCAGCTGCAGTTTTCCTCCATAATTCAAGAAATCAACAATTCCACATAATCTTCTTTCCACTCTCTGAACTATGGGAAGAAAATGCTCCATAGTTGGCTTAGTAATGCTTAATGGGAGTCCAAGGTAGGTAAAGGGGAGGCATCCAGTTCTACAGTTGATTGTCATAGCAAAATGTATAAGTCTATCATTACATGTGTTTATTGGCATCATGCTAGATTTCAAGTAATTGACTTTGAGTCCAGTGGAAATTGCAAAAGTTTGAAGAAGTGCTTTCAAGCATAATAATTGAGATGCATCAGCTTTAAGAATCACCAATGTGTCATCAGCATATTGGATAACTGGGAAGTCACTGTTGGGTGGTCCCACGATAGGTGGAGTTAGGAGATTCATATGCATGGCCTTGTTTAGAACTGATTATAGGAGGTCAGCAGTAAGTACAAATAGTAATGGTGAAAGTGGGTCTCCTTGTCTAACACCTCTCCTGCAGTAGAACTTTTTACCAGGCACACCATTGAGAAGAATTTCAGATGATCCAGATTCAAAGATCATCTCAATCCACCTAATCCATTTTCTCCCAAATCCTCTTGCTTTAAGGATATTTATGATGGCAGAGTGGTCAACTGTATCAAATGCCTTCTCAAAATCAAGTTTGAGAATTAAAATTTCCTCCTTTGACTTGTGGCATTGGAATATGTATTCAAATGCCCAACCAATGCAATCTTGAATAGATCTGTTGTTGAGAAAACCATATTGGTTCTTATGTACTAATTTCAGAATGATAGATTGCAATCTATTTGCAAGAAGTTTGGTAATTATTTTGAATATACAGTTCAATAGAGAGATTGGTCTGAAATCAGCTGATGTAGATGGGCAAGTAACTTTGGGTAAGAGTGTAATGTAGGAAGAGTTGATGCTCTCAAGGGACACTTTCTCATTGAAGAAATCATGAATCAGTAATTTGATATCATATCCAATGATGGGTCAGCAACTTTTGATAAATTCATTATTAAAACCATCAGGTCCAGGTGATTTGTCATTTGGTATATCATTGATAACCTCCTCAATTTCCTTGTCAAGAAATGGTTTTTCAAGTGAATCCTTCATCTCATCAGACATGCCATTTCCATAAAAATCTGCAAGGTTATAATGCATCTCAGTTTTGACTGCAGTACCCATCCTTGCCCTGAAGTCATTCCAAAAGATATCAGCCTTGTCATAGTGATTTGTAAATTCCTGTCCAGATTCATTCTTGATCATTGATATATAGTTGTGCCTGTAACTGATGGTAGCTTTGGAATGGAAAAACTTAGTGTTTTCATCTCCTAGTTTTACCCATTTAATTTTCCCTCTTTGTTTCCAATAGGTGTTTTGGTTTTGAAGAAGAGAGATAATATGGAATTTCAAGATATCTCTGAGGTGCCACTCATTGATGGTTAATGTTCTAGATTCTTCAAGTAGGTCTAGGAGATCAATGGTGTCATTCACCTTAGCAATCTGCTCTTTTAAGCAAGGTAATTGTTTTGCCCAAATATTAATGCCTCTCCTCACATTTTTCAACTTGGCACAAATTCTCTTTGCCATGTCTTGATAATTCACGGGTATGTTCCAAGCATTTTGCACAATCATCTTAAATTTAGAATGATGAAGCCAGTAATTTTCAAATCTAAAGATTTGAGCCTTGGGGATGTTTGTTCCAATGGATATGACACATGGGAGATGATCAGAAGTAGGTTTGGATAGTGGAGTAACCAAAGTGTATGGGTATTTGGTTGTCCAAGAACTAGATGTAAAAAACCAGTCCAACCTTTCCAGGAGTGGATCTTTTTGCATGTTACTCCAAGTGAATTTTCTACCATTAAGTGGAAATTCAATAAGACCCAGGTTGCATATCGCATCATTGAAGAGCATAGTTTCATTAATATCTACCCCACTCTTATTTCTATCAGTGAGACTTCTGAAGAGGTTGAAATCACCTAATACTAGCCAATCCATACTATCAGGCATAGTGATGTTTGAAAACCGGTCTAAGAAATCCATCTTTCTATCACTTTGACAAGGACCATAGACATTAGTGAGAGTCCAGGAGTCATTTGATAATTGAGAGGTGAAGGTGACAGATGTTGAGAAATCATTTTGGAAAGCCCTGGTACCATTGAATAGAGTACTGTTACAGATGGTAATAATTCCTCCAGATGCACCAATTGATGGTAAGAAATCAAAACTGTCAAATTTGTTTGGACAGAATTTTTTTAAATAATTGGTATCAAAGTTTTCTCTCTTGGTTTCTTGAAGACAAATAATGTCGCATTCAGATTCCATGATCTTGCTTTTTAGAGCTAACCATTTTTTCTCAGAGTTGATTCCCCTGAGATTCCAGTTCAGAATCTTCCAGTTTCTATTGTTACTCATTTATAAACCAATTGGATGGGCATTGGGGTGACACAAAATCTGTAGTCACACATCACACTGGGTATATCATAGGATACAGAATACATAAACATGTCCAACATCAAATAGGTCTGCAAAAATTCATAAAAAATATGAAAGGTAACTGGTCCAGTCACAAAAGGACAGATTTTAGTAAACATTAACCACATTATTTAGGTGCTTTCTTCTTAGACTGCTGTCCACAAGATTCAGCAGCACCTCCCTTCTTTTTGCTTGTAAGGTATGGTTCTGGTCCAGTCTTCTTGGGTCCAGGCTTTCCTGGTGGCTTAATGATCATGTCATTGTTTCTGCCCTTCTTCAGCAGTCTTTTCTCAAGTTCTCCCTCCTTAACCTTGCAAAATGATTCGGCAAGATTCTTAACAACCTTATTACTGAGGCATGGTGGAGCAGCATTGCAAGAGAGGCAATTATGATCAGAGCAATTCAAATGGCTTTTAAAACCCCCATTAAGTTCTACAATTCTGGGGCTTCTTCTCACCTCAGATTCCACCAGTGGCTCTTTACCCCTCCTCCTCTTTGCAGGAGCATTTGGCACCATCATGCCAGATGGGAAATCATTTAGGCAATGAGGTGGAATCTGTCCAACACATTCATCAGGTATAATGAAGGTGAAAGTAGTTTCTTCAGTAATTGGCTCTTTAATAATCTCCCAAAGGGGTGATGTGAGAAAATGTCTAGTCCAATTGAATTTCTCAAGTGTGATGAGCATAAGAGTGATAAAATTAAACCAACTTACAGGGATGTCACATTGCAGTTTGCCTTTGTCAGTTGATGGGTCCATGTGTGGTGCAAAGAATCTGTCCCATAGCTCAAGACCTTGCTTTGAGAAAGAATTCCTAGCAGAAAGCATCTCAGATGAATTGACAAAAGGGATAATGGCCATTCCGACTTGTAGGTGTGCCTCATTTGGAGAGAGCAGGTTAGTATCCTCCATCATCCAGTCATCTTGCATGTTACCCACATCAGCTTGGTTGGTGTCCTCCTCCTCATCCTGGTAATTATGCAGAATGTTGAGCAGGCCATCACCCATGCCCACCACAAGATTAGCATCAGCAATATTTTGTTCCACCTCAATATCCTCTGCACCATGGACAGATGCCTTGTCACTGTCAGATGAAACATTAGCAACAGGTACAGATCCAGTAACAGCACTGTCAGCCTCCTGAGGTGGCAAATTCTGGTTGTCAATGGGCATGTCAACACCTTCAGCAAAAATAGGTCCTTGGACAGCATTCCAGTTGCCCCAGCCAGCATTATTCTGTGGTGCAGGTTCAATCCATTGGTCCCATCCACCAATGTCCCCTTCAGGTTGTGGAGGAGGTGGTGGAGAAGGGGGTCCAAATATGGGTCCCACCACAGGTAGAGGGTGAGGGTCAGCACCATCATCAGGTAGTGGGTCCTCATCAGGTGGGCCCCCCCCAGGAGATTGCTGTTCAATATTTCCACAGAAAAGGTCCAAGATTCAGTTTCCACCAGGTCCCCAATGGTGAATCTAACACTTTTAGGAACATCAAGGAGATCAGTGACCCTGAGCTTTGCAATGATCCTGCCCTTGTGTTCAGGGTCCCTTTCCCAGAGCAGCACTTTGCCAATATCAGAGAATATAGCATTCAGGTCGTCATGATGCCAGTGATCAAGTGGAGGACCCAGAAGCATAACCCAACACTCGTTGTTAAACTGAGTCCTACGCCAGTTAATTCCTTCATTATGCCTATCAAAAGAAATAGCAACATCCTAGAAGGGAATATGACCCGCAGCAATTAACCTGTCGCGGTCACTGACATTTGCAAATTGAACATATGCAGAACCAAACGGACAATCTTGTATATCACGAAATTCGACATGTGCATCATTGATAAAGAAATCTTGCAAGACATCCCTGATATTACCAAATGGGACAGGACCAGGAGAAAGGAGATGGATGTGCGCAATGGCATACTGTTCATGAGTTCTTGGCTGGCGAGGAACCACCACTCTTTTGACTCGATTCCTGCCCGCCACCTACATAATCTCGAAGCCATGGGGAAGAAATGGCTGGGGGTCAAGTGGAATATTGGCCATTGCGTCGGTGGATGTCGCCGGCGACGAGCAGAGCAAGGCAGTTGGGGTTTCTCTAGGCGAAGGAGTTGAGGAGACAGGGGTTTCGGCCGAATTAATTTTTTGGGCAAGAATAAAATCTTTTAGACAATCGAACACCCTGGGCCGTGTAACTTGCGACGAGACCTAGGACCCAAACCACTGCAGGTATGATTTGTCGGGCCAGGGACAAGAAGGGAAAGTAGGAAATTTCAAAAATGGTAACAGGCCAGGCAGTTTAATTGCAGAAGATTTGTTGACTGCAGGTGATTTCGCCTCCTTAATACCTTTACCATTAATCACAATTTCCGCAAATGATGCACCCGGTACTCTATGATTAAATTCCCCTTTAATTTGTCTGTTATTGCATGGGACAGTTGATGACGATGGATTAATGCAATCAAAAACCGAGGGTTTGTTTTTTCTTTTGTATGAAACAACGGTCCAATCCTTGTCCAATTCTTTATAATATTATTTTTCTTCGAATTTCCAATTTGGGCCTCCATCTCCCCAAAGTTTGATCTTCAGAACAAAATCATCATCCGTGAAAGAACCAGAATTATATATTTCCAAACCCATAGCTCTTGATGCAACAGAGAATCTAAAGGTTCTATCCTGGAGGATCTTAACTTGAAATTTTGATGCATGACCCCCAAAACATGCTTGAAGAACAATACCAATAGTATGAATATCAATCTTGAAATTTGCACGACCAAATGAGCCAACAAGGAAGAAAGGTTTTCTACGAAATCCTCCAGAGAAATTAATGTGATGACCAAATTTCTTGAACATATTAGCCTCAAATGTAAGCCCTTTGGAGAAATCCACCAAAATGCAATTGTTGTGTTTGATTGATGGAGTAAGTGGTACATCAGGAATTTGAGCACCTACCACCACTCTTTTGATGACAAGATCCAAGATAACACCAGTGGAAACTTTCTCATTTTGGAGAAGGAATCTAGCATCAATAACCACTTTGTCCTGATTTAGTAACACAATCCTCTTAGCAAGAGTATGCAGTACCAAAAAACCAGGTGCCTTGTCCAAAACATTAGAAGGCAAGTATGAGCTAGTAACATGCCAAGTAAGTTTCAAATCTTCACTTATGCACTCATGAACATGAGAATTCCCAAGAAAACCTGAAGAAGGTGGAAAAATATCATTGATCCTAGCAAGATGAGAGGGGAACCTCACCACAGAACCAATCATGAGAACCTCCCCATTTTCCAAACTTCTACCCTCTAGTGGTGAACCGTTGGCATTGAGAATGACCAACCATCGATTATTCGAGAGAACAAGAGTTCCAACAAGGAACTTACCATCGGTGGAGCTTCCAGAATATGTGATTTTCCAACCGCCACCTGATGAATCCAGTGAAAGAGAGCCCATGTTTGTGTGCGACGGCGCCGGAGTGGCGCCGGCGAGTGCCGGTGGGATGGACCTCAGAGAGACATGCCTCGGAAATCGTGCGGGTCACAAGGGAAGACATGCCTTGGATAGATCTTTTTAGAAGCTTTCCAACAAAATTGGAATCACTCAATTTCGACTTGCACAACTCTTTGAATTGGTTTTTGAACTAAGGGACATAATTGAATTTAAACTTAAATAGAAAAACCTATATTTGAATTAACTGGGTCACGCGGAAAGTAATTGGGCCGGCCTAGTGGCGCTCAGCGGCGCAGAGGGCGGCTGACAGGTTGGTCTCGCTTGTCAGCGAGACTTAAAACCCAAAACGGTATCTAGCGATCTGGGCCACACGATTATAACGTGGATCAACGGCTCACAGTTGTCATCGACGACGGACTCGTCGTCGGCGAGACCGAACCTTAAACGGACGGTGGGGGTCTACTAGGGACGTACCAGGGCTCCAGCTAGTGCGGCGAGGCGGGCGATTGAACTGGACGGCGACGGCGGACTCAGGCGAGGTAGCGGCAGGGGCTGAGGTGGACGGAATCGTCGATAGCTTCTCCTCCTCTGCTACGGCTGCCTCCGGTGAATTTCCGGCGGCCTGCTGCTCGAGCTGCTCCGGCGAGAGATGGGGAAGGACTGGTGGAGAGAGGGGAGTCGAATTGTGTGGAGATTGAGGCTGGAGAAGGCCTCCTTATATAGGCTCGAGGAGGGGACCGAGGGGGCGACGGCGAGCTCGTCGGTGACGACGATACAGGGCGCTATCGGCATGGGCGGCATAGGCGGACGGTGGCTTGCCTCCTGGCGGTACTCTATGGCTTAATGGCGACGCTAGGGGCGGTGGGTTGTGGTCGGGAGCGTCTCGCGCTCTGAGGGACACATGCGGTGCTCGACACGGCTCCCGGCGACTGTGGGTCGTGCGACGATGCACGGCCATGTCTGGTGGGTTGCTGGGGTCGAGGCGGAGCGGCGTGCGCGGGATGGGGTCAACGGGCGGTCTGCTACGTGCTGGCGGCTATCGCGCTCTGGCACGCTCTGGCTTGCTCATAGAGTGAAAGGGCGGCGCTGCTAGGGAGTGGTCCAGGGGATGGGGTTGATCGAGGGGTGTACCGTGGTCGGCGGTAGGGTTGGTCGGAGCTAGTGGGCACGCTGGTTTGGCGCGGCGCGGTCCCTGGCGTGTTGTCCGCGTCTAGCCGACGATGACCTCAAACGGGCGGCACGCCACTGGTGCAACTACTAACGGGGAAGCTGGTTGATGACTTGGTTGGACTCAGGGGGACAAGGATGATCAATGCACACCAAATGGCTCGACAAGATTAACCCCAAAACAGTAATAGTTAGCCCATAATGATTCTGCTAACAAGGTGTTCGATCAAATGGCCGCAAGAGAAAAAGTTCTGAATTTTGGGCTAATTTTTGGTGGAGTGATGTAACTTATGCTTAAGCATCTAGGTTTGCTTGGGATTTGAAAATGGAGTTCATTTGAGTGGTTTTTGAATAAGTGTGATCGTGATACCTACACTAGATTCAATTTTCAAATGTTATTTAAATTTAGTGTTTGAAAGTTTTTGGGATGAAAGAAAGTGGGCCTTGGTACATCACTACTTGTACTAGCAGGGATGCAAAGATCCACAATTGTTTCTATTAAGATTTGAGTTCTAGGAATAGCCAAAGTAGACTAGTTAGTTAAAATGGCCCAAATGACCATTTGCTTATTTTAATATTTTCGATTTGTTTTTCTTTGGGATTTGCTTGGGGATGATCTAGATGATGTTTAATTCACCTTAGAATCATTTTACAACCAAAGGATCACTCAAACATGGCAATTCAAAACAACTCCTAATTTAAATGCACACACATATAAATGCTTAATGATTTTAAATGGAAAAGTTTTTTGTTAACCCTAAATTGGGTAGATTTGATCTTGATTATCCTTGGATTAAGTTTTGGGATGTTACAAACCTTCCCTCCTTAAATAAAATCTCGCCCCGAGATTTACGAAAGAAAACTAGGAACTAAAGAGATATGGGAACTCTGTCCTAATGTAATCTTCTCGCTCCCAAGTGGCTTCTTCTTCAGTTTGGTTGCTCCATTGAATCTTGAGAAATTTGATACTCCTGGTCTTGGTGGTTCTGTAAGCTTCCTCCAGGATATGGATGGGCACATCATGATACGTCAGATCCTTGTTGATATCAATAGCTCAGTGATCGATGTTCTTGAAAACTCCGGTCTTCTCTGTCACTTCTAAGCATTTGCGAAGTAACGAGATATGGAACACACTGTGGATGGCTGACATCTCTTCTGGCAGTTCCAGTTGATACGATACTTCTCCTCAGCGATTCAGAATCTTGAAGGGTCCGATATATCTGGGGGCTATCTTTCCTTTTAGACTAAAACGTTGGGTTCCCTTCAATGGCGAAACCTTGAGATACACAAAATCTCCGACATTGAAAGTCAGGTCTCTCCTTCTCTTGTCAGCATAACTCTTCTGTCTGGATTGGGCAGTCTTGAGGTGCTCACGGACTTTCTGAACCTTCTCTTCAGCGTCTCAGAGAATGTCAGGTCCAAAAACCTGACTCTCTCCAACTTGCGACCAATTCAAAGGGGTATGACACTTTCTTCCGTATAGGAACTCAAATGGCGCCATCTGCAAACTGGCTTGATAGCTGTTGTTATATGAGAATTCTGCGAAAGGCAGGTAATCTTCCCATTTTGATCCATACTCTAACACACAAGCTCTCAACATATCCTCTAGGATTTGTTTGACTCTTTCAGTGTGTCCATCAGTCTGCGGGTGATAAGCAGTGCTGAAATTCAACTTGGTTCCTAATCCCTCTTGGACTTTCTGCCAAAATCTCGAAGTGAATTGGGTTCCTCGATTTGATATTATGGTCTTGGGGGTCCCATGCAGACTAACAATTCTAGCAATGTACAACTCTGCTAGCTTCAAACTCTGATAGGTAGTCTTGATAGGTACAAAATGAGCTACCTTGGATAGTCTATCAATGATGACCCAGATTGAGTCATTTCCCCTACTAGAAGTAGGCAAACCGGTGATAAAGTCCATTCCAACAGAATCCCATTTCCATTCCAGAATCTGTAATGGTTGCAACAGTCCTGTGGGTCTCTAATGCTCTGCTTTAACTCTTTGACAGATGTCACACTTGGTGATGTAGCTTCCGATTTCTCTCTTCATCTTGTGCCACCAAAATTGCTCTTTCAAATCCTGATACATCTTCGTTCCTCCGGGGTGGATAGAATTAAGAGTATCATGAGCTTCCTGCATGATAACTTGCTTCAGCTCCGAATCTTCTGGCACACATATACGTCCTTTGTACTAGAAATCCTTCTTCGTATTCGGTAAATCCAGGTACCTTTCCCGTACCAATACGATGTTTGATCCCGTCGATACTTTCATTTCCCTTCTGAGCTTCCTTGATTTGGCTAATCAAAGTGGGTTGAAGTTCAATTCTTGCTAGGAATCCTTGGCTAACTAGCTTAGTCCTAAACTGCTCCAACTCCTCATACAAACTTGGTTGTTTCTCCTTGATCATGGTGTTTAGCCTACAAGGCAATCTGCTAAGAGCATGCTCTACCACATTGGCTTTGCCTGGGTGATAGTGAATGTCAAGGTCATAATCCTTGATTAACTCTATCCATCTCCTTTGCCTCATATTCAGCTCCTTCTGAGTGAAAATATACTTCAAGCTCTTGTGATCTGAGTAAATCTCACAGCGATTACCCATAAGATAATGACGCCATGTCTTCAAGGCCAACACTACGGCTGCTAACTCAAGATCATTGTTGGGGATATACTTTCCGGGTATCCTCACAGATCCTCACTGACCAGGGTGGCCCACTTTGGGTTAGAGCTTTGCTTCACGGGCGGCCTAGTTAGGGAGAAAAGACGGAGGCCAATCCGACTACGGGAAGGCCCGGAAGACTTACCGACTTAGGCCTATAATGTTACTTGTAGTTCAAGATGTACTCTGTAACCAACTCTTAGTCGTATCCGGATTGATCTCTCCTATAAACCCTAGGCCGGATATCTATATAAGCCGTCCTAGGGAGAGCCTTTAGGGCACCAGATAACACCCAATACTTTAGACCCTCAACTCGCACAGGCGATACCATTGTAACCCATATTCCGGCTTTGCCGTATTACTGGATTGATAGCAGGAGTAGGGTCTGTCCAAAGCCGGCGGATTCGAACCTAGGTAAACTTGTGTGCTCACCGTCCCGGAACACCGTACGTCTCACACCCCTCTCTTCCGTACGCCTCGAGGACCCCCTCATGGCGTACTTGTCCTCAATCCGACGACAATCATGGGTCGGATAGTTCTGCTCATGCTGCTTCGGTTGCCAAGACAGATACGCGATGACTTTGTCTTCTTAAATCAATTCACATTCGAGACCAATCTTGGATGCATCACAATACACATCAAACGGCTTCTTGATATCTGGCATGATCAATATTGGGGCTAATATCAATCTCTTCTTCAGTTCTTGGAAACTGGCTTCACATTTGTCAGTCCATTCCCACTTCTTGTCCTTCTTCAACAATTGGGTCATGGGTTTGGCGATGCCTGAGAATCCTTCTACGAACTTGCGATAATATCCCGCCAATCCGAGAAATGCACGGACTTGGGTTTGAGTGGTGGGGGCTTCCCATTCTTCGACATCTTTGATCTTGGCGGGATCAACAGAGACTCCTTCAGCAGACACAATATGTCCTAGGAATCCTACTTCTTTCAGCCAAAACTCACATTTGCTAAACTTGGCATACAACCGATGCTCTCTCAGGGTTTCTAGGATGATTCTCAGACGTTGCTCATGCTCTTCTTCTGACTTGGAGTAGATAAGGATATGATCGATAAACACAACGACAAACTTATCTAGAAAATTTATAAAGATCTTATTCATGAGATTCAATAAATATGCAGGGGCATTGGTTAATCCAAAATACATGACCGTATAGTCGTATAAACCATAATGAGTAGTAAAGGCGGTCTTCGGAATATCCGTTGCACGAATCTTAAGTTGGTGATAACTAGTCCTAAGATCAATCTTTGAGAATACCTGGGCACCAGTCAACTGATCAAATAGATCCTCTATCTTTGGCAAAGGGTACTTGTTTTTGATGGTGACGTCATTCAGCTTTCGGTAATCGTTGCACAACCGATTGCCTCCATATTTCTTGTCGACGAATAACACTAGTGATCTCCATGGCGATGCGCTTGGATGAATCAAGCCTGTTGCTAACATAGCATCCAACTGCTTCTTCAACTCTACTAACTCTGAGGGGTTCATGCTATAGGGTCTCTGGGCTATGGGTCCGGTTCCGGGGATTAGCTTGATAATGAACTCAATATCCCTATCCGGGGCATTCCTGGATTCATCTAGGAATACGTCGGGGTATTCAAAGACTACTCTGACTTGGTCTATGGTGGGTAGGGCTAGACTCTTGTTTCACTTGAATTGACGAGGTAAGGTTCAGATATATGCTCTATTGTTACTCCAAAGCTACTGGTCATGGTGATGGCTTTCTTAGCACAGTCTATTAGTCCTTTATGCCTTGACATCCAGTCCATACCTAGTACTACTTCCAATCCTTTGGTTCCAAGTACAATTAGGTTGGCATAAAAATCTATCCCATGTATTCTGATAGGTACAACTTTGCAAATTTTTCTAGCTTTTGTAGTTGAACCGGGAATTTGACCTATCATGACATGCTTCAAGTTGGTTGGGTGGATCTTACTAGTGCATGCAAATTCTTCGGTGACAAATGAATGCGATGCTCCCGAATCAAACAATACCCTTGCTAAAATTGAGTTGACAAAAAACATACCCAGCACTACGTCTGGCGCTTCTTGGGCTTCTTCGGCGTTCATGTGGAAGAGACGGCCGTTGTGGTTGTGAGGGTTCCCTGGGGCAAACCTTCTTCCTGGTTGAACACGATGCTGCTGTTGAGCTGGGGCATTCACATTGGTAGTGGCGGCAGTCTTCTTGGGGCACTCATTGGAATAGTGACCCTTCACTCCACAGTCGAAACAAGTTATCTGGGACTTGTCTTTAGCTGCGACAGGCACATCATTGCTTCTAGTTCTGGGTGCAGTGTTGTTGTTGTCGTTGCTCTTGGGAGGTGCACGGTTGAAATTGCTGGTGTTGTCGGGGTTGTTGTTGTTTCCTCCAGACTTCACATTGCCTCCGCTACGGTTGGGGTAGCTTGGGCGAGACATTGGGGGTCGGTTGTTTCTTGGTGCATACCTTGCAGACGGGTTGGGACGATACTTCTGGTGACTGTTGGATCCAGCTTGGTGCATTATACGACGTTTGTGGTTGTTGTTTGCCTGGTTAATCTTCCCTTCCATCTGTATGGCAGAGTCGACTAGCTCTTCGAGATCCTCGAAGCGGATGTTGACGAGGACAATCTGCATCTCATCATGCAGTTTGTTCAGGAATCTCTCCTTATTCTTTGCCTCCGTGGTGATCTCATCAGGTGCGTACGTGGCAACTGACATGAATTTGTCACGATACTCCAATATAGTCATTCTGCCTTGCTTCAACTCTCTGAATTCATCCCTCATTCTGGTGACTAGGCCTTGCGGCACGTGGGTGCGGCTGAACTTGATTTTGAAGGCTTCCCATGGCATCACTTGACCATGGTTCATCAGGCGGATGCTGTTCCACCAGGCTCTTGCATCTCCTGCCAAGTAGTGGGTGGCAAAGAGAACTTTCTCGTTGTCATCAACTCTGGCTACTTCCAAATTGTTCTCCATTGTCTGTAACCAGTCATCAGCATCTAATGGGTTCTCCAAAGTGCTAAAGATTGGGGGATTGGTATTCTGGAAATTTTTCAGCTTGGATCCTTGATGATCCTGATTTCCATGCCCTTGGTTGTTTTGGGCCATCTGGGCGATCTGCTGCAGTGTTGCTAATTTGTCCTGGCACTCTGCCATGCTTGCTTCACGGTCTGCAACTAACATCTGCATGATCTACAACATTGGGTCTTGCGATGAGCTGCTCCCTCCGGGGTTTCCACGAGTCATCTGAAGATTGAGATAGATGAAGGGTAAGAGGGAAAGTTCCAAGGTTCATGGTCTTGGTTTCAAGGCTAAAACTTTGAGTTTGACTCAGGTTTTGCAACTAACTTCATTTTCATTCATTCAAGCAAAGCACATGATACAAACACACACCACACATCAAAGGAAAATAGATAGTTTTAAGAACCATTCTGTAAGCTATGATACAATGGGACCGATACATCTCATGCTACGATAGGGCTCTAGTGCATCTACTCATCGTTAATGAAATTGGAGTCATCATCGTCGGTGTGGAAGTCCACGGCATCCTCCTCCAGAAAGTCATCATCATTGCTGAGGTAAGAATCCATATCTCCCTGGATGTCTTCACCTTCCTCTTCTTCCTCCTTTGCTGCAAGTTGAGCTTCTTGCTCCTTGATGGTCTTCTCGAGGTTAGCCACCTTCTTGCGAAGACGGTCGATGGTGCGATCCTTCTTTTCACGCTGGCGGCGAAGAGACTAACGGTCCTTGACAAGCAGTGAGAAAGTCTGGGCCTTCTGGGCGGGAATGGCAAGGTTGTGGTTGGGGAACTCCCTAGCATTGTCCAATTCCTTCTGGCGGTCGTACAGTAGGAAGTCAAGGTTCTCCACTTGACGCTTCAACTCTGGGTGGCTTGGCATCTCCATTGCCATTCCCATGAAGTCACGCCTTGCATAGTGAACAAAGCGGGTTCCTTGGATTTGGTTGACACTGAGGGCACTTAGACGTGCGAGAGCTTCATGCATTGCCCTGGCTAATCCATCTAGCCAGTTGTTCTCTCTTACGGAGAACTGGATTCTCCCGGACATTGGTGCTTCTATACTTCCTCGAAGATCAGCGGTGACTGGCCATTGTAAATCTCCTCCTGGGAGTCTAGGAAGTTGAGCTCCAAGAAACTCCGGATGCGGGCGTCCCAAGAGCTCAGATAGTGAATCTAGATCCCTCTCGAAGATCAGCTGGCCTCCATTGCCCAACTAGTAGAACTTGCTAAACCGAGTCTCCATCTACAAGATTTTAAGGATGAGGAAGTTAGTGAAGTGATCAAGTGTGTCAAATTTTATGTAGTAGTGGTAAGAATTGGAGGAACATGAATTTTTGAGAAAGAATGAATTCCCAAGGGTAAGAGAGGAAATAGTTTTTCATAAATACTCACTTTGGTTTTGAAATTAAGTTTTTGTTCGGACGTCCATTCTAACTAGGGTCTCCTATGGTCAGGATGGCTCTGATACCAACTTGTCAACACCCGGATATTTAATCCCAGATGCCTGTTATGCCATACATCGCAATCCCAGGATTACCATTTTTGTGAGACATAACCGATTGGATATCATAGTACATCATCCATTACAAACCATAATAAGGTCTTACACGAATAAAGGATCTCATGATCCAGTCTTAATACAACAAGCAGCGGAATAAATAAGCGTAGCTGGGGGGGGGGGGGGAGGGGGGGGGGGTCCATCTTCAGTGGCACAAGCAATGCTGGCGATGGAAGATAGTCCTAGTTATCATAGCCGTCCTACTGTACTTCATCTTGGTAGTCTCCTTCATAGTCTGGCCATAGGAATAGCTAGGGACAAAAGCCATGAGTACTTTTTAAGTACTCACAAACTATCACTAATAAGTGAGGTAGTTCTAGTGGGATTGCTAACTCTAAGTTTACTTGTAAATTTAAGTTTGAAACCTAAGCTGAGTTCAGAAACAAAGAAAGATAAAATAAAGTTCTAGAATCACTTAAGTTGGGAAGCTAGTGTC
The DNA here is from genome assembly GCA_910589775.1 of Avena eriantha. Classification (NCBI taxonomy): domain Eukaryota; kingdom Viridiplantae; phylum Streptophyta; class Magnoliopsida; order Poales; family Poaceae; genus Avena; species Avena eriantha. Next base: position 357,219,246 of record OU342743.1, read on the forward strand.
ATAGTCACAACCCTGTTGTGGTCAAGTCAAGATTCATCATTCATTTCATAAGTCATTTTGAAAACATCTGACAATGAAATAGTATGGCCACTCTAACTGTCCATAACCACGGATGAGGTTATTCGAATATTTTGACACTCTGTAGAGGTGGTACACTTTCACCACAAGATTTGATACATCTGTCAGGAATCACCCTGAATCATCATACTTAGTATGCAGATAATCAAACATAACCTTACACACCCTAGTATAAGCACCTCTCCTATGAGCATGGCCTCCCAACCATGACCATCTATCATCTTGGGCACTGCATAGGTGGACAACATCGAGAGGTAGCCTCAGTTCAAACCTCTCCTGTGAGGGAACTAATACTAATGCATATAAACTTTCGGCTAAATCTTACCCAATTCAGGTATTGTGGTTGTACGGTAAAATTGGAATGGTATCGCATCCGAATCCAACCATCAGTTTTTGTAAAAGGGCTAAGGCTCATGCCTCAACATTTTCATCATCATAAACCATTTGTGTTTCTCAACACATGTCAAAACATCTCGATAGAATGACTCATCATTCCAAGTTTTTCACAATTCATTTTGACCAAGTGTTCCCATCTAAAGTGACTCAAGTTTTGATTTAGCTCTGAGCTACTAAGTTAAGAGTGTTCACTAAGGTGAGATGCTAATCTCAATCTCATGCCATAGAATGACATCTAAGGTTATCTAGATAGGTCAAGTTTTATACTTTTTATGCCACCTTCAAACAATTAAGGGACTTTGGTAAAGTAAGGAAAGTAAAACTTGTAAATAATATTTGGAGTAGGTATAAGTCAAAGGGTATAACCAACGCATGCCTAATGCATCTTGCTTAGGTTATCTAACTTGCAAGGGTTAGCTTGCATTGTTAATGATGGCTTGCTAGTATAATACTTGCAAGTGTTAGCTTGCCTTGGGTAGTGCAGTGGTTGAAGTTTTCTTCCTCCTCCTCTTAGTAGAACTCCTTATCCTCGAAAGCTTGATCGGTACTATCGTCTATAAATACATACGGGATACACAATCACCAAACAATTCTTAACTAGTCTACTTAGCGTACTAAGGCACACATTTGATGATCTATTATCATCACAAGCATCACAAGGTTTAATTAACTAGCTTCAATCTTTTTATTTGAGAAAAGTAATTTCTACATTGAAATTAACTAAGATTTAATATTCTCCAATTAAAATATGGGATCATGTGGACACATGTCATCACCACATATTCTAACATATGGGAATGTGATTTTAAATGTTGGATCACATTTTAATAAGTTTAAGTTTAATATTTAATGACTTAAAGTGACTAGAAATGCCTATATAGCATTAATTTGGTACTAGTCCAAAGTCACTGCATGCAAACCTTAATATTATTACATATTCAGATAGGTATGGTTAAATGTGATTTTTGAGAGTTGGAATTAACTCAAAAGCTAATATGTTTGATTTTATAAAAATGTTTCAATGTGCAAATGCTTCTGTCTTGTTATTTTTACTAGGAGAGATCTCTAACTCTAAATGAACGGTGGCTTGCCTCCTGGCGGTACTCTACGGCTTAATGGCGACGCTAGGGGTGGTGGAATGTGGTCGGGAGCGTCTCGCGCTCTGATGGACAGAGACGGTGCTCGACACGGCTCCCGACGACTGTGGGTCGCGCGGCGATGCACGGCCGTGTCTGGTGGGTTGCTGGGGTCAAGGCGGAGCGGCGTGCGTGGGATGGGGTCAAGGGGCGCTCTGCTGCGTGCTGGAGGCTATCGCGATCTGGCGTGCTCTGGCTTGCTCGCAGAGAGAAAGGGCGGCGCTGCTGGGGAGTGGTCCAGGGGCTAGGGTTGATCGAGGGGTGGACCGTGGGCGGCGGTAGGATTGGGCGGAGCTAGTGGGCATGCTGGTTTGGCGCGGCGCGGTCCCTGGCGTGCTGTCCACGTCTGGCCGGCGATGAACTCAAACGGGCAGCGCGCCACTACTGCAACGGCTAAGGGGGAAGCTGGTTGGGGACTTGGTTGGACTCAGGAGGGACAAGGATGATCAATGCACACCAAATGGCTCGACAAGATTAACCCCAAAACAGTAATAGTTAGGCCATAATGATTCTACTAACAAGGTGTTCGATCAAATGCCCGCAAGAGAAAAAGTTTTGAATTTTGGGCTAATTTTTGGTGGAGTGATGTAACTTATGCTTAAGCATCTAGGTTTGCTTGGGATTTGAAAATGGAGTTCATTTGAGTGGTTTTTGAATAAGTGTGATCTTGATACCTACACTAGATTCAATTTTCAAATGTTATTTAAATTTAGTGTTTGAAAGTGTTTGGGATGAAACAAAGTGGGCCTTGGTACATCACTACTTGTACTAGCAAGGGGTGCAAAGATCCACAATTGTTTCTATTAAGATTTGAGTTCTAGGAATAGACAAAGTAGACTAGTTAGTTAAAATGGCCCAAATGACCATTTGCTTATTTTAATCTTTTTGATTTGTTTTTCTTTGGGATTTGCTTGGGGATGATCTAGATGATGTTTAATTCACCTTAGAACCATTTTACAACCAAAGGATCACTCAAACATGGCAATTCAAAAAAACTCCTAATTTAAATGCACACACATATGAATGCTTAATGATTTTAAATGGAAAAGTTTTTTGTTAACCCTAAATTGGGTAGATTTGATCTTTATTATCCTTCGATTAAGTTTTGGGATGTTACACCGATTGATCGTGCCCCTGGTCCAGATGGCTTTAATGGCCTTTTTTTGAAACGCTTCTGGCCAATAATTGAGAATGACTTTTACAAACTTGCACATGATTTCCATGCTGGAGTTTTGAATCTGCAAAATATCAATGGATCTCTGATTATGTTGGTTCCTAAGAAACAAACACCATTGGAAGTGAATGATTTCAGGCCCATCTTGTTAACCAGTGTTTGCCTTAAATTTCTCACCAATCGTGCAGCCAATAGACTACACGGAAAAGTCCTGGAATGCATTCATAAAAATCAGTATGGTTTTCTTCGTTCAAGATCAATCCAATATTGCTTGGCCTGGGCTTTTGAGTATCTGTTCCTCTGCCAAGCTTCTAAGAAACCCATTGTAATTCTCAAATTGGATTTTGCTAAGGCGTTTGATACAATTGAACATGAGGCACTCTTGGATATTAAGAAGCACATGGGGTCTAATAAGAAGTGGATTTGTTGTATAAGGGCTATTTTATCCTCTAGTGCCTCGAAAATTCTACTCAAAGGTATACCAGGTAAGCAATTTGTCTGCAAACGTGGAGTATGCCAAGGAGATCCAGTGTCACCGCTATTGTATACCTTTGGCTCTGACTTGTTACAAAGTGTTGTTAATCATTCTAATAGAATGGGTGACATTAGTAGGCCAATTAATGTTCATGATGAGGATTTTCGCATAATCCAATATGCGTATGATACCTTGATGATTATGCCAGCTGATTTGGAACAGTTAAGAGCACTCAAAAGCTTATTGCACAAATTCTCATTGTCAACAGGTCTGAAAATTAATTATAGAAAATCTCAGATGGTTCCTCTAAATGTTTCATATGATTTAATTAAATAACTATCTGAGGACTTTGACTGTCAGGTTGGCATGATGCCTTTCACATACTTAGGGCTACCTTTGGGAACAACTAGGCCTAATATCTCTGATTTGATGCTGCTAGTATGTAGACTAAAAAGGAAGTTAACATCTAGCTCAGGTTTTCTCTCTCAAGGTGCTAGGCTTCAACTAATAAACTCTGCTATGTCTTCTATGCCACTTCATTTCATGTGTACTCCACCGTGTCCTTGTACGGTCCAATTGCGAATGTTATCGAGACAGTGTGCTTGCTCTTCACGGACCCTTGGTCACTGTAACACCCTCGAATCGGCCCTATGCAAGTTTTAGCGATTCCTGCCAAGCCCGCATAGAAACGATTCAAATATGCCCACCAGGCACTTGCGTGCGGGTGTAAAACGAAGTAATAACATTACACAATAGTCCATGATGGAACCCACAGAACATATACATACAACAACAACTCCATGAGTCAAGAATACAAATATACAGTACAAAGATCCAAATCACCATGAAAACGATACAACATCCGAGTACGGATAAGAAGCAAATTGAGCTAGAGCCCTGAAGAATAACCAATGGCGGCCATAACCCTGCCCAGGCCAAGCTGGAGGTATAACCCTGCTAACAACGTCGAACTTATACCTGTTAAATAAAAGGGGCACCGACAAAGGGAAAGGAAAAAGGGAGCGGTCAGTACTGAGGCCAGTACACGACGAGGCTAGAATTCGGCGACTCTCGCCTACATAGGTATGGTGGACTGAAGTACTAGCGAAGCATGCACTACACAACCTATAGAGACTCGATACAACTGTCGGCTATTAGAGAAGGACAAGAAAGACCTATTCGGGACCAACCTGATACTAACACCAATCATACCATCCTGGCATTTCCCCCCCGAGACCAAACGAGGAAGTCAAACCAAGGAACTCACACAGTTGGCAGTTTCATTCATTCCATTATAGTTGAAGCACTTACTAGTCAGATATAGATAGCATGAGTCATCCTGATAGCATAAGTAGTGGGAAGTTTTAGCTAACCATTCAGTTGTAGTTGTAGTACTTACTAGTCAGATACAATTAGCTTGTGACATCCCAAACCCAGCAGTTGTTGGCACATTTATTTCATTCCATTGGAGTTGTGATACTTACTAGGCAGGTATAACATGACAAGATACACCCCAATTCCACAAGTTGTTGGCACTTTTATTATCCATTCCATTGTAGTGAAGCCGATTACTAGTCACATATTAAGTCAAATTTATAGCACTACTTTAGTTATGCTTGTCTATGATCGAGATACTGTGCTCCAAGTCGTCCATAACCGCAGACACGGCTTTCAGAAAGATTTACCCTACAGGGGTGCACAAATAGCAACACACACACACATGATCAACCTCGGGAAGAACCAAATAAAACACAACGAGGCCTCACGACAAAGCATTCACGGGATTCATAAATCATTTCAGGGGGCCACCCCACTAAGCTACCCGCAACGAAGTTGGCCGGCTCCGAGATAGACCCAGGGTTTGTGACAATGGCTGTAAATGACTGGGAACCCGAAAATGTGACTGGGCTTGTCGATACCGCGAAAACATTCCACATTCCACAATAGTACAGGTCATTAATAAAGCAGTAAAGCATGGCATAAGTACAGGATAGTAATAAAGCCCCAAACTAGTTTGTGGCCCCAATAAATAAGGAATGAATCAAGCTCTAGCTAAGGGGGATCCATAGGGTCTCCCGTATGTGGATAGTGCAAATAATCAAGGAACAGGTATCAAGTACTCGGGGCCTATGGGATACAAGTAGACATGAAAAACCAAATAGCATATATTGCCCACCGGTGCCTCTTTCATTAGTTATCCCAGCAATTTAATAGTTGTATTTAAAGTCAAGATCCTCTCCACCTTAAAGCATATGACAACATTCCAACAACTATGTGGTACTTCACGACACGGGATTGCACCTGAGCAAGCGACTACGACTCACAATACCATCTATCTACCAAACAACAGGTAATAGGATGTGTCCAAGGCAATATAAAGGCTGCAGGGAATATATCTAGTACAGAAGACTAAAGCATCACGACACGGATAGCAATAGATCAACAGGAGGAAATAAAGACTATAAATGCAAAATAGATAGAAAGGCGGAGCATGCTCACGTGGGAAACACTGCCGAAGGTTCATCCGAAGATTGAATCGACACTCGCATCAACTCATCGGCCTAGTCCGTGATGAAGCAAAGCACTAGAAAAAACACTGGATACACTATTTAATACTACGGCAGAAGATCGGGCATGATGTAGGTATGGTGCATGACATGGCAAAGATGCGATGCAATTAGGCAATATTAAGCGGAACCGGGGTCCCGACAATTAATTAGATGGTTTATGTTGTTTAGATACCCGCAATTTAAATGTTGGCTGAACAAGGCAAAACATGTTATCCGTTCGCTATGGAAATTCAAATAGAGGCAATATAAGACTAGAATCGCCTACATATAGCCTCCATATTTAATTTAGGTGAATCATCGAAAAAGCCCCAAACACCCACAATATGTATGCAAGTATGCCCAATTTAATATGCAAAAATTTAATATCATGTTGTAAAAATATAGGGGCTTAGGGTCACACATGTCAGATCGACGATCTTGGTGTTCACCGGGGGGGGGGGGTCAATGGGGTTCGGGTTCGGTCTCGCTGAGATCGGTCTTCGGACTCCGGGATCGGGGCCTTGGCGTCCGGGGTCTCAGAGTCTTCGGATATCGGGTCGGAGAGCTTGCCGTGCCAGGGTCTTCAGGTTTACGGACAGCTTATCCGTGACGGAGCTCTTGGGTGGCACCATGTACATCCTTCGAAAATCCATCGGCATCGAGTCGGTCTTGGTAAGACCATGTACGAAGATCTTGGTTTTCCCATGGGTTTTGGCGTTCATGTCTACACACTTCTATTCTTGTAGACAGTTGTTGGGCCTCCAAGTGCAGAGGTTTGTAGAACAGCAGCAAGTTTTCCCTTAAGTGGATCACCCAAGGTTTATCGAACTCAGGGAGGAAGTGGTCAAATGTATCCCCTCTCAAGCAATCCTGTAATCAAGATACAAGAAGTCTCTTGTGTCCCCAACACACCCAATACCGTTGTCAGGTGTATAGGTGCACTAGTTCGGCGAAGAGATAGTGAAATACAAGTGGTATGGATAGTTATAAGTGGTAACGGTGATAGAAGACAACTTGATGGCATGGAAAAGACTAAAGTAAAACTGAAATAAAGATGGAAGCAAGCAAACATGTAACAGATCTAATTGCAAACGGTGTTTCAATGCTTAGAAACAAGGCCTAGGGATCATACTTTCACTAGTGAACACTCTCATATAAATATATTATCTTCATGATACTACTCTTAACTACTCTCCGGTTTGACCCTCTAATCGATGGTAGGGCTATAACAGCACACCTCAAAGTAAGCCTTTCCCATCTAGATAACCCCACACTGTCACCTTGAGCACCAGATGAGTCCAACAAACAGCACAGTTTCATAAAGACATCCAACTCCAAATATAACTCATAACAAGTATTTGTAATCTCTAGCCTAAGTGCCACCATGGTGAGCACGCTGTCACTTTCACACACATGGGGAGAGCAGAGATTCATTAAAGCCCTTGAGTAGCAGAATAGATCTATAGATTACAAGCTCATGATCTCAATAAGATCATGCATAGAGAGAGAGATGAACACATAGCTACCAGTAGAACCCTTAGCCTCGAGAGAGAACTACTCTCTCCTCATCATGGGAATCAGAAATCGTGATGGAGATGGTGGTGGAGATCGATGGAGATGGCTCTGGGGGCATTCACCGTCCCGGCAGGGTGCCGGAACAGAGACTTTCTGTCCCCCGAATCTCCCCTTCGGTGGCAGCGGCGCTGTGGAACTTTTCGTGGCTGGAGGCTTGATTATTTAGGGTTTTCGCATCGGGAGGCTCTTATAGGCGAAGGAGGCTAGGTCGGTGGCCAGCCAGGGGGCCCACACCACCTGGTGGCGCGGGTAAGGCTAGCTTGCGCCTGGGGGGGGGGGGGGGGGGGGGGGTGGCCAGGCCCTGGCCCTCCTCCGTCTCGTATTCTGGCTTCGTGAGTCTTCCGGTAAAATAGGAACTTTGGCTTTTGTCCCGTCGAATTCCGAGAATATTGATTTTCTGACTTTCCTGGAATCAAAAACAGCAGAAAACAGGCAACTGGCACTGTGGCTCTTATTAATAGGTTAGTCCAATAAAGTGTATGAAAAGTACTCCAAAGTTGGAACAAAACATAAGAATTAGATAAAACCAAGCACGGAACATCAAAAACTATAGATACATTTGCAATGTATCAACATCCCCAAGCTTAACTCCTGCTCGTCCTCGAGTAGGTAAGTGATAAAAAGAAAGAATAATTTTTGAGGTGACATGCACCATCAACGACTTGATCAAAGTATTTGTAAAACATTGAAAGCTGGGATCATAGTACTTCAATCATAAAATGAAAGACAAAGTTCTAGCAATAAGACAAAGCAACTATGTTGCAACATGAAAAGGCACAAACAAAAGATTCATAAATAACAATGCGTTGCAAGACGTTTGTTTGTTTCACATAAAGAAAACATAGCATAGTAGCATTCAGCTTGTCCCTCATAGAGTATAAAATATAAATGCATAGGACACCTTCAAAGTTCATAAGAGTGACTAGATACAAATAGTTTAAAACAAGCAATATCAAGTTATGCATCAATCAACTAGTCTTGGGACAATGCACATAGAACTAAGAATGGCCACTATGCTCTCAAAGTAGGTGCATAAAGGTAGAAGGTGGAGACCCAATATAATGGTGGAAGAAAGGCCTTCATAAAAGGAAGTAGGGATTCAAGACTCATAAAGAGCTTCCAAAAATTATGGTACTTATAGCTTTCTACTCTCATTGCCCCTATCGTAAGCATCTTGAAGTGATTAAGGTTAAAGTGATTAAGGTTAAAGTGAACAAACTATGGTGTACATGCTTGACGAAGTATAAGTTAGAAATCTCATGTCCCTTGAATACGAGGGCCGCTCCTTATGCTACTCAAGTTTAGTCACAGGTAAGTTCTTGTCATCATAAGTACATGAGTATCATAGAGAACCGCCAACGGGGTACCCCTTGCCCGATGATATGGAAGAATCCCCATATCAAAATGACAAGGCAAGCAGACAACAAGCATCTCAGCAATCTTCTTATTTACCATGGGAATATGGTGCTTTTTTCTCTCTTTCCTCTGTTCATAATATTTTTTTTCTTTTCTTTTTCTCTTTTTTTTCTCAATATAGGACTCTTTTTTTATAAGAAGGATGCTTCATAGAGAGCTCATTATGGTTACGCTGCAGGTTTCCACCATGTCAGCATGGATTAGACCAGCGACCCAGGCGTTTCTCTAACACATATACATAACTCCATGGACTTACAAGCTCCCCTTTCATTTCACACCGACGACATCCATATACAAAAGAGCATGATATCAACTAGGTACAAGTACCAAGTGCAATGTTGAAAGCGTTCCCCATGACAGCATGGTTCTACTAATTCCCAACAAATAAGCGCAAGCATATACAACACAGACGACACAATGGTTCAAGTTTATTAAGGACAAGTAAAGTAAAGTGTGCCATCAAGTTTGTGAGAGCTTTAATCACTAGTTTTCTCATAACAAGTTTAATTTGGAAGGTAAACAAAAGCATAAATATACTTGGAATAGCATAAGATAGTAAGTAGGTATGGTGGACTTTTTGGAATAACTTGGTTTAGGGAGTTGGATGCATGAGTGGAACTCATACTTTGTTGTGGAGGCTAGCAAAAGACCGGGAGCGACAAACTAAGAGAGCAATAATGGCCATAATCATGCAGAGCGACAAAACATCATTGATCAAAGCATAAAGTGATACTACAAGTTGAAAACTAAAGGATCATAAAGGCTATGGTGACTTGAGATAGTCATAACATGGTGTGAGCATGCGCCAAGTCAACCCAAATAAAGCATCAAAGGAGAATACCACTATACTATGCTTTAATATGCTAAAACAACGCATGATTCATCCAAGGCACATTAAGCAATCTCAATTGTTTATAACAATTCATGCGACAACAAAGAATACTAAGCATAAATCCAAAACAATATCAAGCATGGCATGACAAAGCATAAACCACAGTAAAAAACGAGCTCTTTTTACCACATAAGCATGAACTTTCCTACTCTTTTCCAAACCAACCAAAACTATTTGAAAACCAATGCATGGAAGAGGGGGTCCAACCAATTTATTCAGAAAACTAAGCAAACCAAGCAAACAAAAAACCAAAACAAAAACGAAAAAGAAGAAGCTCCAAGAACAACACAACTGTGCATGAAACAATAAAAATGAAGCGTTTGGTCATCCCCAAGCTTTGACGCTTGTACTTCTTGGATATTTCTTAGGGTGACACGCGTGGCATCCCCAAGCTTGAGCTTTAGTCCATCCTTCATCTCATTACTCATTCCTTCCATACACCTGAAATTTTTCCTTCATACAAAACTTCACACAATCTTTATTAGCAACATTAGTGCACTCAAGATAATAGGTCTTAAGATTCAGTTACAACACCAAAGAAACTTCCATTAGAACACTAGCTACTGAAGCACTTCCCTCAAAAAGCTCAATTCCCCAAAAGAACTCAAAAAGGAACGAACAAGAAGCAAATGCAGAAAATGGCAGAAATCCGTCAAAACAGACCAGCAGGTAAAGACGATTTTTTTAGAAGACCTTATAGTGCTCAAATCGAAAAGTGTTCAACTAACGAAAGTTAGATAACAACCTGGGTCAGAAGCACAAAAATTCACGCCTCAAAAAGACGTTCAGAGATTTTACACGAATTTTTACAGTGAAGCATAGAAATCTGTTCCGGTACAGCAACTTTCCCAATCATTACTTCTCTCTCATTAGATGTTACTCTTGGCACAAAAAGCAAATAAAAAGGATAAGGAGCGGTTATTACCGAAGTAATAACTTCCAAGACTCATCTAAAACTTTTAGGTTATCTCCCAATAAGTACTTTTCTTTAACGCCTTTAAGTTAGGCATGATAGTTTGAGAAGATGGTCACATAAGAAATATGAATTTAAGTAAAAGAGAGCATCAAGAAGCAAATTCAAAGCACATTTAAGTCTAACCCTCTTCCTATGCATAGGAATATTGTAAAGAAACAAGCCATGAAAGCACAAATCAACAAGCATAGGAAAGCAAAACAAGTGCAACTTCAAAATTTTCAACATAAAGAGGGGAAACTTAATATTATTGAGATCCATAATACCATGTTTCCCTATCTCATAATAACTTTTAGTAGCATCATGAATAAAAGTAAAAATATAGCTATCACAAGAAACATTCTTATCATGAGCCACATGCATAAAAGAATTAAAACTCCCCACATAAACATAGTCATTCTTATTGATTGTAGTGGGAGCAAATTCAACAAAATAGCTATCATTATTATTTTCATCACCATAATCATCAAATATAGCAGGCATATTGTAATCATAATTAACTTCCTCCTCAATAGTAGGTGGACTGAAAATATCATATCCCTCATTGCAATCATCATATATTGGAGGTATAGTATCATCATAAGCAATATAATAGTTATCTTCCAAAGTGTGTTCATTTGTAAACATATCATCATTGGAAGGATCATGGATAGCACTAATAGTATAGCAATTATTAATATCATCATTTTAAGAATTGGTACCGAAGAGATTTTCAATATCAAAGGTAGTGTGATTTTCCCAATCATGATCACTACTATAGGTAATAGGCATAGGAACATCATCGAGTTCAGACTCATCAAAAACTATAATAGGAGCAACATGCTTAGGGGAAAATACCGTTTCCTCTCTCCTTTTACTCCTGCTCTTCTTCTTTCTCTTCTTATCTTTAGGAGGGAGAGGCTTGAAAGGAAGCTTCTCCATATACTCTAGTTCATTGTTAGAGACAATAGAAGAAACTTTGGAGGATTCCTTCTATTCATTAATAAGATCAAAACACATATTAGTCCTATCATATTTTGGTAAAATCTCATCTTCTATAATATTTTGTATGTAAGTATTTGTGTGGCAATTATCAACACAATAAAGATCACAACCATTTAGGACACTATTCATATCAAAAGCACCCATATCTACCAAAGAGGTTTTTCTTGATAACTCTTCACACCCCAAAAATAATGTAAGTTCATCATGATGATTAGGAGTGATCATGTCATCACAATACAAACTTGCAGTACTCATTGGATTATAAGGGCTATTATTATTATGGCCTGAGCATTGAAAATTGAAATGACCCACTTCAAAGCAAAGTTCACAAATAAAAGGATAAAGGGCACAAACTTTTTTACCAAGATCATTTAAAGCCCTATACCACATTCTAGTTTTTTCATTCCTGTGGGTGGTACAATATTCTTCTTCAATTTTATTATTCTCACAAGGTCTATGTATTCCACAAAAATTAACATGCTTATAAGAAATAGTACTTTCGGAGGTTTGATCATGTTTATTGCTATCATTAACAACAATTTCATTTTCCATGCAAGTGTATTTAAAAGGCTCATGATACATGTCCCATTTTTCTTTAGGAGCATTAATATGATAAGCAAAGGTTTTAAAACAATCAATAAGAATTTGAGGATAAAGACCATATTTAGCACTAAGCTCTTGAAAATCAGCAGTTTCAGCAAAAGACTTAATGCAATCATACTCATAGTTTATACCTGGTTCTTTACCTTTGTTGTTATCCCAATCTTCGGTATTGCTTTGAATTGTTTCAAGAAGAACCCACTTAGCTTTCACCTTCTTACTCGTGAAGGATCCCTCTAAATGAGTATCTAGATAGTCCTTGTAATGTCCTGAAAGCCTTGCATAGAAATTATTAATAACGATATTATGGGGGAGCTCATGAATGGGACATTTGAGAATTAGTGACTTCAATCTCCCCCATGCTTGGGCAATACTTTCTCCATCATGAGGATGGAAATTATAAATGTAATTCCTATCTTTATGAATTTCATGAGGAGGATAAAATTTAGAGTAAAAGAGAGATTCAAGTTCCTTCCACTCCAAATGATGAGGATCATCTAGTAGCTCATACCACTCCCTTGCTTTGCCCTTAAGTGAAAAAGAGAATAACTTCTTCTTGATGTGATCTGTTGTAATACCTACACACTTGAACAACCCGCATAATTCGTGTATAAAGAGCAAATGATCACCGGGATGGACAGTTCCATCTCCAAAATAGTAGTTATCCATAACATGATCAATAATTTTTACAGGTATCTTAAAAGGGATGCTTTCAGTATGTGGATTTGAAATATCACAAGTATCATTAGAATTACCACATATGGTAGATAAAGTATCATCAGAGCAAATTTTCTTATTTAAAGCTGGGGAACTAAAAATATCATTTTCAAAAAAACCAACTTCCCCAAGCTTAGACGTTTCCATAGCATTAGTAACAAAGGTGTTCAAAAGATTCATACTAATAACATTGCTATTAGCATGCAAAGAAAGTTCCAAGGGTTTTTTAATTTTCTTTTCAAAGAATTCATGTTCTACATTAGGAAAAATACTAAAAAGCTCTCTGATTTTGTTGTTGTTTTCCATTAAGCCTAACTAGTGAAAACAAGAAACAAAAAGACAAAATAGCAGAATCTAAAAGAAATAACTTCAAGCACTCACACTGGAAAATAGGCGTTTGCCGTGGGAGGTTCTTCTTCTTAATCCTCCGGTGTGAATACCTTTTACCTTTCCTCCCCGGCAACGGCGCCAGAAAATAGCTTGATGTCTATGCACTTCTATGCTTGTAGACAGTTGTTGGGCCTCCAAGTGCAGAGGTTTGTAGAACAACAGCATGTTTTCCCTTAAGTGGATCACCCAAGGTTTATCGAACTCAGGGAGGAAGTGGTCAAAGGTATCCCCTCTCAAGCAATCCTGCAATCAAGATACAAGAAGTCTCTTGTGTCCCCAACACACCCATTACACTTGTCAGGTGTATAGGTGCACTAGTTCGGCGAAGAGATAGTGAAATACAAGTGGTATGGATAATTATAAGTGGTAACGGTGATAGAAGATAGCTTGATGGCGTGGAAAAGACTAAAGTAAAACTGAAATAAAGATGGAAGCAAGCAAACATGTAACAGATCTAATTGCAAACGGTGTTTCAATGCTTAGAAACAAGGCCTAGGGATCATACTTTCACTAGTGAACACTCTCATATAAATATATTATCTTCATGATACTACTCTTAACTACTCTCCGGTTGGACCCTCTAATCGATGGTAGGGCTATAACATCACACCTCAAAGTAAGCCATTCCCATCTAGATAACCCCACACTGTCACCTTGAGCACTAGATGAGTCCAACAAACACCACAATTTCATAAATACATCCAACTCCAAATATAACTCATAACAAGTATTTGTAATCTCTAGCCTAAGTGCCACCATGGTGAGCACGTTGTCACTTTCACACACATGGGGAGAGAAGAGATTCATTAAAGCACTTGAGTAGCAGAATAGATCTATAGATTACAAGCTCATGATCTCAATAAGATCATGCATAGAGAGAGAGAGATGAACACATAGCTACCGGTAGAACCCTTAGCCTCGAGAGAGAACTACTCCCTCCTCATCATGGGAATCAGCAATGGTGATGGAGATGGTGGTGGAGATCGATGGAGATGGCTCCGGGGGCACTTCCCCGTCCCGGCAGGGTGCCGAAATAGAGACTTTCTGTCCCCCGAATCTCCCCTTCGGTGGCGGCGGCGCTGCGGAACTTCCTGTGGCTGGAGGCTTGATTATTTAGGGTTTTCGCATCGGGAGGCTCTTATAGGCGAAGGAGGCAAGGTTGGTGGCCAGACAGGGGACCCACACCAGCTGGTGGCGTGGGTATGGCTAGCCCGCGCCTGGGGGGGGGTGGCCAGGCCCTGGCCCTCCTCCGTCTCGTATTCTAGCTCCATGAGTCTTCCGGTAAAATAGGAACTTTGGCTTTTGTCCCATCCAATTCCGAGAATATTGATTTTCTGACTTTCCTAGAACCAAAAATAGCAGAAAACAGGCAACTGGCACTATGGCTCTTGTCAATAGGTTAGTCCAATAAAGTGTATGAAAAGTACTCCAAAGTTGGAATGAAACATAAGAAAGTATATAAAACCAAGCATGGCACATCAAAAATTATAGATACATTTTCAATGTATCAGGCGTCCATCTTGAGCATCGAGGATCTTGTCCTGTACTAGATGGCATCGGTGCAATCTTCCCGTTGATACTCCATTCCTTCACCACCTCATACACATGTGTAGGGTCTTACCATAGAGAACAACACCAGAGGCCTGGTCACTTGTTGAGCTCGGCAAGCAGAACGCACAAACATGTACAGAGGACGCGTGCACGAACTTGTCGCTAGCAGACCGAACAGCGACAAGAGATCTGAGGAGAGACCAGAGGGAGGGAACCGGTTGGCGGTGTAGAGCTGGGATGCCCTCCTTGCTGCAGAGAGGGGGTCGATGCGGGCAGGAGCACGGTGGGATCCGGGTACGGCGAGGACGAGCGCCTGCAGCGGCGCGGGGGCCGGGTTGCAGAGCCAGTAGCGACGCGCGACACCCGACGCGGTTGAGGGCGGCCTTGGCAGTGTGGGTTCGAGACATGGAGCAGGGCCCGACGCGGTCCGGGTGAAGGACGATGGCAGGCCAGCTCACGGACAGCGGGGCAGCAAGCTTGAGGCAACGAGGGGACCAGACGGAAGGGAGAGGTTGTGCGGAAGGGAAGTCGTGGCAGCGGCGGCGTTCTACTGGGAGGAGCGGAGGTCGGGGACGGGGTCGATGCCGATGGGGCTCGGGGTTCCACGGAGGCGTGTGGCGCTGTAGGCGATGGCGATGAACTGGAACGAGCTCAGCGGGGATCCGGCGGGGCGACCTTCTGTGGGGCGGTCATGGCGGAGCGAACTGGATGTGTGAGGAGCCCAGGCGGCGACGGAGATACTCGGCTTAGCGTCCGCTGGTCTCCGACGAGGTTGAGGCGGGGTAGCCGAGAGAGGCGAGGGTGACGAGGCGCTGGCGGTGGCGCTCGGGTGAGCGAGAGGCAATGATGTGGGGTTGGGGAGAGAGGAGGTAGGTGTGGGATCGAGGATGGTCATGCAGGGGCGAGGCCAGGTGCGGGTATTGGGGACTAGGAGCATGTCGGTGTACCGCGTATGGGTGCACACGTTCGGTGGCAGGTGGGGTGGTGGTGTACACGATGTGAGCGGGGCGAGCGAAGTGTGTTGGTGTCTAGGTCCAGGGCGGGTGGGTGGAGCTAGGGTTTAGTAGATTAGGTTGGGTAGTAGGCTGTTGGCTGCTGTGCTTTGGGCCTAGCGGCTGGCAGCCTCCCCTAAGAAAATAGTTTTTATTTAAACAACCTTTTCTAAATTATTTTTAGACAAAACAAAATATCCGGAAGAGGCCCCGATTTTGGTTTGAAATCGAGACGGGGGATATTTAGAAAAACAAAATAGGCTTTTAGAAAATAGTTTTAGCCAAAAAGATGCATGATGACATGACGATGCTCAAATGCAATGTGGCATGATGACATGAGCATGCGGTCATGATGATGCGCAACACAAAAACATATTGATTTTCTAGTAGTGGTTTTAGCGGGGTGCTACAATTCGACACCACTAACAATGGATCTCGCCCTCGAGATCCGCCTCATGGTACGGGGAAGAAGGTCGATGATTTGGATCTTCTCGCTTCATGTAGATCCTCGCGACACCACTAACAAAGATTCTTGCTCCATCTTGAAATCGGTGACACCAACAACAAGGGGTCGCTACTCGCATCCGTCGAGAGAACACACCGGAGAAACAAGCCGAAGGTCGAGGTCTCAAAAGGTAAGGCCACCTCGAACATCCGTGGAGGAGTAAAATCGCATTGATCCACCATTCAATATACAAAAGCGAATGATAATAGTAGTGGTATGGTAGCTACTCCCTCCCGCACTCAAAGCATTACTCTATACATGAACAAAATAATCGTGTAACCAAGTCTCGGAATTTAGACTAAAGATCTTTATAAGCGATGTTCGGAAACAAAGGATTGGTGTAGGCTCTCTATCGGATCTGATGTGGTGGAGGTCATCGCGTTAGGAAACATTGGGAGGTACAAAGAAAGATTTCAGTGAATTTTGATTCACCGAAAGGTACAACCAATGAAGGGCTACTCCGATGGAAGAAAAACCGGATGTGGAAACACCATTGCAAGAGGAAGGAATCAAAACCCCGAAGGTACGACGGAAACCCAACCACGAGAATTCCTGGACTCGAAGAGAAGATAAGAGTAGATTCAAAACACGCAGAGGTAAGAGGAGGGATAAGGAGTAAAACAGACCTAATGAGATCTATCCAATTGATTTTGCAAAAATAGTTTTGACACTCTACATCGACCGTTAGCTAGGTTATCATGCAGGCTGGACCAGTGGCGTATCGCAACTGCTGAGCTCTAATACCACTTTGTAACACCCTCGAATCGGCCCTATGCAAGTTTTAGCGATTCCTGCCAAACCCACATAGAAACAATTCAAAGATGCCCACCAGGCACTTGTGTGCGGGTGGAAAACGAAGTAATAACATTACACAATAGTCCACGATGGAACCCACATAACATATACATACAACAACAACTCCATGAGTCAAGAATATAGATATACAATACAAAGATCCAAATCACCTTGAAAACGATACAACATCCGAGTACGGATAAGAAGCAAATTGAGCTAGAGCCCTGAAGAATAACCAATGGCGGCCATAACCCTGCCCAGGCCAAGCTGGAGGTATAACCCTGCTAACAACGTCGAACTTATACCTGTTAAATAAAAGGGGCACCGACAAAGGGAAAGGAAAAAGGGAGCGGTCAGTACTGAGGCCAGTACACGACGAGGCTAGAATTCGGCGGCTCTCGCCTACATAGGTATGGTGGACTGAATTAGTAGCGAAGCATGCACTACACAACCTATAGAGACTCGATACAACTGTCGGCTATTAGAGAAGGACAAGAAAGACCTATTCGGGACCAACCTGATACTAACACCAATCATACCATCCTGGCATTTCCCCCCCGAGACCAAACGAGGAAGTCAAACCAAGGAACTCACACAGTTGGCAGTTTCATTCATTCCATTATAGTTGAAGCACTTACTAGTCAGATATAGATAGCATGAGTCATCCTGATAGCATAAGTAGTGGGAAGTTTTAGCTAACCATTCAGTTGTAGTTGTAGTACTTACTAGTCAGATACAATTAGCTTGTGACATCCCAAACCCAGCAGTTGTTGGCACATTTATTTCATTCCATTGGAGTTGTGATACTTACTAGGCAGGTATAACATGACACGATACACCCCAATTCCACAAGTTGTTGGCACTTTTATTATCCATTCCATTGTAGTGAAGCCGATTACTAGTCACATATTAAGTCAAATTTATAGCACTACTTTAGTTATGCTTGTCTATGATCGAGATACCGTGCTCCAAGTCGTCCATAACCGCAGACACGGCTTTCAGAAAGATTTACCCTACAGGGGTGCACAAATAGCAACACACACACACATGATCAACCTCGGGAAGAACCAAATAAAACACAACGAGGCCTCACGACAAAGCATTCACGGGATTCATAAATCATTTCAGGGGGCCACCCCACTAAGCTACCCGCAACGAAGTTGGCCGGCTCCGAGATGGACCCAGGGTTTGTGACAATGGCTGTAAATGACTGGGAACCCGAAAATGTGACTGGGCTTGTCGATACCGCGAAAACATTCCACATTCCAAAATAGTACAGGTGCTCCACGCACAATCATAAATAAAGTAGTAAAGCATGGCATAAGTACAGGATAGTAATAAAGCCCCAAACTAGTTTGTGGCCCCAAGAAATAAGAAATGAATCAAGCTCTGGCTAAGGGGGATCCATAGGGTCTCCCGTATGTGGATAATGCAAATAATCAAGGAACAGGTATCAAGTACTCGGGGCCTATGGGACACAAGTAGACATGAAAAACCAAATAGCATATATTGCCCACCGGTGCCTCTTTCATTAATTATCCCAAGAATTTAATAGTTGTATTTAAAGTCAAGATCCTCTCCACCGTAGAGCATATGACAACATTCCAACAACTATCTGGTACTTCATGACACGGGATCGCACCTGAGGAAGCCACTGCGACTCGCAAGACCATCTATCTACCAAACAACAGGTAATAGGAGGTGTCCAAGGCAATATAAAGGCTGCAGGGAATATATCTGGTATAGAACACTAAAGCATCGCGACACGGATAGCAATAGATCAACAGGAGGAAATAAAGACTATAAATGCAAAATAGGTAGAAAGGGGGAGAATGCTCGCCTGGGAAACACTGCCGAAGGTTCATCCGAAGATCGAATCGACACTCACATCAACTCATCGGCCTAGTCCGTGAAGAAGCAAAGCACTAGAAAAAACACCGGATACACTATTTAATACTACGGCAGAAGAACAGGCATGATGTAGGTATGGTGCATGACATGGCAAAGATGCGATGCAATTAGGCAATATTAAGCGGAACCGTGGTCCCGACAATTAATTAGATGGTTTATGTTGTTTAGAAACCCGCAATTTAAATGTTGGCTGACAAAGGCAAAACATGTTATCGGTTCGCTACGGAAATTTAAATAGAGGCAATATACGACTAGAATCACCTACATATAGCCTCCATATTTAATTTAGGTGAATCGTCGAAAAAGCCCCAAACACCCACAATATGTATGCAAATATTCCCAATTTAATATGCAACAATTTAATATCATGTTGTAAAAATATGGGGGCTTAGGGTCACACATGTCGGATCGACGATCTTGGTGTTCACAGGGGGTCGATGGGGTTCGGGTTCGGTCTTGCCGAGATCGGTCTTCGGACTCCAGGATCGGGGCCTTGACGTCCGAGGTCTCGGTATTTTCGGATATCGGGTTGGAGAGCTTGGCGTGCCAGGGTCTTTGGGTTTGCGGACATCTTGTCCGTGACTGAGGTCTTGGGTGGCACCATGTACATCCTTCGAAAATACATCGGCATCGAGTCGGTCTTGGTAAGCGACCATGTACGAAGATCTTGGTTTTCCCGTGGGTTCTGGCGTCCCTCTTGAGCATCGAGGATCTTGTCCTGTACTAGATGGCATCGGCGCAATCTTCTCGTTGATACTCCATTCCTTCACCACCTCATACACATGTGTAGGGTCTTACCATAAAGAACAACACCAGAGGCCTGGTCACTTGTTGAGCTCAGCAAGCAGAACACACAAACATGTATAGAGGACGCGTGCGTGAACTGGTCGCTAGCAGACCGAACAACGACAGGAGATGTGAGAAGAGACCGAGGGGAGGGAGCCGGTTGGCAGTGCAGAGCTGGGATGCCCGCCTTGCTGCAGAGAGGGGGTCGATGTGGGATAGGAGCACAGCGGGGTCCGTGTACGGCGAGGCCGAGGGTGGCCGCAGACGGTGGCGGCCGGAGAGGCAGCCAACGGAGCGGCCAGGGCAAGGACGCGCGCCTGCAGCGGCGCGGGGGCCGGATGGCAGAGCCAGTAGCGACATGCGGCACCCAGCGCAATTGAGGTCGGCCTTGGCGGTGAGGATCCGAGACATGGAGCAGGGCCCGACGCGGTCCGGGTGAAGGACGATGGTGGGCTGGCTCACGGACAGCGGGGCAGCGAGCTTGAGGCGACGAGGGGACCAGACGGAAGGGCGAGGTTCCGCGGAAGGGTAGCCGTGGTAGCGGCGGTGCTCTACTGGGAGGAGCGGAGGTCAGGGACAGGGTCGATGCCGATGGGGCTCGGGGTTCCGTGGAGGCGCATGGCGCTGTAGGCGATGGCGACAAACTGGAACGAGCTCCGCGAGGATCCGACGGGGCGACCTTCTGTGGGGTGGTCATGTCAGAGTGAACTAGATGCGTGAGGAGGCCAGGCGACAGTGGAGATACTCGGCTTAGAGTCCGCTGGTCTCCGGCAAGGTCGAGGCGGGGTAGCCCGGAGAGGCGAGGGCAATGAGGCACTGGCGGCGGCGCTCGGGTGAGGGAGAGGCAGTGATGTGGGGATGGGGAGAGAGGAGGTAGGTGGCGGTTCGAGGATGGTCACGCAGGGACGAGGCCAGGTGCGGGTATTGGGGACTAGGAGCGTGTCGGTGTACCGCAGATGGGTGCAATCGTTCGGTGGCAGGTGGGGTGGTGGCGTACGCGATGTGAGCGGGGCGAGCGAGGTGTGTTGGTGTCTAGGTCCAGGGCGGGTCGGTGGAGCTAGGGTTTAGTAGATTAGGTTGGGTAGTAGGCTGCTGGCTGCTGCGCTTTGGGCCTGGCGGCTGGCAGCCTCCCCTAAGAAAATAGTTTTTATTTAAATTTTGACTTGTTTTATTTAAACAACCTTTTCTAAATTATATTTAGACAAAACAAAATATCCAGAAGAGGCCCCGATTTTGGTTTGAAATCGAGATGGGGGATATTTAGAAAAACAAAATAGGCTTTTTTTAGAAAATAGTTTTAGCCAAAAAGATGCATGATGACATGACGATGCTCAAATGCAATGTGGCATGATGGCATGAGCATGCGGTCATGATGATGCGCAACACAAAAACATAGCGATTTTCTAGTAGTGGTTTTAGCGGGGTGCTACAGTCACTTAGCCATTTCACATGGTAGGGGTGCTTATGTGGATGGAGGGTGATGTTTAGCTTTTTGCATAACTCGGTGCCTGCAAGATTGTGGCAGCTCCCTCCATCGATGATAACTTTAATGGATTTTCCATTGATGCCAACACATGTTTGGAAGATGTTGTATCTTTGGTCTTCATGCTCTTGGGCTCAAGTAGTCAAGACTCTTGTGAAGACAAGCGAAGGACTTGCGTCGTGTTCACACATGAGGAGCTCTTGATCATGTCCAACATGTTGCTTTGCGAGTTCCTCCTGAACTCTTGCATCATATTCTTCTTCACTCAGGTATTACTCGTCACCATTGTCATGAATGAACAAGACTTTGGTATTGACACATTTGGCTGACTTGTGTCCTTTGCCTCCATACTTGTAGCATTCTCCGTTGACTGGCGGGTGATACAAAGTTTGCTTGCCACTTGGGGGCGGTTTTCCTTGAGAAAGTGTGGGCTTGAAAGGAGGCTTAGAGGTACTTGAGGAGCTTCCTTCGATATTTGTTGGTGTAGTGATTGGAGCTTCCTTGTAGGTGAAGTGCGTCTTGGGTTTGTTGTGATGCTCGGCCTTTGTTGCATTATGCACAAACTCAACCATGTTGTTGTACGTTTGGAACTTCACAATGCACTTGATTGGGTGGTTTAAGCCAAAGAGAAAACATGCCATTGTTTGCTCCTCATGCTCTTCAATGTTGGCACAGATCATGTTGAGCTCCATTTTCTTGAAGTACTCATGGTATTTGTTCCTTGGTTAAGGATTTGAAGTTTGTTGAAGAGGTCACACTTGTAGTGCGAAGGAACAAAGCATGATCTCATATGAGCCTTCATATTTTATTGGAGGCTCTCCTCTTTCTTCACAAGAGACTTGGACTTGCTCCCACCAAAGATTGGCATAATCATCAAACTCAAGAGAAGCCATGGCTACCATCTTGTCATCACTATAGTTGTGCATGCGGAAGATTTTTCATCTCTGAGTGCCCACAAGAGGTATTCTTTAGGATCATTGGAACCAGTAAACTTGGGAATGGTGAACTTGAGCTTCCCAAAAGTTTCTTCCTCATTGAGGTCCCTACAGTGACGGTTTCCATGATGTTGATGGTCTTCATCTTCCATGCAATCATTGTGACGAGCTTCGTGATATTGGTGTTGCACTTGCGGTTGTTGAGCCGTGTTTGGGGGAGATGAAACATGGTCCATGCATCATTGTTGATGATCTTGCTCTTGGCGCAGTTGAAGAGGATGTTGAGGCACTTAGGCCTCATGAGGGTGTTGAGGATACGGAGTCTCTTGGCGTGGTTGTGGATGAGGAGGAGGCTTGTTCCTCGGTTGGTAATGCGGGTTGGACACTTGGGCATCTCGATGTGGATCATGGTCTTGAGCCTTCTAACGTGGGTGGCGTCGCTCCACATATACAATTTGATGCTCCATGTGTTGATGTGGTGGAGGAGGCTCGTTATTGTGACCATGGTGTCGGCATTGTCATTCATGATAGCGATGATGGCGAGGTGGGTCTTCAAGAGCTTCACGTCGACAACAAGATTTCTCTTACAAGTTGAAGTCATCACTTGTTGAGTGAAGGTCTTGCGGGTGTTGAAGATGAACTTGAGGTCCTTCACGTGGTTGCTCTTGTTGGATCACTATTTCTCTTTCATGATGATGATGTTCTTATTGCCTTGCTTATGATCTTGAAAATAAATCACCATCATAGCTTGACATTGGGGCGTGTCGTGTAGAAGGCACATACTGCGAAGAGCTCATAGGTTCAAGCACAGGGGCTTCATTATGTCTTATAGAACTTGCATGAGGGTCTTGTCAATGAGGAGGACAATGACGTGACGAGCTTGACACACTTGAATGGTGCCTTGAAGAGCTTGGTGTGCGCGAACACAGCCTTGTGTTGCTTGTCACTCCATCGATGAAGCATTGAAGTGTGTCATTTGTCGCGGTGACAACACATTGAAGAGCTTCATTTTAGTGGCCGAAGTTGTCTTTCATGCCATGCATTTGCCTTTCGATGCCATCAAAGCGGTTATCGATGCTCTTGAACTCCAATTGAGTTTCTCCGAATTGCCCGTCTTGGCACGTCTCAAGGGCATTGCAACGGTCACGGAACTCAGGGCGAATGATGAAGTGGCTCGCTTCCATCATGTACGGTCCTTCTTCTTCTTCTTCTTCTTCTTGGGGAGGTGGGTGGCTCGCCTCATCGTGCCTATCCATTATGCAAGACAAACAAGGATTGTATATGGAAGGTAATATGTGGTGGAGGTAAGCCTTCTACCTCACCTTTAGGATTGTATCAAACTAGTAGCCACACGTCAGAACTATAAGCTTGTAAAGTGAAATTGCAAAGAAATCTCACACTAAAGAAAGAACTAAAACTCTCAAAGGCTTTTGGTGGAAGGTTAGTATGGTGCAAATCCAAAGAAACAACCAAAGGAAAAGGATAGTCAAAAGTGGATAAAATCCAATAAAACTCAAGTCAAAATAAAAAGGTCAACTCAAAAGGGTGATGGGAACCTACGACTATACACACACATGGAGATTATTGGGATTAACACGACTATGAAAATGAGCACCAAATGTCCTATCGAAGACTATGCTTGGTTCTCGTGCCAATGGAAGGAGAGACGGTGGCCCGTTTGCAAAGAGAAAAATGAGCAATGGATTTGTGCACTTTCCTTGGGCGTTGTTATTTCTCTTGCTTACAAGCTTGAGACTCACTTATGCTATGGGAGACTTTTTTCCTTTTTCTTTGTATCTTTTGTTTTTCTCTTTTCCTTTTGTTTCTTTTCGTCTTTTTTATTTTATTTTTGCTCTCCCTTGATGCTACCAAGTCACTCTTGCTTTTTCTCTTACACTCTCACTATCCAAGGAAAAGTGCACAATGCTCAAGAAAACAAAAGATGAGCCACTCTTGGTGGGATAGGTACACACAAAGGAAGAAATGGGTTAACAATGTGACCCAAGTTATACCTTAGTTAGTGATGATGTACTTGCGGTCGGTGGTGCAGAAGGATGTTCGAATTCCGTGGTGTCGACGAGGGTGGATGATGTTGCGGAAGCTTCCTGTTAGTTGATGACATGCACACGAAACACAAACAACAAAGGAAAATTATCCAAAACAGCGAGGAGCCAAAACTGGTCAAAATCAGGCGTCAGGGCTGCAGACTCCAAGCTTCAAGGCCGAATACTCCGGTTTGCTAGAGACTCCAGTTGGCTGGAGACTCCGGGCTTTAGGGCAGGAGAGTCCGGGGTCATGGATCTGCTGCTCGAACTTCCTCTTGTTCTTGAGAAAAAATCCATGCCTTGGGGCCTCAAATCCGCAAAAATTTGGCCAAAATTGGGCTAGGAAACGCAGGAAAAAGTTGGACCAACACCTTAAAATATTTGGTCGGATCAAAACAATAAATAACATTCCAAAATAGAGATCAATCCAAAGGTAATTGGGGCCCTTTTTTGGGGATTTCAAATTTATGGTGGATAGAAGAAAATTTGTGGAGAAATTCGTGATCAACTAATATGTTAGGGGTGACCCCTTAGGGTTGCCCGATCTTTCACGAATCTCTATGGAAATCGAGGTGATGGCGAGTGGGGTGAGGGAAAGGACATACTCACACGCGATACACGATACACGCCTTAGCTCATGTGGGCAACAATGGGTTTGACACAATCCCTATGATCGGTGGCGGGTAAGAACACTCTCTCTCTAACCAGCACGGCAAGTGGAAGGATTGGCAAGACCTTGACAACTTGGAGAAGGGACACCGACTCCAAGGCCTTGTACAACTTGAATGCACTATGTAAACCTTAGGTGGTTAGGGGACAATTGGTGCTCCTTGTTAAGGAGCGTGAGACTAGAACTAGATAGATCCTCATAGGGGTTTCTTATAATTCCATTATCCAAATCTAGGGTTACAATAAGGCGGAGTTGGTCTATATATAGGCTAACAACTAAACATGGGTACTTTAGGAATAAAAATAAAATTTTGGGACGAAATTGGGGATTACATGGGCCAGGCCTAAAAGGCCTTAACATGATTATCATCACTTAGGCCGGAGACTACATACCTGGGGGCCGGAGACTCTGGGGTGGCTGAAGACTCTAGGGTGGTCTCCAGGTGACGAGGGTAACCTCGGCAATTCCCATGGTTATGGACTTAGGGTTTCGTGGAAAAAATGCTAGGGATTTCATCGGCTGATCAGACAAACAAGGGAGTCGAAGTCGTATGATTATTGGGGAGAGTATGGTTACAGATTGCTCAAAGCTTTGGCACCTCTCTGTTAGCTTCTCCCAGCCTTTATATAATAGGCTGGATCTCGAAGCCATATAATGATAGGTTACAAGTTATAATTACAACACTAGTATTATGTAGTTTTGTACTTCTTTCTTGATTGCTAAGACACGCTTTTGTCCGTCGGATGCTTCCTGGACTTCTCTTATTCTTCATAGGCTTCATGGGTCATAGGCCTTTGTATGCCTAGGGTAGTTAATCACGTGGACCCAATAGGGTATTCCCATGTCAGTAGCCCCCGAGACTCCATCCGAATTGTAGATTCATGTTGAGTGTCAAAGACAATTTCAACCGTAAGTCGAGGATTCCTATATGCGAATTGTTTAAAGTTTCGTGTATTCATTGTCGTAGGGATTTGGTATAACAGGCCTGATGCTTCCGACGGATCAGGAATCAGTTAATTGCTCTTGGGGAAAAACACAGTGAACCTACATCAAATTCAATTCCTTGGGCTCAAACTCGGTATATGTTGGCGTAATTCAGTTTGGGCCACAGAGGTCTTATTGAATGCTGAATTCTAGTGTTTTATTTCGGGTACCCAACGCATCTGTTGAGATTTTTCATCATATCATAGATACGAATAAGATACTGGCAGAGCGCATTCGTGTGCAGTTACTACGCCTCACAGGATAGATCCTGGGGGTCTTATCTTCATGTCGTGGAGACGACATTCATACATGTTATCGTGATAAACGCAGTCTGAGAATTTTGAGTTTTTGTCGACTACCTTGTTTGGCTGATGGGAGTAGCCCCCAAGGCTACACCCGAATTCTTGCATCCGATTGTAGGTTCAAAATTGCCACTCGCATCTGCTTTCTATGTCGACCCCGTCGGTGGATTTTTCTATAGGGTGCGCGATTAGAGCTCCTGATGGGAGTATCCCTTGAGGCTATGTTCGGATGCGTGCACCAAAACAAAGGCTTAGAGCATCGTCTTCATCCGAGGAGGTATTCAACTTAGTCCTTAACTAATTCAACCTTTAAAATTTTGTCGGGTGCACGGTCAGTGCTCCTGATGGGAGTAGCCCCTGAGGCTATGTTCGGGTGTGCACCAGAGCATGTGCTCAAAGTTAAGTCTCAACAAATGGTGTCCAAGCTTCATTATTTTATTCAACCAAATATTTCTTCATCTTTGGCTACACATGACGTTAATGCTGACGAAGATGGTGTATCACAATTGCCAAAAAACAAGACCTGATGGGACGTTGTAGTGGTGGGCCCTTGTTACAGTAATGATGACGCGTAAGATGAATTGTTTGACCACATGACCCCACTCTTGCACAAAAATCGAGGTGCCGTGCAGATTTTCTCCGTGTTTGGCGTGGTAATTACTGCCCATGATTTGTATCCCTTTAGTGAATCTTTCCATATGCTGTCATCCTCTGTGCCTTGTCATTTCACCACCCTCATCGTACGGTTAATACTTTCGCTCCTTTTCTTTATAAGCTAAGGGATTTTTTTACTGCTCACTATTCCCCTTTGTTTCCCACTTCTTCTTCCACCTCATGCCGCATCTGTGTTCCATTGCTTCCTATTCTTCCTTTCTCATGTATGTACTTCTGCTTCACCTCCGGGCCACCATGGGCAAGAACAAGGGTGGCTCCTGCACTATTGTTGCCACAACGATGAAGAAAAGGGCATTGGATGGGCTCCCTACAGGTGGACCATGCGGGAGCTACGCGAGGCGCACAAGGCTGGTTTCATGGAGGATGG
This sequence comes from Avena eriantha, assembly GCA_910589775.1. NCBI lineage: Eukaryota > Viridiplantae > Streptophyta > Magnoliopsida > Poales > Poaceae > Avena > Avena eriantha. Next base: position 357,246,602 of record OU342743.1, read on the forward strand.
CTTCTTCAAGGCTCCTAGGGATGAAGCTATTTCGGTGCTTGAAGCAGGATGGTGGGTAATGTTTCTCTCCTTTCTTTATCGTGGCCTCTCTCTTCCCGCCCATGAGTTTCTTTGCAGCCTCGTTTTTGCTTACGGCTTGTAGCTTTACCAGCTGACGCCAAAATCCATTCTCCATGTTGATTGTTCCATCACTCTTTGTGAGCATTTTCTCGATATCCATCCCCATTAGGGCTTATGGAAATACTTTTTCTATGTCCGTCGAAATTCCACTGACACCATCATTCATGATGTGGGAGGCGCGATATTTATTGTTCGCCCGGGAGTTAATTACTTTGACTTCAAGTTTGCTGAGTCTATCCAAGGTTGGAAAACAAAGTGGTTTTACATCAAGGACCTGCAAGACGAGGCTCAAAACTTCGGGTTAGCGCCCTTCGACCCAAAGAAAACTTGCCGGAGCGTCAATTTATAAGACCAGCACCCTAGTGCCGAGGAAATGAAGGAGATGAAACCGCTGCTAGACCAGATCGAGAAGCTGCGCACCGAAGATGGATGTGAACTATGAGGTTTGCAAATCATGGCTTATTACCTTCGGGTGCGCATCCAACCTCGTCAGGCCAGGTTGACTGGTACATGGGCCTATACCGGTAAGAAGGACCCAATGAGGATCTCAACATAGAATCTTCCCATTGTGCTTCTTGAGAAGAGGGTGTGTTCTTTCACCACTATAACGAAGAAAAACCCCATTCCATCATATTGTCGGGTGGATCCTTATGGCAAGAATAACCTGGTGCCTAACATAAGTTTGCTTGATTTCTTTTGAGCATTCAACTTCTTCCATGCGTTTATGTTGTGAGATAAAGTTTTTTGCTTGAGTTTGGTTGCATTTGTGCAGGGTCATGATAATCTCCATGCCTTTGCTCCTCTTCCCGAAAGTGGCGACTTGCCAGATAGTGCCGCTGCATCCAAAGATTTTACTAGAAGTGGAAAAATTGGTGAAACCTATATCTTCTGCTCCCTTAAGGATGTGTCTCTTCCACATGACCCAAAATATATCTTCGTAAGTATTATTCCCATTGTACTATTTTTGTAGGCTTGAAGCACTTCTCTAACTAAAGCCAAATATCTGTTTGCTAAACCAGGTGTGATGAGGACGAAGAGGATTCTCCATGATTACCACCTACTGCTTCCGTTGCATCACCCATTGCTAAGTCGCCGATTCACTCGATGGATCCGCAGAACCTACAAAAATTGTCTACAGGGAAGCCGAACATGAAAGATGTGGCTGCTGCGCCTAAACCTCCACAATCCAAGAAGAAGATAATTGTAGGTAAAGGTGTGGCAATAGCCGAAAACCCCACTGAAGTTGACATGAAAGATGTAAGTGTTGTTCTTTTATTAGTTTTGTAGCTTACTTCTACTTGCCCCCTTCATAGTCCCTAAATGACTTTTCTTCGTGTACCAGCGGTTGATGTGTGAGATGGTCGACATGGCCTCCCGCTTTATCAAGATCCGTAATCAAGCCAAAGAATTCAAAAGGTTTACTTTATTTTTGTAATGATGTCTTTGTAATAATTCAACTGGTTCTAACTTGGTGAGCTTCGTATTGTCCAGCCATTGCCAAAGAATCTGAGGATGCTCAGGATGATGCGTTGAATTGTGACAAGGAGCTCGGGGCTAAGCTGAAGGTCATGGAGAAAATGATCGAAGAAGCAAAACATACCTTGAAAGCTAAAGCCAAGAAAATGGGACAACCAGGCTACTGCTATGTCCGAAAGAGATGAAAATCTTTGGAAGCGACTGGAGGCTCTCAATACTTCCTCGACCCATAAGTTGTTTTCCTATATGTTGCTATCTCAAATTTTCCCTTGATTTCTTCGCCTTCATTTTTGTCTTGATTCTTTCTACTGTAGAAATTACTGGCCAGTCTCTGACTTTAGAAGAGAATAAATGATACAATCCACTGTCGATGTCGTAGGCATCTTGGAGGCGAATAGTGTTCGTGGGCAGAATCTTCTAATCTGTTTGTGACATGCTTTCAAGAGCCTTCATGCCAAGATTTTTGCGGGCAAGGAAGTACCCACAGATCTTAATGATCTTGCTACTATTTTCAACACTGAGCTCAACCCACTGACAGGATACAGTATGATCCAACCAAAGAGCGGTGCTGAAACTTCAATGGCCTTAGCTATGGAGCATGGAGAAAAGGTCGACTGGAAGAAGGTTAGCTCCTCGGTTCCAGTCAACAACCCCGACAAAGAAATTGATCTAACCCCTTTTATTAAAAAGGCCAAGAAATATTCGTGGCTTATTCTAGAGATAGGTGCGGGATAACAGATTCCTCCTACCAAACCTGCAACCAACACTCCTTCTAGTAGTGTTGCTCCAGTTGCAAAGCCTTCGGTTGAAGCTCTTTCGGCTAGCGCCACGCTTTTCGCCAAAAAGTCTTCTAATAGTCTAGTTGCATATTTTGTCGCTTTCCTTTATTGTAATTAATTTAACAGTCTGCACTTATCTAGCCTTCGGGTTGAAGGAAAAACGTTTGCTCTCTTTTTGTACATATGCATTGATTGTGTTGAATCTTTCATTTTGTGTGTGCTCTGTATATTTTGCTAAAACTCCTACTCTTTGTCGTCTGTCATGTCAGATATTTACTAATCCTTCATCAAAGATTCCCCAACCTTCGGGTGTGCAAACCGAGTTATCCGAAACAACCGCACCCGAAAATTCTATCACCCGCATTGTGGATACGCCGATGTATGGCAAGAAAATCCAACAAATAAAATGGTTGGACATCGACCTTAGAGCCATGCAGGCAATGGTAGATCTATCACAGTCGAAGATGCAAAAAACTTTGGATCCCGAAGCATATCGGTTGGAAGAAATCTCAAGGGCGAGCAAAAAATGCTTTGTAAGCTTCTCATAGAGCCCCGAGTCTTATTATCTTGCCGCAGAAAATAACCCTTGCTTTTTCCCAGGTATACGATTATGTGAGAAGGAAGAAATTCAACGCTTACGGGCTCGAATGAATGCTTTGATGGAGTCTTTTCAAGGTGTGAGTAAAGATTTTTGGACTGAGCACCATCGTGCCTATACACTGGCCCTTCTCTAGGATTAGGTGTCCGAGGTGGTAGAATTTGTTAAGTGTTGTCGTCAGGCGCTGGCTATTGTATATAATGCCATGTTTCCTCGAGATCCTCAACCTCATGGTCCTGTCGTGTTGATGACGAAGTGTCAGCAAGGCGAGAGGATTTATTACTTTGTAAAGCTGCATCTTATTATAGGCGCAAAACTTGCGCTTGCTTAGGTGCATGTGCATCATCCTATGCAGGATTTGGATGCCGTGTCACGAGGTTTGCCTTCTCCTTCTGGAGGTGGGATGATCAACATGGAGCCCCATTATGCGGATGCTCACAAGACTACAATTAGAATCATCCACGGATGCCTCAAAGAAGACAAGGAATTTTTCCTTAATTTTGCAGTGTAACTGGTAGTGTGTCCCTGCAAAAAATTGTGAACTATGTAAATTTTGTTTCATACTTGATAGAGAATGTTTCGTGTCTGTGCATTTTGTTTGCAATAATGGCTGAAGCAAAGTTGTCTTATGCGAGACCCTTTCGTTTTCCTAACGCCCTAGGGCCGAGTCATCTATTCAGGTCAAATCATTGTGTGTTTGTTGGAGAAGCTGAAGGTTCTAGTGCACACTGTTGGTGAAGCCCCTGAGCATCATGGTGTATATTTGTGTTTGGATGAGAGTTTAATGATCCCCCGAGTATGGGGTGAGAAAAATAACAAAAAGGATACTGAGGATGGGTTTCAGGAACTTAGCTTTATTTATCGTTGAATTCAGAGGTATATGTTTTGGCGTAATCACCTGGCCATTGGCCTTCTTGGAAGTAAAGTACGAAGTATTTGGCTGAGAAGCCTGGCCGTAGGCCTTATGGAATGTAAATTGCATAAAGTAAAGTCCTAAGCGTAAAAACCTCACAGCTGCGCAATGTTCCATGGTATGGCGTACTTGAATTCGATCTTCTTGTCTTGGATCCAATATGCCCCACCAGGGATTACTTATATGATGATGTAGGGTCCTTTCCATGGCGACTGTAGCTTGCGATGGACATCTTGTTTGAGGCAAAGGACCAGGTACCCTATGACAAAGGACCTGAGACGTAGTCGACGGCTATGATAGTTGCATAAGTTCTACTGGTATACTATCTCTCTTTGCAGAGCAACGTCTCGAGCTTCATCGAGTGCGTAGACATCATCTTCCAGTGCTTACCTGGAGGCTTGTTCATTGTACTCGACCACCTGAGGGGATTCATGAGTTACTTTGACTCGAAGGACGGCTTCAGCACTATGGACCATAAATAAGGGTGTTTCTTGTGTGGCATTGTTTCAGGTGGTACGTAGGCTCCATAGGATGGAGGGTACCTCATCTACCCAGGCGCCTTTTGCTCTGTCGAGTGGTACTAGCAACCTTTTCTTGATTCCATTGGTCACAAGACCGTTGGCTTTTTCCACCTGGCCGTTGGTCTGTAGGTGGGCAACCGAAGCTTAGCTCACTTTTATGCACATATACTTATAGTAGTCTTTGAACTCACTAGAGATGAAGTTAATTTCGTTGTCGGTGATGATGCTATGTGGCACCCCAAAGCGGAACACTATCGATTTGATGAAGTTCATAGCCAAAGTTTTGTCTTGGCTGGTAACAGGCGCTGCTTCAATCCACTTTTTAAATTTGTCGACTACAACTAGCAGAAATAAGCAGAACACTATCAATTTGATGAAGTTCACAGCCATAGTTCCGTCTTGGCTAGTAACAGGCGCTGCTTCCATCCACTTTGTAAATTTTTCGACTGCAACTAGCAGAAATACGTGTCCTCCCGGCGGAGGTTGCCCATCATGTCGAGTCCCCACTAGGAGAACGGCCAGGCCAGAGGTATGGGGCCAGTTCTACCGCATGTGCATTGGGTTTTGTCGCGAAACATTGGAACGCCTCACATGTCCGCACGATATACTTTGCGTCCTGGACCGCTATGAGCCAGTAAAATCCTGCACAAAAGGCTTTGGCCGCGATTGCTCGGCTGCTGGGTATGATGGCCGCATATTCCTTCATGTACATCCTTGAGGATGAGCCTTCCCTGTTTGGGTGTAATGCATCGATGTAGTACACCTGCGATGCTTCTCTTGTAGAGTTTTCCCTTGACGATTCTGAAGGCTTTGGACCGGCGGGTGATCCGTCGTGCTTTGTCTGTATGTTCGGGAAGTTCTCTCTCATCATGTATGCTACATATTGCTGCATCTATGTGGTCTCTATCATCATGGCTTCTTCAGGCTCAAGTTCTTAATTGAGGGCGTCTGCTTCGTTCCCCGATGTGGACGCAGCCCCCGAGTCACCTTTCGGCTTGACCTTCTTGTGCACCTTGTGTGTTGCGGCTTCGGGAGCCTTTTTAACTTTGATGGAGAGCTTCGTTACTTCTTCCCAGAAAACTCCGGGTGGCACGGGCAAGCAAAGGGATCCGATGTTTGCTAGATTGTCAGCTTTCTTGTTGCTTGCCCTGCCTATGTGGGATACCTCGCATCTGTCAAAGTGGGCCTCCATGATATTGTACATGTCTTGATATGCGATCATGTTGTCACTAACAATGTCTCACTTGTTCATTGCTTGTTGTGAGACAAGGTTCGAGTCACCAAATATCTTGATGCGAGTTGCGCCGCAGGCTTTAGCCATACGCATGCCGTGCAACAGGGCCTCATATTCAGCTTCATTGTTTGACATGTTTGGGAAGCTCATCTGAAGTATGTAGTGCATCTTATCACCTCGTGGTAACACCAGTATTATGCCGGCTCCTGCTCCCTGTGTTCTCTTGGAACCATCGAAGTACATTGTCCACATACTAGAGAGGTCTGGAGGACCCACACATTGGAGTTCTGTCCATTTAGTAATGAAGTCAAGCAAAACATGAGACTTGATTGTATTTGCTTCTCATACGTGATGTCTTGAGGGGATAGCTCAATTCCCCAAAGAGAGACACCATGTGGCTTATGGATTTTTGAGTATGCTGGAGAGGGGGGCCTCGTTGACCACCACTATCAAGTGCTCTGAGAAGTAGTGGTGCAACTTGCATGCTGTCATGAAGACTCGATACGTAAGTATCTGGTAGTGTGGGTATTTTTTTGATGGAGAAAGGACTTCGCTGAGGTAGTAGACTGGTCTTTGGATGTGATGGGTTTTCTCTTCTTCGAGTCGCTCGATGACCAAAACTATGTTGACCACCTAATTGGTGGCGGCGGTGTAAAGCAGCAAAGGCTATTTCTCTTTTGGCAACGCGACGACAGGATATAGCGATGAATCGACTCAGTGCTGCGATGCGTCCAACTATCTACTACACACCGTGAAGATTTGTTGGTTTCTTCATTATGAGGATCGCCTGTATTTTCTAAGGTTTGCCTCTATTCCTCTTGCCGATACGAGGTACCCGAGGAGTTTCCCCGCGTGGACTCTAAAGGAGCACTTTGTCGGGCTGAGCTTGATGCGATATCTGTTGAGATTATCGAATGTTTCATGAAGATCATCAATAAAGGTCAATTCCTGTCTTGTCATGACTATGACGTCATCGGTGTAAACTTGAATGTTTGTACCGATTTGACTTCCAAGGCAGTTTTGCATCATCCGCTAGTACGTAGCACCCGCGTTTTTTTTAGCCAGAAGGGCATTTTAGTGTAGAAGAATACACCATAAGGCATGATAAATATTGTTTTATCTTGATCCCCTTCATTCGAATCTGGAATATGAATCAAAAAAGGAAAGACGCTCACATTCGGCGGTTGCATGATAATTTGATTGATAATTGAGAGCAGAAAGTGATCCTTTGGGCAGTGATTGTTCAGCGCGGTGAAGTTGATGCACATGCGTAGTTCTTTTATGTTTTTATTCAGAACACACACTGGGTTGGCAAGCCATTTTCTTTCTTGATCTCCTTGATAAACTTGGCTTTTGTGAGGCGATGAAGCTCTCGTCCAATGGCCTTGCCTTAGGTTCCACAAAACGGAGGAGTGATTGCTTCACAAGTTTGGCATCAGGATACAAGTTAATTGCATGCTCAGCGAGTTCCCTGGGGATTCCTGACATGTCAGTTGGTACCCATGCAAAAATCTCCCAGAGCTCACGGAGGAACATGATGAGCGTGCTTTCCTATGTAGGATCAAGATTGGTAGCCATTAAGGTTGTTTTTTGGGTTCATAGGGTGCACCTGGATTTCTCGAGTGTCCTTTGTGGTGTCGAAACCTTGGTCAAATGTGACCCATGCCTCCGGCAGGGGCTTTGTGTTCATTGAGCTACTCAAACTCCGTTTCCATCCTGAAAGATTCAGAGATTTTATTGATCTCAGTCGCAGTTGTTGGAGCGGGTGAAGCTTCCTATTATGGTTATAATTCCATTGGGTGCTGGCATCTTCATTACGAAGTACGTGTAATGAGGTACTTCCATGAATCGTGCGAAAGATGGGCACCCTAGGATCGCGTGGTACTGTGATGGCGAGTCCATGATTTCAAACTCAAGATAGATTTTGCCTAAAGGAGTTCCGGCTTTACTTGGGACTATGTCGTGGAAGGATGTTTCTGTTGGTGCCAGTTTCATACAATAACAGTTCATTACCCAAAACGTTTTGGCATAGATGAGGTTGATGTTGCTTCCCGCGTCCATGAAAACCTTGCTCATGTCGAATCCTCCGATTTGGGCTTCCACTATTAGAGCCGAATCATCCGGTCGTGGGACTCGAAGCGGGTGATTGGCCCTGCTAAATTTTATTTCTTGCTCTGACTAGTGAAGATATTCGGGTGTCAGTGGTGGTGCCATTACTGCCATATTGACTTGTCATATGACCAACTTCTTTATTTTGTTAGATGGATGCCCCTTTTGGATCATTGACATTGCTCCCCTGGACCTTGGGTACTCCTCCTCCTAGTTTCTGTTTGCCGTGGGTTGCGAATACCCTGCTGGTGGCGGTCCTAGTGGTGGTGGTGGTGCAATGAGAGATAGGGTTCCTGGCGCGGTGGCATACCCTTGGTTTGTTGCATCGGTTACTTTGGTGTTACAGAGTGGCCACATCCCTAGAAACGTGCGGCAATCTTTCATGAGGTGCGTTGAGCGTCTCCAACCCTCGGAATCAACATAAAAGTGCATATTGCATGACCCCTCAAGCATCTACATTGGATACATTGGGGTCTCCCGAGCCCTTGGCCGGTATTGCTGGGTTGTCCTGCTCCCTCCAGCATCATCTCTATTACTGTTGTATCTGCTACTGCAGTTGTCACTTCTTCGGTTGTCCTCTCTAGTGAAGCCAGCTCCGATGTAACTTGGCCTATTGTATCCATCATTGCTTCGCCTTCTCCTATTATCGTTATGGCACCTCTCTCGCTCTTCATCCGGTGAGCGTCCTGGCTTGTTTTTACCGCATCTTCATTGTTCGCCCAACGATTAGCCATGTCCATTAGCTAAGAAATTGTCTTGGGTTTGATCCATCCCAACTCCTCAATAAATTCTTTTTGGCGAAGGCCATTGTTGAAGGCATCAATTTCCCTCTCATTCGATATAGTTTTGGTTGAGCTCTTGTTGATGCTCCATCTCTAGATGAATGCTCGTATTGACTCCCCAGGATTTTGCTCGTATTGACACAAGACGCTTGAATGTGGATGTGAAATTTCGGACAAACTTTTCCTCAAGGTATCTCTAGCTGCTAATGGATTCTTCGGGTGACTGTTTGAGCCATGATCAGGTAGTGCCGCTCAGGTGCAGCTATAGGCTTTGCATAGCTATAGCTTTTGAACCACCATGGAGTTTGACGGTTTGCAAGTAGTCAGCAAACCATGCTTCGGGTTCCTAGAGGCCATCATATTTTTGGCGGTCTTACGAACCCGTTGGGTAAACCAACTGGTGCCGCAAGGTTCATGCTCATCTTCTCTTTCTCCATCGTAATATCTTCGGCTGCTACGCTCTTCCCTAGATCTATCAACCCTGTGTTGTGTAATGTTGTTTCTGGCGTCATCCCCTCGCTCAGAATTTGAGAAGCACACATGATTTGGTGAACGTGATGGTCGGGTTTTTTCCGTATGTCGAGGGCTGCTATGACGACGTGGTGATTTATCAGGTTGCTGGACGATTGCTTGTTCTCCTTGTGTGAGGGTTGCTCCTACCATGCCAAGGCCCATGAGAGAGGAGAGGTGAATAGCTGCTCGGGCATCATCGTCTACTGGCTGAGTCAAGAGGAGGTAGGTTTGGGCAGCGATAATGGTGGCTTACGTAGTTTTTGCGTTTATGTTTCCCTGCTGAATCCATTGATATGAATGACAGGTCCAGACCACGGGCCAGCTCGCGTCTTTCGGCTTCTGGAATGTGCTGCATTCGTGAAGTCCCTCTCCTCGTCAGTTCTCCTCTGGTTATGCTGCCGGATTTGGAGGTGGAGCTCAGGTGCGCCCGGTAGAGACTGGATTCATTGGCTAGACTTTTCCTTTCGTCGAGTTGCCTCTGTAGCCTGAGCAGATCCTTTCTTTTGTGTTGGAGGAGGTACTGATAGGTCGTTAGTTCTTCGCGCATAGCGTCTCCCATCATTGGTACCCTACTTGAGATAGCGCCCCTTACCTTCTACCATGTTTCCGGTGGCAGCCAAAGTGCTAGACGCTCATCGTCGCGTGCTCCTTCCCTTCCTTGTATAATGCGATTATTAGGAGGATGTTCCCCGTTCCAGCGGTGTCCTGCATCGTCATCTGATAGAATACCATTGGGGTCAAGCATCGGGTTACCATTGGAGTATCGGGGTGTTGAATTTCCTTCTCCAATGATCATGCATACTTGATGATGCGTCATGTACATGTTGGTACTATCATTATCGGATCCATAGGAGACACTGTCTTGGAAACCAGTGAAATCCCACAGATTCTATTCTATCTAAGATTCAGCCTTCCTGATTCTAGAGTTGACGCTTTCCTCAGTTTCATCGAGTTCGACATTTATTGAGCTTGAGCCATGATGCGGTGTTAGGTGAGAATCTGACCCGAAGGGGAGACCTTCGTATAGATCGGCAAGATCTCGCAGCTCTATGGAGTTTCCGTGGCTTTCTTTGATGTTTGTCGGCTGAGGCGTAGCTTTTACAGATGAGCCGACAGAAGATGCAGGTGTTGCCGTAGGAACTATTGTTCAGACCGACGGACCCAAGTAGATCGGGGCCGAGAGGCAGTGGTTTACGGGTTCTCCCTATGGAAGTGGAAGCACCCGATCATGAGATCGGTTTCTTCATAAAAGTTGATGGGGGCATAAATAGGGGTGGGCAGGCATGGATCGACGAGATCGTAGTGGATCTCAGCGACCTCAATTGTCCGGTTGTTGCTTGGTGAAGAGGGGGCCACCGAATCCATGACTCCAGAGCTCAGGTTTCCCATAGACGGCGCTAATTGACTGGGGGTAACCTCAGCAATGCCCATGGTTATGGACTTAGGGTTTCGTGGAAAAAAGAATGTTGGGGATTTCGTCGGCTAATCAAACAAACAAGGGAGTCGAAGTCATCTGAATATATGGGAGAGTATGTTACAAATTGCTCAAAGCTTCGGTACCTCTACGTTGGCTCCTCCCAGCCTTTATATAATAGGTTGGGTCCCGAAGTCACATACAGATAGGTTACAAGTTATAATTACAACACTAGTGTCACGTCGATTTGTACTTTTTTCTTGATTGCTAAGTCACTCCTTTGTCCATCAGATGCTTCCTGGACTTCTCTTATTCTTCATGGGCTTCATGGGCTATAGACCTTTGTATGCCTAGGGTAGTTAATCACGGGGACCCGATAGGTCATGCCCATGTCACCAGGGTAGACTCAAGGGTAACCGATGTAGCCTATGTATGGGGGGCGAACTCCAGGCCGGAGCTTCATGCTCTCTGGGGAAGTATCCCGGGGTGTATTGGGAGTTCCACGCACCGGTCCGGTGTCTTGCCAGAAGTCCTTGGGGTGGCACACCGGAGACTCCGGTGCTTCAGCCTTTGCTATGACATCTTCTAGTCTAGCTCCTGGTTCTTTTTTCGAGGGGGCTTGTCAATGTGTCGGGGCTTCATAGCGGAGTATGCACAGTGTATTGGCATGAAGTAGCAAGCCATTCAAGGGTATATCAAAATCACATGAGAAGAGGAGCGAGTTAACCTTATCTTGTAGGAGAGTGGCTCGAGCACACATCATTGGTCCACATTGGGGACTTGGTGGTGAGGATGTAGAGACGTCCGTAGGACGGGCTGCATCAGCACCAATCCTTGCTTTACCAAATTTCACAAAAACTTTTGAGATAGAGTGTGACCCTAGTGGTATGGCCACTAGAGGAGTCCTCATGCAAAATGGATGTCCTATTGCTTACCATAACGAGAAACTTGATGGAGCATGCCTTAATTATGCGATTTATCGCAAAGAGATTTTCACGTTGGTTCATGTTTTGCAAGTTTGGCAACTTTACCTTTGGCCTAAGTAATTTATAATACATACCGACCATGAGTCACTTACACACCTAAAAGGCCAAGCCAACTTGAGTAAAAGGCACTCTAAGTGGGTTGAGTTCATGGAGTCTTTTTCCTATATTGTCAAGTACAGTAAGGGCAAAGATAATATGGTTGGGGACACTTTATCCAAAAACACAAGCCTCCTGACGCGCCTCAGAGTGAACGTGTTGGGTCTTGATGATATCAAAACTTTCGTATGCTTCCAACCCGTTCTTTGGACCAATATTTGCAAAGTGTTCAACTCAAAAAAGTATTTGATGACTTCTATTTACATAATAGTTTTCTCTTCAAACAAAACAACCTTTGCATTCCGAAGTCATCTCTCCAAATTTTTCTTCTGCAAGAGCCTCATGGTAGAGGCTTAATGGGCCATTTTGGTCGTGACAAGACATATGACATGCTCTCCATGCACAATTATTGGCTAAAGATGAAGAGAGACGCGGAGCGCCACGTCCAATGATGCACTACATGTGTCCAAGCTTAGTCAAAGTCTAACCCATTCGGTCTTTATATGCCATTGCCTATTCCTCATGCACCTTGGTTAGACATTAGCTTGGACTTTGTATTAGGATTGCCTAGATCTAACCATGGCCATGATTCCATATTTGTTGTAGCGGGTCGCTTTCCGAAAATGGCACACTTCATTCCTTGCCATAATACCGATAATGCTTCACATATTGCAAATTTGTTTTTCAGGGAAATTGTCCGTCTTCATGGTCTGCCAAGAACAATCATCTCCAACCGTGACGTAAAATTCATGAGCTACATCTGGAAGACGCTTATGGCCAAGATCGGCATCAAGCTCCTCTTCTCGTCTGCCTCACACCTTCAAACCGATGGCCAAACCGAGGTTGTCAACCGAATACTTAGAACCCTCCTACGAGTGTTGATCAAGAAGAATCTCAAGGATTGGGAGGAATGCATTCCCCATGCCAAGTTTTCCTACAATCGAGCCAAGCATTCTAGAACAATGAAGAGTCCATTCAAGATCGTCTATGGATTCAAGCCCCTCACCGCGCTCGGCATCATACCGCTTCCTCTCCATGAGCGCACCAACATGGACATCGACAAGCATGCTCAAGCAATCAAGAAACTACATGAAGACACAAGCGATACTATCGAGCAACAAGTTCTTCTCCAAGCATCAAGGCTAAACAAGACCAAGAAAGATATGATCTTCGAAGAAGGTGACCTCATGTGGATACACCTAAGCAAGGACCGCTTCCCCAAAGGACATGACTCCAAGCTCAATCCAAGAGGAGATGGTCCCTTCAAGGTCCTCAAAAAGATCAACAACAATGCCTACATCATAGACATCCCTACGTCCAAGTATCTCATGAGCAATACGTTTAATGGGATGGACCTATCACCCTCCCATGGAGCTGATGAGGACGAAGAGTCGAGGACGACTCTTTCCCAAGGAGGGGAGTTGATGCATCCTGTCCTTTTGATGTCACTCCATCTATCACACCTAGTCCCCCAAGTGGACCAATGACACGTGCTCGAGCCAAGCTCCTACAAGATAAGGTGAACTCGCTCCTCTCCATGTGTGACTTGGACTCTCCTTTGACTATCCTGCTACTTCATGCCAATACTTTGTGCCTCCTCAGGTATGAACCCCAATAAGGATCACTAAGAGAATCCACAAAGTACGCGCAAGAGGAGAATATCATTTTGTGGTCCGAAAGATGAGGCGCCCAGGCAACACGGTACCCAAGTTGCTTGTAATCATCCGCGATGACCATAGTTTGCGTGCCAAATACTCAGAGGGTATTTTTCGGCATGAATTCAAGTTTACATTTCAATAAAAATATCAGGCTAACGGTCGTCAAGTTGGCCCCCTGCCAGTTTCACCGTTATGTTGATCCTGTCGTGACTGCCATGTAGGCTTGCAACGTTGGCGCCTACATCCATTACACGTATTCTTCTTCCCCGGAGCAGAAATCTGTGGTGGCATCGAGGCCATGGCGCAGAGCTAGGATGTGGACAAACCTGCTCTGCCCTGCTCTCCTCCTTGTAGGCTTGCAACGTTGGCGCCTGCATCCATTACGTGTCTTCTTCTTCCCCGGAGCGGGTCGTGGCGATGCCGCCATGGCACGGAGCTCGGACATGGACGAACCTACTCGGCCCCGCTCTCTCCCCATCCCAAGTTGGAGCTCGCCCTCACCATAGCCGCACCAATGGCACGACGCGGGGACGAGAATTGGTTCCCGGTGAGGTCTGTCACCGTGTCCACCATGCTCGGTCCTGTTTTCCTCCGCCAGAATCCTAGCTCGCCGTCGCCGTGGTCGCACCCGCACCAGCCACGGCGCCTTCCTCTCCGAACCCCAAAGCCACATCCACCCAGTTCGGCACAACGCCAACAAGGTGAATGAACCAAGTTTTCTTCTTGTGATTGTAGAAAAACATGTATGTACCGTGTCCATATCATACTCTAACAATGTATACATATGTTGTTTACTAGATTTTCATTTGAAATTAGTAGCTCTGTGATGACGAAACATAGAGAACCTAAATGGAATGACGATGAAGACCATGTTCTATACTTTGCATTGCATCAACAAGTGCTCACTGACGAAGAATCTTACCAAGAGAGTGGAGTTCATCAGCCATTGCCAAAAATATGTGAACAAATCAATGAGCGATTCAATGCAAATATGCACAGAAAAGCTAGATCCATGTCATCAATCATCAATAGCTGGCACATTCTAGTGATGCCTTCAAATGCGTACACCATGTATCTTTTACTTGAAGTGGTTGTTATCTTGAGCAAAATGCCTAGGATGCACATTACCTTTGTCTATTCTATGCTGCAATTCTGATGTTATGGGCATGGAAAGAAAAGTTGGGCTTCACTAAATATTACGCAGTTAGGCCTAACTTAGTATTACACAAATAAGCACAACTTAGTCTTTATACAAATAAGCGTATCTTAGTCTTGACCAAAGAATCATTTACTTCGTAGAACTTGGGGGGGGGGGACTAAAGATAAAGATAAAGACAAATGGTTCATCAGATCTGCTAGTATGAGCACTAGGTCCCTGGAGCTGGTGGTACCGTCAGAACGAACCAGAATGCTGCGTTTGGCCGTCTCTCATTCTCCATCAAATCGTACGACCCCATTGATGAGCCAATTGTAGGCCCCCTCCCCCCGATGTGAATTTGGCTCCAGATCAGATTTGGAGTGTCAACATGATAGGCGCGTGAGTGTGCAGCAAACACATAGTCTGCTATCAACACCAGAAGTGCTGGCACCTCAGCAACAACACCAACATGTTCTTCTTGGACTCCGACAGCAGCCTCAGCAAGTATTTAGTCAGCTTCACCAGCAGCAGCATCAGCATGTATTTCGTCAGCTTCACCAACAGAAGCATTAGCAAGTATTTCGTCAACTTCACCAACAACAGCATCACCAAGTATTTCGTCAGCTTCACCAGGAGCACCAGCAGCTAGTTCTTTGTCAGCTCCACCACCACCACCAGCAGCATCAGGAGCCAGGGCTGCCTGAGCAATTACAGGTTCAACAGCTCTAGGGGCTCTGACAAAGAAAGGGTAGTTGATCCCAAGAAACACAGATTGTCCCTTTAGATTGTCGACTCTGCTCTAGACTTTGTCTAGTGGGTCTTTGGATGGGCATGAGGACCTCGAGAAAACGTGACACCATAGCGATGGGTATGAAGAAAGTTGTGTCCCCATATGTTCTGTTGTATCACCAATGTTGTTTAGTGCTCCCCTGATATGAATCCACATGAGTTCAACATTCTGTTTCGTGTCGCCTTCGAGAGGTGTTAGGAACTAGCGCCGTGATCCAAGTTCAGCATATGCTACTGCATCTTTGATCACCGGAGCTGGAATGATGCGCGGGGCTGCCTGGGTACCTGCGTGTTACTTACAGTCAGTAAGCAGAATTTTGAATGGGATCTATGGCATCCCGCTAAAATCACTACTAGAAAATCGCGCTGTTTTTGTGCTTTGCATCATCATGACCGCATGCTCATGTCATCATGCCACATTGCATTTGAGCATCGTCATCATCATGCATCTGTTTGTCTGAAACTAATTTTCGAAAAACCGGTTTTGTTTTCTAAACACCCCATCTTTATTTCAAATCAAAACCCGGGCTTGGCCGGAATATTTTGTTTCGTCTACAATCGGTTTTCAAAAGCCCCGTTTTAAACAAATAAAATTTTCATATTATTTTTAGGGGGCAGCCGAACCGACCCAGCCGGCCACCCCCAGTAAACAAAACCAGAGCAGTCCTAACCCTAGCCATCCCCAAATCCCCTACCTATCCCCACACAGCCACACAGAAACACACGCAACCGCCGCCACCTGATCTCCATCGCCACCTCACCCGAGCCAATCCCAGGCCGCTACCTCACCTCCTGGCCCCACCTCCTCTCCAACACACACCCACACGCACACCACGCAAAGCAAAGCCCCCACCAGCACCCTCCGCCTGCCGCACCTGGTGCTGGGCCCCACCCCGTAGCCTCCCCTTATCCCCCCACCTAACACACACACGCACGCGAGCACCCAGACGCGCGTCGTCGACCACCTCGGGATCCCGCCCGCCCTCCTGGCCCACCACGTTCCCCGTCGCACGCCTCTGCTCTCTCCTCCCTCCCGTTCGACCCCCACCTGCCGAGCCTCCACCCTACCCTCCACATCTCGCCTCCCCTGCCAGCCCCGATCCGCCGCCGGGCCTTCTCTCCCCGACCTCGCCGCCCCTCCCCGTGCTCGGCTCCGGCCACCGACCAGAGCCGATGCCCCGCTGCCAAGAGCTTCCTGGCCTCCTTCTTCTCCGTGATCTCCCGCCAGCTCCGCAGCCGCCGCCCCAGTGACCGCCATCCGTCTCCTCTGTCTCCGGCCGGCCGCCTCCACCCCGTCTTCACCACCGCGAGCCCCATCAGGGCTACCCGCCTTCTGCAGTAGAGCCGCCCCGCAAGCACGGCTCCCTGCCTTGCCTCGCCGGTCCACGTCCTCGCGCGCAGGACCCTGCCACGTCTCCGCCCTGTTTCCCGTCCGTCAGGCTTCCCGCCTGCGTGAGCGCCTTCGCCTGCGCCAAGCCGTCCTTGCCGGGGACCTCCTCTACCCGCCGACAGTGGGCCCCGCCGTCGACCCACGTCCCCTGTTCCCAGATCAGCGTGACCTCACCCCGTCGGCCGTTTTCCGTCCCTGCAGTGACCGTTTGCGGTGTCCAACTCCACGCCTCCTCAGTGGTTCCGTGCGTGTGTTTTGGTGCAGCAGTTGGTGTGTGTGTGGTGTAGTGAGGCGATGTTGATAATGTGGCCATTCGAGCGCCGCGGAGCCGTACCATTCACGTCCGGCGATCTGTGTAGCCGTGTTCCCCTCAAGATCTTATGAAGACCTAGGCATCGGTGCAAGGTTGTTGACATCAACCGAAGCCAACACCCAAGCTCTACCCCATCGGATCAACCTCTCGGCAAGATCTTCTCGTCGACAGACCATCGACAAGATCTACCTCGCGGACTCCAAGATCGCCGAGAACCCGCGGTATCTGAAGATCGACAACATGCCGGTACCTCAAGACCCCAGCACCGACACCCGAGAACCTCCACAATGACGCCAAGGTCTCCTCCCTGGAACGCCATGAACTCCTTCCCGGTGTTTGAGACCGACCCCGGAGTCCGAGACCAAACCCGAACCCTCGGAACCCCAAGATCGCCAAACGCCAATGTGATTCCCTTTCCGAGACCCCTATTTTTATAATGATATATACTTGTTGCATATTAAAACGAACATGCTTGCATACATATTATGGGTGTTTGGGGGTATTTCGATGATTCACCTAAATTAAATATGGAGTCTATATGCGGTCTATTCTAGTCTTATATTGGCTCCATTTAAATTTGCGTAGCGAACCGATGCCATGTTTTGCCGCGTTAAGACAACCTTTAAATTGCAGGTACCTAAACAGCATGAACCACTTAATTAATTGTCGGGACCCCGGTTCCGCTTAATACTGCCTAATGGCACCGCATCTGCATCATATCATAAACATGCCGATTCTTCTGCTGTAGTATTAAATATTGCATCCGGTGTTTCTTTTAGTGATTTGCTTCTTCGTAGATTAGACTGTTGAGTGGATGCGAGTATCGACAAGTTCTTCGGTGTATCTTCGGCTATGGTTTCCAGGCGAGCAATCTCCCCCTTTCTACCTATTTTGCATTTATAGTCTTTACTTCCTCCTGTTGATCTATTGCTATCCGTATTGCGATGCTTTCATTTCCTTGCACCATTTATATTCCTTGCAGCCCTATATTGCCTTGGACATATCCTATTGCCTATTGTTTGATAGATAGTCGGCCTTGCGAGTCGTAGTTGCTTGCTCGGGTGCTGCTTCGCGTCGTTGTTGTTCCACCGTTATTGGAAGGTTGGCACATGCTTAATGGTGGAGATGCTTATTGGTGGAGATGATCATGACTTTAAATACAACTATTAAATTGCTAGATATAACTAATGCAGAGGCATCGGTGGGCAATAGATGTTATTTGGTTCTTCCATGATCACTTGTGTCCCGTAGGACCCCGAGTACTTGATACCTGTTCCTTGACTATTCGCACTATCACAATCCGGAAGAGTCTATGAATCCCCCTTAGCCATAGCTTGATTCGTTTCTATTTCTTGGGGCCACAAACTAGTTTGGGGTTTTATTTACTATCCTGTACGTATAACATGTTAGTACTTTATTTAAGATTTTGCATGGAGCACCTGTACTATTTAGGATTGCGGAGTGTTTTGGCGGTATCGACAAGCCCAGTCACACTTTCAGGTTCCCAGTCGTTTACAGCCATTGGCGCAAACCTTGGGTCCGTCTCGGAGCTGGCCAACTTCGTTGCGGGTAGCTTAATGGGGTGGCCCCCTGAAATATTTTATGAATCATGTGATTGCTTTGTCGTGAAAGCCTCGTTGGGTTTTGAGTTGGTTTTTCCGAGGTTGATCGTGTGTGTGTTGCTATTTGTGCACCCCTGCAGGGTAAATCTTTCTGAAAGCCGTGTCCGCGGTTATGGACGACTTGGAGCATAGTATCTCGATCATAGACAAGCATAACTAAAGTAGTGCTATAAATTTGACTTAATATGTGACTAGTAATCATCTTCACTACAATGGAATGGATAATAAAAGTGCCAACAACTGCTTACTGAACTTGGCATTTTAACCCAGATCCAGCAGTTCTTGGCATTTTAATATCCATTCCGTTATAGTTGAATCTGATTACTAGTCATATCTTAAGTCAAGTTTATAGCACTACTTTAGTTATGCTTTTCTATGATCAAGATACTGTGCTCCAAGTCGTCCATAACCGCGGACACGGCTTTCAGAAAGATTTACCCTGCAGGGGTGCAAAAATAGCAACACACACACGATCAACCTCGGAAAAACCAACTCAAAACCCAACGAGGCTTTCAGGACAAAGCAATCACAGGATTCATAAAATATTTCAGGGGGGCCACCCCATTAAGCTACCCGCAACGAAGTTGGCCGACTCCGAGACGGACCCAAGGTTTGCGCCAATGGCTGTAAACGACTGGGAACCCGATAGTGTGACTGGGCTTGTCGATACCGCGAAAACACTCCGCAATCCTAAACAGTACAGGTGCTCCACGCACAATCTTAAATAAAGCGGTAAAGCATGGCATAG